>CAXKVY010000320.1:160000-624238 GCA_964058915.1 Tetropium fuscum
ACTAAGCATAATTCAAAATATATATAATAAAACATTGGTATCCAGAAGGGTTCGACTTTAATCGCGAAGAAAAGTAGTATCAGTTAAACGTCTATTATACTAACAACTATTTTTAACATGCCCAGAGCAGACAAAAAAAGTGAAACTAAATTAATTCATCTTAGAGTGTGATATAGGTACATAACTTAATATAACGTATTGAAAATAAGAAAATTGAAATAAATTAATAGGAAAATTGGATTGGTCGTCAAATAGTTTCAACAAACAGAAAACTCATGCAACTAAGGAAGTGTAATTGTTATTTAGTGATGGATTTCCGAAAGAACGGATAACAACGCATATCAGATAAGCTTGAGGCAACAGATCGATAGCCACGCGTACTTTTTCCTCAAAATTTTCCAGTAAAAATAGCATTAAATTAAAAAAGTGAGCATCATAACAAACATATAACAAATTGCACAATCTATAGTGCATGTGTTTTTGAATGATTTCAGATTAATGTGAACTTGTTATTTTGTGCAATATTAAATAATTAGTAATTTAATCTATAACTTATGCGTTGAGGATAGCGTTTAGGCAGTTTCCTAAATAACTACATCCATATATTCTTTTTAAACGTCATTGTGATTAGTAGCCTAAATCAGTGAATTAAAATAAAGTGTGAGAAATCACCCATAACAGCTGATTGTAGTGTCCCGCAAGGACAAGCCGAAATTCCAATCCAGCATCCAGAGAGTGCCGCCAGATGTCTACAACTCTAGTGCAGTAGTACGTTTTTCGAGTGTTGGATTAACATAACATAAAGGTAATAAAATACCAATATTAATAAATCGCTTTACATCATCTTTCCAAATATTTTATATAATATAAGAAATATTGTATGAAGAACGCTTTTATATCCCATGTATTTTAATTTTAAGCTATACCAGGATAGTACAGGCTAGATTAAGACTTGTAAGAGTTGATATTATGTCCATATATACCTAATATTTTTATATAATAAATTTATATCCCATTTCATTCATATCCCCTTGAATGCTAAATTCGTTTAAGATCTATATGCCATATACCTATAACAATTATGATTAAATTTGAGAAAATTCACTTTCATAATAATTAATTTTCCAGTTTCAATTAAGGCATTAAATTTTAATTTAAAACACATTTAAATGATTCAGCTTATTTTTAACCTCATTTGAGGTGCGTGATTTTCATGCTATTATATATTTTTACAAATGTCAAAGTATAATTGTGATATGAAAGGTACAAGTGTTTCTATCCATATCTTATAAAAAGATATTTCAAAATTATTGTTCGTAAGAACTGGCGACCATTTTAAGATGAGTCTTCAGGACTATAAGCAAATAAAAGTATCTGAAAACCAAATTTTATAAATTAATTCCAAATAAATAATCTCTACTTTATATTGCAAAAATTGTTTGTAATACCTAACTGTCTCCATTCTGTCTACTTTCAACAAGCCACTTAACACTTTATATAACATATAAATTACTAAGTGGCTACACTAATATAAGTAAATATATAACATACTATATACTATATATATATATATATATATATATATATATATATATATATATATATATATATATATATATATATATATATATATATATATATATATATATATATATATATATATATATATATATATATATACATATATATATATATATATATATATATATATATATATATATATATATATATATATATATATATATATATATATATATATATATATATATATATATATATAATATACTAAATATATAAGAGAAACAAATCTTTCATATATATATATATATATATATATATACTTCCTCACAAGGAGAGCGTGTAAATACAACTTATACGTAACTAGTTCACATACCTAGTTATAGTATTAAAATGAGGAGGTAAACTAACATATAAATGACAACTGTAATGTTTGTTCAGGATAAAGTATTAAATATTCGACTATTAATATTTATATTATAGCTAATTTAATAGTAGATCTTAAAAATAAAGGTGAGTAGTGGGTATTAGTCTACGCATCCTAATCATAGCTATTAAAATATATCCATAAACTTTATCTGTATAGGCAACGAATTTCTATGACAGATAAAATATAACACAAATAACTGGTTACCTAACACTTTCCTACCAATTAATTAAGGAAGAGATTGAACCATACCAATTTGATATCGATAAAACGTACAATGTAGTGTAGAGATACAAGAAAGTCATTATAATGATATGTTAATTTACATTGGTGGAATTTATTAATAAGCAACACGTTAATACACAGGCATAAGGAAGATAAGGCATCCAAGTCAACACTTCAATGATCTGATACATTCACGTTATTAATATCCTCTCCAGTGTCACTGTCACCTGACATGTCTCTAAGTTTATCAGATTTTGACGTCAGGCTTGCAGACCTCCTAATAGCCCTTGGATCCAAGCAGTCATTATTTTTTTACCAGTTTATATATACCCATTAATAATTCGAAAATTATCAGTTTTTTTACCCAGGGGCCAGGTGAACCAGCAATAATTATTTTGATCCAACTTATTTGATAATATATTTACTTATATATCACTTATAATATTTATATAGGTACCTAGTATATATAGGTACAGTATATTTACAGTAAATGTGACCGTTTATTGAAAGAATCAGTTTAACATGCATGTAATAATAACAGAGGAAGTAAATAATAATATTTTAAATTTGTATTAAATTTTAGAGGGAAATAATTATCGCATAAAAAGTAGGGGAAATGTGCTTGAGACGGCATACTGCCTGAGTTGGCATAGCACAGGTTTCTCAACTACAAATTCAGATATCGCGTCTGTAACGCCGTTGGAGGATGCAGGATGATGATGATGTGTGAAGCTACGGTGTCGATTCTGTCCAATTATCTTATTTGTTTATCCACATAATCAAAAGTTGCAACTTGTAACGGATATGGATATCAGTTACTGTCAGTCACAAGGTCCAGGGAAGTCCCCTGGACTTTGGACATTAAATGTTATCCGCCGCAAATCTAAGTTTGTACATATAATATACTTAATGGTTATTCGGTAGACATACCCAAGATCAAGGTTCTACACCTAAAATTAGAATATGAGCTGATATCCACCTGTCTAAGTGTCTTAGACAGGTGACTGTATGTTTATAATACTCGTACATATCAATGTAAATCCGCATAAAGCTGTCTCTAAATTTTGTCTCATCAGTATCATCAGTGTCATGCAGTGGCGGCAACCTATAACTAGCGCCATCTATAATCGTTTGTACACAAAATGGACGTCGATTGGTTAAAGATATCCGCATCTCCATTTTGTATATTAATCTGGACTTCCTCTGTATTCATCCAAAACCTATACTTCCATTAAATCTTTAAATATTACATATAGAAATTTTGTGATGTACAGTGGCTATCTTTATCATGGGTCATAACGGATACCTTTATCATATATCCTGCGTTGTAACGTCAAGTAACAAAGTATATCTTATGGATGTCAAAAATTTGGAGAATTCATTTAAGTTACCAAAAAGTTATCATAAGGATGTCCGCATTAAGAACATCCACTAAAAGTATAAAACAGATTGTCCTGGATATACATAAATCGGATATACCTTCAGAGAATCAAGGTAAACATCTAATGGATATTCTAAAGCACAACATCGATTTATATAACAAAAAGAATATCCTATGCGTGTATTTTTAAAGGCCGTTTGTGTATTTGAATATTATAATAACTCTTATGGTTGTCAGGTATTTTAGAACATTCATGTTAAGAATAAGAAATTAAGATATTACTCATATCTCCCTTAAGGTATAAAACAGGTTGACTATAACTAGGGATGTACTTAAATTTAGATATCCCTTTAGAGAACGACAGTGAATCGAATCGAATTGAGATCCAGATAAGAGACGTCCTATTTTGTTTTATCTTATGGATATTCGAAAGTTTATATATATCCATGGACCATCGGAAGAAATATGGACAAAAACGGACATCCATAGAATATTTAGTGCTATTTGGGATGGATATGTATATTGAATTATAAAAAAAAGTGCATTTTAAATGTTGTTCGAAACAATGTTTAGAAAAAAAGCCTATAGGTATTAAAATTCCCCCTAACAAAGCTGTTCATAAAGATATCCTACAGACAAAAATATATATGGGATATTTTAAGTGATAATCTGGCGATAAGTAAGTAAGTAATATTAAATATGTTATTGTCATTTAAAAAAATTATCGATGACGGCACCTCCGGAACACCTAGGGCGTCATCTTATTGTACACAATAAGCGGAACATCAAAACACATCAACATCCTAATCATTAAAATACATCAAAAAAAGCGGAAATAAACATAAAAATCGAAGTGTCTCAGGATGTTAGATAGAAACGTCAGTCTTAAGAAATATTGAATGTATTATATATATATATATATATATATATATATATATATATATATATATATATATATATATATATATATATATATATATATATATATATATATATATATATATATATATATATATATATATATATAAATCTTCCTGCCAATCAATCAATATTATGAGCATTACTGAAACATCAAATGAGTAACACTAATTATCAAATTAAAACTTATTAAAACTATAAATTGTATTTATACTAACTGTGAAAATGCCTAGAAGTGCTTAGTGATAATGATCGCAATGAATATAAATGAGAAACGCATTAGAAATTAAATGCCTGTTTTACCGCCTGGCGTATAGTCATAACGAAAATAATATTCATATTCATAAGTAGTTGCATTTGGGCAATTTAAAGGGGAGAGGGTCTTCCGCTCAATTGAGCTGCGACGGTAGATTCAGGTAAGAATGTAATGGAAGTCAGGTCGCTATCAGAACCATAGTAGATCTGACAGGAGTGTCATGTCTTGGGCGAAGTATTCCGACATCCGTCTAGCCCATATTGGGTTTAAAGTAGACATCGTGCTGTGCCTGCCACTATCTTACCTCATCACACCATACTACAGTTAAATGCTATGCCAGAAATTTACTAAGTATTTATTTTAAGTATTCATTTAAAATAATTCTTCAAGTATCAAAAGGAACGAGTAGAATAGTTGAGCGTATAAAAAATTAACAATTTTTTTATCAGATATCAATTCATTACTATGATTTAGATTATTTATTGTAAATCCCGAAGAAAATACGTTGTAGCTGTAAATCCTAGAAAAACTGTTAGTTGGAGCTACCGCAATTTATGGTGGCGTCTCGTTGCGCACGTAAAGGTACGACTGCGATTATTGTGATTGGTAAACAAATAGTGATAATATCATAGCAGCTGATAGGACTCGTTCGTGGAAGTTGTATAATAAAGAAAACAAGTAAACAGGTGTTACTTGTTAATATTACTACTAATATTGATATTATAACCTTCAATAATTTTGCATGTATTAAAAAAGTAATGAAACTGCTTAATATACTTTGTAATATAATTAAATATATTTTAAGATATGGTATATAAAAATAAGTAAACAGTACCTAATACATTTATTTCAGATAATATATTACAAGAGCGCACAAATCGGCCTATTGTGAAGCAATAGAAATAGTAATAACGATGTATTGTTGTGATATATACTGTAAATAGTCGACAACAGTCGTGATTGTCTGAGTACAAGTCAATGCCGATGTCATCATCAGACTCACTCTGAAGTTTGTAATTAGTGGGTTCACTTCACTTTCTATGCCTATATATTTATCTGTTTGCAAATAATCATCTTCTATCACATATTGACACCGTTTCTGCCCCTCGTCCACAGTTATTTTATTAAATTCGCTAAACATTTGACATCATCCAGTTTAAACGTTACATTTTTTTGGATACGTTGTTTTTAACCCTAGCCCAAATTAACTGAATTGGCTTAAAATCTAGATGATACAGCGGGAGACGCAAAACAGTATGACTGTGCATGTAACATCTCAGCTCATTTTTCTTTATTATTTTTTATGAATTAATATAATTCAGGTTCCAAGGCAGTTGGTTGAAAATATATTATTTTTTCTAGTGAGGCATTCTGGCATCTCCGCTTTCTTAGAATTTGATATAGGAGCTCAATTAACCTGGACATGTTAGGGGACCATGGTAAGGGGCATTATGGGTTATTACAATGGAACTAGCCAGTAAATTTGGAACATATTTTTCTTCTGGCCATTTACCATAATTTTCCGAATTCATTTCTGAATGATAATCACCAGATTTGGTACCTGATTTAAATATTAAGAGACCATTAGGTATAAAACCCATTTCTCGTCCTGCATGTACAATAATTCATCTTGATCATTTAGATATATTTGCAAATAATCCTTTTGTAGAATCATCAGTCCAGTTATTAGAATACTGTTCACAAAATAGTGTTCTGACTACAGAAGTTTTTTAAAAAATATTTAATTTGCAAACAAGGCTCTGATTTACATATTTTACAATAAGAACTTTTCTGTTATTTTGTGTTCTCCTCCAACTGAAGTCCATTTTCTTTACAATGGTTCTTAATGAAGTTTTCGATGGATTGAGACCAAAATCTTCTGTGATTTTTTTTACTGTAACACAAAAACGTTCATGTTTATGAAAATCGTAAATGATTTGTCGCTTATCTCAAGATTCATATTCCGGTATATCAGTGGTATATCCGTGTTTCCGATATATTCCGGTGTTGATCTTCTCATACGTTTCCCTCTAGGACTGGAAAATTTGACTTCACTGCTGCTCTCTAATGAACTTGGCCTTCTTAACATCCAAACATGTATAAATATCCTTGCGTATCTCATTCTGAAAGGTATTGTTTGAAAATGACTCAATAGTCGAAACTGTAGTGACAAGTGTGTATATTTCTTAAAACGCATTTAAACATAATCCCCATTTAAAAGTTTAGGATTCGTCATACACAATTCGAAACGGTTTACTAATATATCTACTTTTCTCTTCGGTTGTTGTATAATATCCTTTGTACGTTCTAGAATATACATCGATAGTCCGGATAGCTTAATCTACATAACTCATGTAACTGCTTTCGAAAAATACAAAGACTTTTAAAAAAGATTTTTAAAGTCTGCGTGTATTTAGTGGATGGCGATTATCCTCGAGTGGGATATCCTTACAATTTGTTACTCATGCGGTTTAATCGTAATGAATAAGCAAAATGAAGATCCATACATATCAAATAATTTTCTTATATAAAGTTCTTAACAACATTTTAGGCTATCGTTTTGGAATGTCGGAAAAAACTGTGAGAGAAATCTTAAGGTGTCTAAACGGGTCTATTGATAATTATCATGTGACTGTAATATTTGACGTGTCACTGTAAAATTTTAATTGCTCTCCAATAGTTTTAAATGATGTTTAAGTAATCAAGATATTTTAATTTTGTGACTTTTACTATAGAGTAGGAATGTGCTTCGTCTTTTTAAATTATGTTACCCTTTTACATAATCTCAAGTTAGTAAGTACTTTTTAGATCTTAATAATACGTAGTTAACACTATTGTACTATTTTAGATGTCTTGAGAAAGGAAAAGAACATTTCTGATAGCTTGACAAAGAGTTTTCCTTACCTTGACCAATTTGCGTGCAATTGACTGCATCCTTAATATATATTATATATATATATATATATATATATATATATATATATATATATATATATATATATATATATATATATATATATATATATATATATATATATATATATATATATATATATATATAGGGTGTTTTAAAAAAAAGCGGCAATATTTAAGAGGGTTAGGGGGGTCTCATGCCATTTTATGAAAAAAAGTTCCTTTTTTGTAATAGCGGTATTTTAAAAATAATTTAAATATCTTTCCACAGATTTTTGTTTAAATTTTATATCATTGTTTGTAGTAATAAGGGGCTGTTGAATCCTTCTAATTTTTTTATGGACGCCAGTTCTATGAACATAAATTTCTTAATTTAATTGAGGGATCACTTTAGACTCATAAGGGGTCATGATCACTTTCGTCTTAGAGGGGGTCCAATTAGGCTTATTAGTTCTTTTTTATAAAACTTCCCTAATTTATTTGTTGATAATGAAACTTAACGACTCATTATTATTGAATTTAAACTGTATGCTATTTTTTATTACTATGTTAAATTTATGTGAAGCTCCAAGTTGTATTAGTTATATTGTTTAGTATTTTGAATTTATTTCCCTGAATTTGCAAAACGAGAAAGAAGAAGCTGTGATTGCATATGATTATGTTTATTATGAGATATTAAAGTGAAGCGAATTTTTAAAAGCTATTACTATCCTGCGAAAAACCTACTTAACTTAAATCTAATTACATGGGACCAAGTCCTCTCAAACAATATTCCTTAAAATTAGAAAATTTATATTGTTTATTACCTTGTTGTAAATCTGTTAATCCTGTTTTTATGTACCTACTTCCACAAAACTTGTCACATTCGATTACACTTATACGCGAACTAGTGAACTGCTGGTGGGCTCTGGTGGTGGTGTCATCGAGCGGGGTATCGCTGCACTGCGTCTGGAATGCTGACTGCCTTCGCTGGTATATTTTCTGTGCCTTGGGATTTATCTATTCTCAAATTTTTCCTACTTGCTGCTGGGCTGTAATGTTCCATCTGATATGACTTGATAATCACTGTGGCAGTTTGTTTCCCGTTCTTGCTGGTATTTTAACTGCCTTTATTCTTTACTGGGCTGGGATGCTACCAAGCTTTTTATCTGGTAAAATCGACGAAGAACAGTTATATATGCAGTTTTACTGCTTTAATACTATATATATATATATATATATATATATATATATATATATATATATATATATATATATATATATATATATATATATATACTCCATCCAACGAGAGAAGGGACTTGCTTTGCGCATCGGCGACTAAAGAGGAGGGGCTCTGTAACGAGCTACGCAGGACCGTCATTCGATGAAATAAATTCGTAAGTAGGTGAAATAAATTTTATTTTGAAAACATGAAAACATTTTATTTATTTAACATAAATTTATTATAAATGTATGAGCGTTATGAAAGTAATATAAACCCTAAAACTGTCTCTTCGTACGACATTTGCGGATTGTCTTCCTTTAATTTCTTATATAAATTTATTATAATTATTTTTTGACTTTGATGCACGACCTAAAATTAAAAACAAAAATAAATCATTGACCACGGTTACTGGTGGTGAATAGTATGCGTATTAAATAAAACATATTTATTATTATATTTCTTTACCTGGCCTCTTTTATTCTTCTTAATTGGCGTTAATGGTGGATTTATCTCGTCTCTGGCTCCTGCCATTCTTATAATAGATTTAAAACTTATTTCACAACCTTATTTCACAACAAGTAAACAATACAACTAAAATAACCGTACTTGCGAGACTACAAATACAAACTGTGAATAGGTAGGCAGTAGTAGGTACTTTATATAATTAGGCACCAGGTAGGTATCGGACCCAAGCGCCGGCCCTGGCTACCTGCTGAGCCAATTAAGACGTTGAGGGCGTTGAACTAATGTTCTAAGGGGCGGAGATCTGACCAAAACAGACGAATTTTCGCTCGAGTGCAAGTCCATTCTCTCGTTGGATACAGTATATATATATATATATATATATATATATATATATATATATATATATATATATATATATATATATATATATATATATATATATATATATATATATATATATATATATATATATATATATATATATATATATATATATATATATATATATATATATATATATATATATATATATATATATATATATATATATATATATATATATATATATATATATACTAGTATTACTGCTTACTTAGTATAAATTAACACTGATTATATAAAATTATTATTTACTAATTAACTTTTACAAAATTTAAAAGCATGGCTGTTGCTTTGAACGCCGTAACTGAACTCTCCTAGATTATTGGTTGTTGCTATGGATGTCCCGTTTTTAAAAACAGATGCAACTTCCTGGTTACCTACTCCTTTATTGTTCTGTTATTTTAATCTAACCAATCAAATTAATTCATAATATTAGATTTTTATTATTACACTTGAAACTATTAAATCTTGACCAACACATAATATAATATTAAATTCTGAATACATCTATACTGTTATTTACACTTCTGACGTATAACTTGTCTGACTGATTATTATCTAGCTATCTAGCAGATAGCTAGATAATAATTTCAGGACATAGTCATTTATAGTTATTCCCAGTTTTATAGTTTTCAGATGATGGGTAAATTTTTGAGAAAATTTACAGGGGAATTTGAGAAGACTTACGGGGCTAGATAATCCCCATCAAGTACCCAGCAGCACAGTTGCTGTTTAGTGCTACGTGACTTTCTGATCTTGTCGGTAATGTGTATTCAGTCTTTTTACATACTTCCTATTTATACTCACTACTACTTATGTAAGGAAATTATAATAGATAGATATAATAAGAAAACTCGAAATAAATGTTGCTAGATTCCCCTTTTCTACCTCCACCAGGATAAATTTGGACTATAGCACCTGTCGATTAGAAAGGATTTTAAGAATAAGCATAAAAAAGGGTATTAAAAGTTCGAGATATTTGCAAAACAAAGAATTATAAAACAAAATTAAAATAACCGAAAAGGGACTGTTATTTTAGATTTGCCTAATTTTAGATTTCACAGAACTCTTCAATTGGGCGAGCCTGAGGTAGGTTAGGGGATTGTCTACTTTCGGTACAAATTTGATGTTGGCCTCCTACTAGTCCCTTGTGATGCTCGCGTAATGGCATGAAACAAAAACAAGATCTGGTCAACACCTTATTTCATCATCCGCATGATATAATGTTCCAAAAATCAAGTAGTTTAGACAGACATCTCAGGACAGCTCTGCAATTAAGGCTTTGCCCCGAACAACTCAAAAAACAGCGTTATCATATTGTACGATACGATATCGTTGTCGTCGTACAGTAGCGACATCCGACAGACGAGAATATCGGCTCACTTTCACACTATACGACAGGTCGTGATGATCAGCAGCGGTTACTATAATCATGGCGGCCTTAAATCGTCGTACCTTCTAGAAATTGGCAAATTTGTGTACTCGTCGTGAGTTTTATCCCATAAACAGGATTTTGACTCCACTAGCTCAATCAAACATACAACTTCGTATTTAAATGCCATATTTGTATACTGCAAAATACTTTTTCACAATCGTAGATACCTACTTTACTACTTTTTACGTGGTTCACACATCAGTAAGATGTGAAAACAGATTTTATCGTCAGCTAACGAGGAGCGCTATATTCCACGATATGTCGTGTACGATGTCGTTGCCGTTACCGGGCACAATGAAAACGAGCCACATGTTTCCATGCATTTTGGTGCCCCGATATCGTGTCGGCTGATGGTAACGGTATCGTGTCGTGCAATGTGAAAACGCTCTTGTACGGTATGTCCTGTACCGTGGACGATGTCGTTGCCGTTACCGGACAGTGTGAAAACTTGCCATATGTTTCCATACATTTTGCGTGTTCCGATATCGTGTCATCTGATGGTAACGATATCGTATTGCGCAATGTGACAACGCTCTAAATTAGGGCAAGATGAAGCTAGAGCCTCATAAATTGCACAGCATACCACAATTGTGTCCTTACTTTCTTTGCTTTTTGATCTCAGATCAGGGATATTCTCGTAATTGTCGATGTAGAAAGCATAATTGTGCTTCATCTCACAGTTGGAGAAAATGAAATATTTTCATCGTCCATCACGATTAACTTGACGAAATGCATTCGGCTCAACATGCGGCAACATCTCTGAATTCTCTTTAACTGAGTGTATTTTGGAGCTTTCCTCGTTTTCCGGAAGGCAATATTCTTACTTGATAAAATCCTAAATACCGTAGTCTTTCCATCATAAAATCCCCTAGCCAGTTTGCGCTGTAAGATATCAATTTTGTCTCCCGCTTCTTGAATCAGTCTTATCTCTCTTAAGTGGTTCAAAAACTGCAGCCGACCGCATTTAGGCAAGTTTACACATGCTATCCCTTCTTGATATTGTGGGATTGCGGGATAAATTTCCATTATTACATACGTTATAAATACCTCGTCGAAGATCAATTTTATAAGTCTCTTTCATAAGGATTTTATAAGCCTCTGCTTCGCTTTTGTGAAGCAGAAACCAAAACTTTTGCTTTGTTTATTTAAATGACATGACTAGTGACTTTTCATTCCCATGGCCTACTTCATTTAATGCATTTTCTCACTCAATCAAACCAGGATTTTTTCCCCAAAACTTTCTAAACTTACCATGGTCTATAGTCCAGTCTATAAAAGAAGTGTAGAGTGCGTGAGCAGGGCCTAAGCGTATCCCCCAAAAACTTGTTCAGTGTGCTTAGGAAGTGAACTTACTAAATGTCTAGAAGGTCTACCTTTGGGTTTTTCGCTTATATGTCGAAAACATCGTCATCGGCTGCATTTCGGTTGTTTATCGATGAAAATATTTTAAATGAGCTAAATTAACAATACATTGATTTACCTACATAAAAGAGAAACATTTTTAACCATAACCTCAGTAAGTACATCCTACGAATAAAGTTGGAATTCTCATATAATCTGTCATATCATCAGATAAATTTTTTTAGGAACTCATTTTTTGTATGATAAAACAGGTTAGAAGAAAATATAAAGTGTTATTTTTGTTTGCTCTTTTGATAGCTGTATGAGTTATAATAGGTTGGATAACAAAGTGCTCTGATTACAGATATATCTACAAGTGCAGATTATTGTACCCACCCAAAGTAATTTGTTTTTATATGTTTTATGCTCTATAAGTTTGCTAGTCAAAGTGTAAAAAACATCCTACTTATCTATATATGTAAATAAGTGAACCTTATGTAAATTATACTTACTTTGCATATAACCCAGTCAGTATAGGACAAGAAAGACCTTTACGTTGCAAAAGGTGGGGTAGTAATAATTTTGTAGTATGTTGTTAAGGTCTACCCTTGAGAAAAATCCAAGTTTTCGACCTTGAGAGGGGACCGCTCAAACCGCCATAGCCATCTTGATTCAAAGGTGCAAAAAATTAGTTTTTTGACAATAATTCTGCAACGGTTAATTTAACGACAAAAATTTAAGAATACAAAGTTAAAGAACGCAAAATTCCCCACTTTTCTTGTAATTTTTCTGTAAGTCTAATATGTAACCAGTTACAGCGGCGAAAAGGTGAACATTTTTCCCAAAAAATAGTAAAACCCCATTTTGGACAGTAAATTTAGTAAGAACAAATTCAGTACCCTTATTGTTTTAATGTTTTTTCAACCGCAATGAGGTTATATAGCGATATCTATTTCAAGTTATAGTGTTCAGGGGCAGCGCGTGGGTCAATAAAGTGAGGGGCACTTAAAAATTATTTTGAAATTTTCCTTTCCTGTATTAGGTTTGACAGTTTATTGACAATCGGTTTACATATTTGGAGGTAAAAGTGGGTGGACCTTTT
This sequence comes from Tetropium fuscum, assembly GCA_964058915.1. Taxonomy (NCBI): domain Eukaryota; kingdom Metazoa; phylum Arthropoda; class Insecta; order Coleoptera; family Cerambycidae; genus Tetropium; species Tetropium fuscum. Next base: position 173,570 of record CAXKVY010000320.1, read on the forward strand.
GTCGCCAGAAGATCCTGATGTGTTGATTGTCGGTACCGCGATTTCCATGTGCTCAACATTTGATGCTGTTTTTTGGTCGTTGGCGAAGTCGTCGATCTTCTTGTTTTGCTGACAGTACTAGCACCATCTGAAAGTAACCTTTCGCCATCTGAAAGTCAGCACATCTTCGCAACCCAGCAAGAGGCAGAATTCCTGAAAGACTATATTCAGCGAATAATTTAAAACATAGAGAAGTGGCTGACAACATTCTGTTTCTCCATGCGTTTAGTGGCTGTGGTACAACATCGCCTATCTTCAACCAAGGAAAAAATTAATTTTGTTCGCTTGTCCAGAAAACCGCAAGACTTAGTGCCACCATTAGCATATTAAAATATCCGGATGCAACACCAGAGCACATCGCAGATGCTGGGCACGGTTTCTCGTTGCTCTATGGTGGCAACATGGAAGAGGAAACCGTGGAAGAAATCCACTACCAACATTTCCCTACATCTACTTCAAAAAGCATATTAAATCTTGGTTTTTTGCCACCAACAAAGGACGCTGCCCGGTATCATGCGTTTAGGACATACCATCAAGTCCAAAAATGGCAGCGGACTCAAAAAAACCCAGAAGACAGGGGCTGGAAACTTGGAAGTAATAGGCTCGTTCCACTCAGAATGACAGAGCAACCTGCACCTGAGCGCTTATTGAAATTCATTTCATGCACCTATTGAAAAGGATGCGGCGGAGCATGTGGTTGCAGGAAAGCTGGGTTGAAGTGCTCTGTTGTGTGTGGCTTCTGCAGTGCCCAGTCATGCGAAGATGTGCCGGAAGTTCCTATCGACAGCGAGGACGAAGAGGAACTTTTGTCAATAGAAGAACATTTCATAAGAAGCACCGATGGTGATGATGATGATGATGACACTGAGGTCGCAGATTATTCTGATGAAGACGTCAACATAGCGCAGCAGGATCATAGAAAAAGCTAAGATCGCGAAGCTGTGGATTAGGCCAATCGGGGATACCACCATAAAAACCAGAAAATCGTTATGGTCATTTAAATGTGTAAAAGTCAAGGAATTTTTGCAATAATTGAAACGAGTAATATGAATGGAGAACCATGATAGAAGTATTTCTCTTCAGTTTGACGAAGTAAATTATGATAAATAATCGTAAAAATCACAAAAATGGGGTTTTACTATTTTTTGTTAAAAATGTTCACCTTTCCGCCGCTTCTGTTTTTAGAGAAAGTTTCATGTTATTTCTTGTCTTTTCTTTCTATAGCTGTTTCGTTGAATCTCAAACATAACTTATCTCTACTACATGGGACCAAGTCCTCTCTCAGAATGTTTCTTAAAAACCATCAAAGTTTGAAATTGTTATTACTTTCGAAATTTATGACAATCCTTTTAATTACCATGCACAAAAATTCAAAAACTTCACTATTCTTGACAACACTGGTTGGTACACGAACTAACAGATGCTGCTGGGCTCTGATGGTGGTGTCATCTAGCGGATGTCTACGCACTATCTCTGGAATGCTACTATGATCGCTGGAACTCTATTATGGGATATATTCACCCACAAACTTTTAGTTTTCGGCTTCTGCACTTACCTATATTCTCTTATAACTTGAAATTTCAAAGAAATTTGTTTCTTCTATATTGATCATAAATTCTTATGCGGCTGGGACGCTACCAAGCCCCTATACCTCTTACTTGCTAATTACGACGAAAACACTTGTTTTGCAGTTATTTCTGCTTGTAGACATTATTACTGGTGTTCTTACTTTTTACTTTTATTTAGCACAAATTTAAATATTTTTACTTCAGTTTTACTATTAATTTATAACAATTTTTTATAAAAATTAGGAACGTGGCTGTTACCTCACCGAACGCCTTAACGGACTCCTTAGATTGTTATATGTTACTACGGATATGCCGTATGGAAAAACATCCTGGTTACCATCCTTGTTTCTTGTTATTATGATATAATCTGGCCGATCAGATTGTTGCTTATTATTTAATTCATTTAATTTTACGTAAAACACTTATAATTTGATTTTAGCTTTCTCTAATTTCGAATTCTAAACACTATAATACCATCAGATTCACTTTCTTATGCGTAACTTTAACAAAACATATCGTACATCACTCTAAAGATCCTCATCTTCAGTGAAAGAACTTGTACAACTTTTAAGTGATTCGTTTGCGTATATATCTCCAAATATGCAACTGGTAAGTGTGTCTTCGTTTGATTACTTCTCTATGTAATGAATTTATACAAAGCGAACATTTCTTTTCACATGATAAATATGAATAGCAAAGAATATAAAAGCTCTATATATATATATATATATATATATATATATATATATATATATATATATATATATATATATATATATATATATATATATATATATATATATATATATATATATATATATATATATATATAGGTATATCAAAATTTAATTTAATTCAGTGACCAATAACTATAGCACAGACTATAGTATAAGCGCAAACACACATGCATCACTGACCAACGTACAGACTATAGTGGAACGCCAACCAGCTACGCGCCTGATTGGTCAGAACGTAATATCTTTATAAATAAATTATTAATCGGCACAAAAATCTTATTTCAAGCATAACTACGATACACAAGTCACAATAATAATTGTAGAGTATCGATCAATAATAAACTATGTTTAGATTAAAAGATTAATGCGAAAGCATTATTGTAAAAATGGGGTTCGAGAGTTTCTAGCAATGAAACAGAATCAAATGTAGAGGTAACACCTCCTACATAAATTGAAGTGAATCCGATTATATTTTAGTGTTTACAATTCGCAATTATATAAAGTGAAAATCAAATTGTAGGAGTTTTACGGCAAAATAAGTAATTTAAATATTATGCAGCAATCTCATTAGACAGATTGATGCATAATATTTAAGAACAATCAATATACATAATATTTAAGAACAATCAACAACTAAAAAAGAGTCCAGCTAAGGCGTTCGATGAGGTAACAGCCACGCCGCGAAGTTTCACAAAATTTGTTATAAATTAATAGTAAATATAAAGTAATAATATTAAATTTGCGCTAAATAAGCAAGAACCCCAGTGTAAAAGTTATACAAGCAGAAATCATTGCAAAATAAGTGTTGATTGATATAAAAAGAAAAGGAATTAATCTTCTCTTGGCTAGTTGGCTAGTGTTGGCTTAGTTCTCTTGGCTAAACTTGGCTAGTTTTAAGAAACATTGTGACAGAGGACTTGGTCTCATGTAGGTAGTAGATATAAGTTACGTAGGTTTTGCGTAGGGTAGAAATAAGGTTTCCACATTTTGTTTATTTTATTATCTATTTAAATAATAAACTTGGTCATATCCAATCAACTTCCTCTTTCTTGTTCTTTGGAAAATTTTCAAGAAATATAAAATAATACAATTTGAGATTCAACAAAATTAAATAAATTTAATAAAATATTGCAGTACCATGGAATTAATTCACTATTTTGAACAAGTAACTTCATTTTAAAAATTTAATCTTGCAAAGAAATTTATCATAGACCTAATTGGACCCCCCCCCTCTAGGACTAAAGAATGTCCATGTCTTAAATGATCCTTCTAGTAAAATAGAAATTAGTGTTCATAGAACTGGCGCCCATAACACGAAGACAGATTCAATAGGGAAGAAATAGTGTAAGTGTCCTGTAAGCAGATTAAATATTTCTTCATCATACTATTATTTTTACAATATCTCATTTTATACAAATTTATCTGAAACAACGTATAGAGCGTTCACATATTCATATATAACAAATAATCATTTCCAACGTAGGGACATTTAAGGCTTTCATAAAAGAGATTTCATATATTCATACATCTCAATATATCGCATAGGATATCTTACAGTTTCACAAATTCATTACTTCTAGAAATAGACTCTTATTTAAGTTTTTTGACCAAATAAGTATTAGTACTACTACTTATTACTATCACAACATCAATGATTTAATCCAGATAGGATGATATTTTTTATCAGCATACAATTTCGTTCTGGTAATTTTAGTTATTTTACAGTTTTATAAAAAAAAACACCTTACCTATGATTTATAAAGCAGACAGTGAAATCAGAAAAAATGATGGAATACTACCAAAACAGGCCTCTGTTAATAATTGAAATATTATTGCCCCAATATAGACTGCAAGTGTTGAAACTGGTCGGAAACATTTTCTTATATGAATATTTCTCATCTCTAGGTGCTGGTCATGCTTTATTTATCCATTCATAACTAACGAAATATGTAAATAGGTAATGTCTTGTTTAGAAAATAATTTTTGGGTTTTACCTGCTCGCTTCATAGAAGGTTATATCATATGAAAAAGGAAACTTGCCGTTTATCCAATATCTAAATGCATTTTATTAATAATATTATGCAAAAGGCGATAACAATCTGGCCACAGCCCATTAGAAACGCCACATGCGAACAATACAAGGAAAGCTGTCATGTCACACACGGTAGCTGACACTTGTAACATTCACTAAAATTGAAATGTTCTCATACAAAGAGCACAATGATGGCTGGATGCGGACCAATCCCTCACACAGCATCACATCTTTTTCACATCCACGTATTTCGATTGGTTACTCAATTCTATGCGCAAGGCACCTGGGAAACTTGACTCCGCCTCATGCCTTGTGTTGTTCCTATACCGTCCCATGCAGACACTGGGAATTGGATAGGCATGTTGACTTTCCAGTCCCGTATCGGCTAGTCAAGCGTGTAGTTGTAAAATTATGACGGAGTAGTGGCGTTTGCAGTGTTTTTATATGTGCCGTGGATAATTGCACAGACATATATTAAGGACTGTTTGAAAATGATGATGATGGACATAAGTATGTACGGCCACCACAATCAACATAGTGCTGCTTATAACTCACCCGATACTAACTATTATAACTATACAAGTGAACTAAGTCACACCGGCTCTCATCATCAATTTCAGGCTCATTATTCTACCAACTATCACTACGAGGAACCCTCTTATTTGTATGGTACGACTGCTACAGATTCTGCAGATACACCACCTTCCCCACAAGATCTGAATTACTACCACCCGCAGCAAATACAAGAAAACCCCATTATCAATACAGACACAGGATTAAGTTACACCAATTTAGATTACGCTAATTCTAACAGTAATTCCATTTATCACCACCAAAGTAATTACACTGAGAACTATCCTAGACCGCATCCAGAACTTCTGCAACATCACGAAGATGGTAATGAAAGCCACCAGCTTCCTCATAACTATGTACATGATAGTAAGTATCATGGCCATCAAGTAGAACTTGCTGATGGGAGTTATCACCATCCTCATCTAGTCGTATCAAATACAGGGAGTAGTGCATGCATGGAATTTCAGCATCTTCAGCGATACAAAGAGGAAGTGATGCAAGGCGGAGACGGGCATAGCAGACTTCGACAGCACCATATTATGCATGGCCTAAATGCAGTTCCACAACCACAACCTGTTTTGCCAACTTATAAATGGATGCAAGTTAAAAGAAATGTTCCGAAACCAGCTGGTATGTACTTTTAATAATACATATACGCATCAATCAAAACTCAATTTGATAATTCAAACAGTAGGTAGGCATGTAATAGAAGGAAAGTCCGACGAATGATTGAACTTTTATTTTCCTTCTTCTTCTTCTTCTTCTTCTTCTTCTTCTTCTTCTTCTTCTTCTTCTTCTTCAAGAACTATAGAACATATAGGTACTAACATGTTTCAAAGATAAATTAGCGACTCACCTCGCAAAGTATCGAAATATTTATCTATATATTTTGGTGTTAGTATCTCGGTCATTTTTAAATAAAACTTTGATTTATGCACGTTATGGCTGATGTGAAAATATTAGAATTTGATTATTATTATTATTGAAAATATCATCTTACGAAAATTAAAAACTAAAACTGGCTAAAACTATTTATGTCTTACATGTATAAGGAAGATCTATTTAAAAACTAGTTAAACGTTGATGCCATTTTATTAGTTACTTTTCTAGAAATTAATTCGTAAATATCGCTATACCGAAAATTATGCCGAAATCAGGTATATATTTTACATTATCATTGAATATTTAAAAAAACATGGAACATATTTTGACAAAACTTCAGGACACTATACAAAATAGTTTAGATATTTGATACCTCAAGACGTGGTCTAATTCGGAACTTCAGCTTTTTTGTATCCGCAAATAAAGCGACCATATATTCCATAAATTTGATTTTATTAAGATTTAGCTAAAAGTGCTACACGCACTGAATCCAAGCAGGATATTTGATCGTTCGTTTCAAATATAAAAGCGTTATTGATACGACTACTTCTCCAGTTCTCTCGATAAATTTATCAATGACAATATTTATACCTACCAACGGAACTGCTCTATCTGTTTAAACAAATTTTGTTTACCTACATATGTCTAGCATTTATCATCTGTAAATATTTTCAAAAGCAGACCAAATATTTGCATTAATAATGAATAAACATATACTCGTACACGTTAAAGTGTCTGTCTAATTACATTTTCATTCGTGCGATATAATATTGTATATACATATATAGTTAGACATTATATAATTAATTATTGCATTTATTATTATAAAGGCAGTCGAGTTAATGAAGGTTGTTTTTACTTCTCAGTCCTTAGGGACAAATCCGATTTTGATTGAGTTTTTATAATATTATATTATAAGTATTACATATTTGAAATCAGAAACATTTCAATGTGCGGCAACAAATATTTATATTGTTTAAACAATATTAACACAATTTATGCACAGATCAATTTTTTTCACGATATTTATTTAATTTTAAATAGGTAGTAAGGATTTAAAAAAATGTTTCTTTTTCATTTTATAATTATTAAAAGCTCTAAATAATATGAAAATTGTCAAAAAAAAATATATTTATATATTTAAGAACATTTTTTTGAATTATTCATATATAATTCATATATAAATAATTTAATATTTCATACAAAAAAAGTATTTAATTTTCATTCTCATATGGAGCGTCGGACACTTCATCCTCTTCAGGTTGTGGCGCGTTATTGCTATCCATTGAACTGCAATGAATGGATGCAGGTGAGCAAGGCAGACCACTTGTTCACACGGTGTACCGCATCCAGTTTTGCAAGAGCAAAATGTATTTTTTAAGATGTTATTTGGCGCTGCTGGTTGTCTTTTTTATTGGTATTAAATAAGTTTCTTTCTGCCAACCACAACGTTCGGAAGATATGTTAGAATTATTTTTCCATTGCTGAATTTAAACTCCTTTAATGTGGTGTTTCGCTGCATCTTCTGTTATGTAGTGAACCAAGTTGTACACTTTTCTCTTTCGACAGACTTTTCCAGTGTTATAAAACGTTTATATCTAAATCCATTTAAACTACTCGCCGTTTACAGTATAAAAATAAAATGAAAACCTGCGTTGCAACTCTTCTTCACTTATAATTTCTATCATAAAAAGTTTTAACTGCTGCACGTATTTGGTGTCAGAATGGTAAGATGTTAAACCGAGCATTGATTTTTCTTTATTATAAACAGCTGATGTAGTATCAGATCCTCTGTGAAGGCATGGACAAAGAGAATATATGTTATTTTTTTTTAATTTGGCAACCGCTTTAATATTTTTTTCGTTGAATAAACTCGTCATTATTTCTTGGCGATTGCATCAAGAACAATTGCTTATAATCTGATGATAACGTCATCAGCAGCACTAACACATCAATGTCCTCTGCTACAACAGCTACATGAGAATAAAGACAACGTAGAGCAGATTGTGCAATTAAACGATCGGCATCAGTTTCTGCTTGACAACACTCAATATTATTTTCAATAAGTTTTTCGCAAAGAATATTAAAAAATGTATTTTTATTACAGCTGTTCTCTAAGAACTTTTCCTTAGTGGTCTTTAAAGGTATGTGTTCATTAAATAAATAATTAATGGAAGTAGGTATGGTATTACTTATGTATATATATATATATATATATATATATATATATATATATATATATATATATATATATATATATATATATATATATATATATATATATATGATTTATTTCAGAAGCTTCCATTATCACTGTATCCATAAAATACAAATTTAATATGAATGCCAAAGTTATTACGCAGATATTTGATATATTGTTAACAAATGTAGGAAAAATTTGAGTTTGTTCTCATTTTAATACGTGAGGCAACATACCACCATCAATGATGTAGTAAAACACTAACATCATTAACATTTTCTTGATATTGTTCAAAAATATCATATAGCGATGATTTCTTCGATTTTCTCATTCCTGTATTATTTAAAAAGAGAGAGAGAGAATAGATGGTTAATTCTTAATGAAAACACATGCACATATAATATTATAATTATACATTGCGAATACATATATTGATATATTGCTTTTATAATACCGTATTTGTATGCGCTAATAATTTAATTTTTCTATAAATGTCAACTTAAGTATTTTTCATGGTATAGTTTCAATATGAAAAACTTTCTTTGAATTAAATTTCGTAAAAAATTAATTTCTACATAAATTGATTATTTAAGCAATATAAATAATTAGTTCCGGACATTGAAAAGTTTCTGATTTCAAATATATAAAAACAAAATTTTAAAAAATCCCTTATTCCCTGAGGACTAAGAATCAAAATACTTAAATTTTGATGCTTCATTGATAATAAAGGTTAATTATTTATTACTGTTCGTATCTATTATATATGAATCTCTTTAAGTAATATGGCTTACTGGCCGGATTTACGCTTCCTGGCCGTCCACTAATAGTCTTCTCAACATAGCCCAAAAATCGACCATTGTATGTCGAGTGCTGCGTCGCCTACACATTACAAAATCTTGAGTGGGCCAGGGTTCCGTCATGGGTCCGTTATCTAATATTTATAAGCGGCATTGCTTACAATTTCAATATTACTTGCGTATTGTGTGCACCACCTCGTAAGATAAAGTGGACACTCGAGATTAAACGAGAGTCGCCTTAGCTCGGCGTGATGTGGAGCCTTCCCTATTAGGTTGGATTAGGTTCTTGCTTTCACAAAGGAGCATGCTAGCAGAAATGCATGGTCATAAACAGTCACAGTCACAGCATCGAATGATGCTGTTCTGTATGCACAGGCCTATGTAGATGATTTGGTCATTCTATGCAGTGGAAGCAGGGACAACCTACGGGGCCCTATGGCTAGGGCCATATGCATAGTTGAAACTTGGTGTCAAACAGCTGCCCTAAGAATAAACCCAAAGAAAGCTCAGCTTATGCTGTTCAGCAAAAAGAGGAACTAAGAAAATCGACCAGAAATTACTCTCTCTAGTGTGGTCCTCAATTACCCTCAGACGGTGAAATATCTGGGTGTTCACCTTGATACTAAACTGTCTGTGACATGAACATATATCCTGCAAAATCAGGAAAGCAATGTGTGCACTGTGTACGTGTAGTAGGGCCTATGGTGGCTAAATCCCAACGTTCTCCACTGGCTCTACTGCACCATTACCAGACCCATCTTAACTTACAGGGCCATCGTGTTGTGACCTTGTGTTGAGAGTAAGTCGACGAACAGGCAACTGGACAAGGTCCAAAAACTTACGTGTTTGGGAATAACTGCGGCATTGAGAACGGCTTCCACCAGAGCTCTGTAGGTGCTATTAAATCTCATGCCACTGCAAATATTTATCAAATTGGAAGCCGTGCGTGCTGTATAATATATGGACTGCGTATTATGCTGAACCAACTACAGGCGTGCTCTTTCGAGAACTCTCGCATGTAGAACTGGGCTACCGAGCGATGTCCAGTCCTACTCATGAGTGGTGACCATATTCCCAATAAACTACATCCCTCGAACTTCCTGGCGGTCGTAATCCCTGACCACGAGGAGTGATCACAAAGCAGTGGTAGAATCAATATATGCTCCGGGAGTAGAGCTGCCATCTTGGCACTTACTGCCGTTGAAGTGCACGCAAAACTGGTTCTGGAATGCAAAACTGTCCTCGAGACGCTCTCTCGGAGGAATATTATACGACTTGTATGGGTCCCGGGACATACTGTTGTACCGGGACACGAGGCGGCTGATCAGTTGGCCAAATTGGTAACTTTAGAGATACCTACTAGGCCTGAACCCTTTGTAGGGATCTCCAGAAGCACAGTGGTTCTCTCAATGAAGACTTTAGCTTAACAAATGCCTCAGCATTGTTGGACAACTGCCACGGTCATGAGGCAGGCTAAAGAACTTATATCTGGTCCCGACGCTGGGAGGACTTGATAAGACAGCTGCTGGAACTGAGCAGATGTAATCTAAGAACGGTTGCTGGCTTATTGACCGGTCATTGCCACAAGACTGCACCTTTATATAATGGGTCTTGTGGAAGAGTGTAGAGGATGCTTGATGGCATGTTCTGATGAATTGCCCCGCTTTCCTGCATACACGTATGAGACATCTGGGACAACCAATACTGGTACCCAAGAGTCCTAACCGTCTAGTTGGCTTTATTAAGTCAACTGGGCTAATATAGCTCTCGAAAGGTGGGATGTGACGGACCATATTGAGGCCTATAGTCATTTACTTCCGCCAATTTGATTCTTAAAAAGATATAAGCTTTAACCAATTCATTGCTGTTAAAATGCAGGAATTTTCGAGATGTCACTTTCGACAGCAAAATGTCGTTTTCATTACGCATTCAAAATATTTCAAGAGCCGCGTTTAAAATTAGGTTTTATAATAGGTACTTACGGAATTCTCATGATTTTAATAATTATGATACACTTAAACTTCTATAGTATTCCTGCATTATGTCTAGACTGGAATACGGATCAGGTGCTTTGGGTCCTTTTTACAATATTTATACCGATTGCTTAGATATTTCCTAAATTCCTTTCTTACAAAGTAGATGTTTACCCCGCCATAGCGATTCCGTACCAAGAACTTCTTGATACATTTGCACTTTAAAATCGTAATCACCACAGACTTAATTTTTACATGAAATGTAAAACACAATGACTGGTCAGAAATACTTTAGAAGTTTAGCTTTTATATTAGTTCAGATGTCGGGTAGTTTTGCCTGAAAAAAATAAGGAAGAGTTGATTTTAGGTTTGTTGGATAGGATTTAGGGTTCTAAATAAAGCAATTTTGCAACCTTGAACTCGTATCGGAAATATCTTTTTTACGTATTTGTACAAAAAAGGATTTTGCAAAATATGTCAAAGGTGGTGTATCTTCTTAAGACGAAACACGTTATATACAAAAATAAAGAGGACTAAATTTTCAACATTTCTTACTAAATGCAACGTGCATTTTTTTTACAACTAACTAATGCATTTGCTTCGCGATAAACGTAAACATTTTACGACGGAGGAATTTATTCGTTCTCATATTCGTCGCACTCTAGCAGCTCGCTAGCGTATCCGTTCAATTGTCCAGTATGGTAGTAGCATGATGCGTCGCATATTATACATGTTTTATAGTGGATGTGAATGAATTATATTTTATTTGTCTTTCTCCTTTCGACCAACCTCTTATATATTAAATCCCGAGACATTGTTGCATCAAGCCTTAAATGCTATAATCTTAGTTGTGCCGCTATAAGACTAAGAGGTTTCCACTTACATACATCTTTTATGGGATTTATAGGATATATTAAGAGTGGACGTGTACTAAAAGACCTTTGGAACCCAATATATGGAATGCGATCGAAAAGATTCATCAAAATATAGCTCATATATTATTATATTAACTCAGTTAACTTTAGTCACTATTATTATTGGTAAATTGGAATTTTCACAAGATGATCGCACAGTGATGGACGATGTTCTTAACAACATCAATAAGACGTTCATTTTCCAGGCAGATAAAGATAGTTCCTTTAAGATTGTTAAAAATAAATTTGAAGCTGAACTTGAAAAACTACTGCAAAATTTTGGGTGCAGTATTTCCAAATGGTAATCTTGGTGAAACATTTAATCGACGCAGAGAGGAAGGGAAACTGGGAACTACGTCTTCAAACTGTGAAAAAAAAGTGTCTCTATGTTAACACTGACATACATCTGTGCCAATATACAACATTCATCTTATGACAGCGATGAGGAAGATGAAGAGGACCCCCTTCCAACCACGATGGAAGATATAAGAAGTGCTTGACAATTGACACACTACAATGTGATGGTGTACAGGAGCAGTCGAAAGAGAAAGCTGGGGCAGAGAATGATCACAAAACCATACATGAAGAGACCAATGTATTGGAACTAGCTGTAGGAAATGAAAGTGATTAGTGATTAGTGGAAGTGATTCATGATTATGATCTCGAGAAATCTAGTTAACTAAAGCCGTTTTCGATGCCAACGTTGTGTTTATTATTTACATAAATGTCGCAGAATATTTATATTTTCGCACATTATAAGGCGAGACCTTAGTTATTAGCAGGAACAAAAAAAATCATAAGATAAACAATATTGCGAATTTGGTCCTGTTTATTTTTGTATATAACGAATTCTGTCATAGAATTTAACGACTTTGAGACATTTAAATATAAACTTTTTTTTACAAATACGTCAAAAATAAATTGCACTTCTAAATCTAATTCAAGGTCCCTAATTGGTTTACGACCCTTAACCATATCCAATAAACCCAAAATCAATTCTCCCTGACATGAGACATGTCAGGGAGAGACAAATTTTCATGTCTCTTTCAAAGCCTCTTTTATCGGCCTAACTACTGGATTGTATTCCTAGAATGCAATTGTTTTTTATGCGTCTTGCCAGGACTAATATTCGAAAATGTTTCATTTATTTTCTATTTTATATCAATAAAGAAAGTTAACTTTCCGTCTATGTTTAATGTAAATTAATCTTCGGTTTGATATATTTTAACTTAACAACTTGTACCTACCGATATATGTCTTTAATGTTATTTTGTCCTACTTAGTTTTTCTCTTTCTATATATATTTTCGTAAGTCCTACGCTGTAATTTTATTTAGGTGTATATGCTGTGTAGCATATGCAATAAAATGAAATAAAAAAAATATTGATGATTTGTTGGCTTTCAGAAATCTTCGGATCTTCGGTAGGTAGACTTAGCAATTCCGTTATTGTTAGTATTGTTGTAGAAATTATATTCGCTGGTCTTGTGAAAGAACAATTGAAAGAGTTTTGACATGAAACAAAATCCAACGCTTTTGTCTCATGTCTAAACAAATACTGGTTGTTCAATCGGTTTAATTCTTGATAACATCGAGGCGTATGACATGGAACAGTTCTATATAATATACACTTCGTATTAATGGTCTGTGGTATTAACTATACACAATCACTTTGAGAGGAAATAGTAGGTATATCTAATTCCTGGAAAATTAGATATAATATTTACATACAATAAACAATAAAAATTTACATAAACTATGATTACAGTTAGTGATAATTGACTGATGCAATCTGTTAATTGTATTTTGAAACAAACTTGGAGCATTGGTGGCGTCCAGAGGCTTGGAAGATTTTTTTTATTGTGGAACACTAGATTAACTTTATTTCTAGATATTTATTCGGGCGAGAGTTGCGTTCATCTTAGCGGCTATATTAATCGACAAACAATTCGATTCCTTGGACTTGAACGTCCTGATGTTATTGTAAAGAAACGATTCCTCAATTTCCGAGTTACCTTTTGGTGCGCGATATCGGGTCATGGGACAATTGGTCCTTATTTCGTTGAAGACGATAATCAGAATTAACTTACTGCCAACCAGTGGCGCCAGTGGTACTGCCAGCCTGTGGGTTCTGTATCTACATCTATATCTGCGTTCTTTTTGCCGAATGATGGAATAATGACGGAAGTTCTATTACATTTATAAAAATATATGGCACTTAGAAATTCTTTTAACACTTTGTTTCAAAACTAAATTTAAGCGATGAGCTAAACAATTAGCAAACACTGCTGATAGAGCCACCTTTGATTTGATTTTAATAATTCTTAAAAATTTCCGCGATTTAAGGAGTTAATATTTTCATCATAGCTACGAAAAGCCAACTCCTGTTTTCGATTAGATTTAAATTTTTTTGCGCGGAACGGAACGCTAATTCTATATCTAGAATAGAAGTAGGTACCCTAAGTTATTCCTTATAACAGCAGTTATGTGCCAGTAAAAATTGGTACAGCCGTTTCGGAGATTAGCCGGAACAGATAGACAGACGGACCAAAATTGCAAAAATTCGTTTTCGTTATAAGTAGGTACAGTCGGCGTCGTAAAAATCGGGTCAAAGGGTAGAAAATTTTATTTTTAATTTGTTAGAATTTTTTTATTATTTAAAATTCTTTAAAATAATTACAAACTTATTCTACAATAAGTTGCTCTTATTCATATTTATTATTCAAATAATATAAATAAAGCCATAATAAAATGCGAAATTAATTAATAATCGAAAATAAAATAATTTAATATTCTGTTATTCCATCATTTGGAGCAAGCACTAGCTGTAAGCGCATATAATTATATAGAATTACTTACATTGGAAATATAATCTTCGTCCTTTGGACAGTTACCTAAAGTACGTGCATATTTGGTAAAGTGCAGGAATATAGAAAACAGTTAGCAAGAATGACGTAGCCAAGAAGTTATATATATTCAAGGAAGACGATTTGCGGAAGTTTGTCACATCAGATGCACCGGACATTACATATTTATTTTTGAAGGTTTGGCTACAACCTTCAAAATGGTAAAAAAAATTGCGTAAACTTCGGCTCTTGTAGAGATGCGAATTGTTCGATTTACGCTTACATGACATCAAGGAAGAAGGATGCGTATTGTTTATTACTATCCGACCATCTAAGACAGTGAAGACTCGACGTTATATGATTACCTACAGTGATGGAATTAGTTTTTTTCTACTTTTGACATTTAAAGTGACACTTTTCAAAAGCCTTTGACGTTAGGAAACGGCTTACTTTTCATAACCAGTTACGAAAAGATAGAAAGATAAAAAGTAAAATTTTATGCAAGCGGTTTTGTTTATTTCACACAACTTAATGTTTTCACAGTAGGTTATTTAGGAAATTACGAAATTGACAGTGACAAGCTGTCACACCGTTACAACCAACTGGGTTGTTTTTAAACGTATAAGATTAAGTTTTCTTCTCATAAAATATAAAATTGATGAAAATTAGAAAAAATCTTGTATTAAACACGTTGGGAAACATAATTTTGTGTAAGTCGCCTCCTTTTGCGGAAAACGCTAGCGCAGAAATCTGCTCGTTAAACAAAATAGTACTTTTCCCAACTGGTTACATAAATAGCTAATGTGTAGTTGTAGAACCAGTATTTATCATTGCAACCCCAAAATTTAAGTACATACAGTCTTCTTCCGGTATGATAAGGTAAAGTACACCAATCCAAAGTGGTTGGTAGTAAAACATTTGGATCATGTCCCTTGCGAAATGCACTTTATCTTAAATTGGACAATTCTGAGAAATACACGGGAGATGCGTTTCGACGTACGTCCGATACAATTATGGCGAATAGTCGCACGACAATAGATCAAATCCAATAGATCCAAATCCAACAAGTAGGATGGAAATCAGCAGGTGTGGCGACTGGTTACGTTGAAGAGAGTATTAGCAATAAGAAGAATGTTCCAAACATTGTTGGAAGTGCCATTATGGAAGTGCAACCTCATTGACTTCCGAGAATATTAGCAAATTAGTAAACTGTATTTCCTCTGATTTAAAAAGGGTATATTTCAGACGATACCAACTGCACTTGCCACATTTATTTAAAAAAATAAATATGTAGTAGATAGTAAAATATTTGAATAAAGCTTTTCAAATATTTGTTAGTAATATTTTATTTGACGTTGAAAGACTCAATAGTTCAATAATTAAAATGTTGACATTTAGAATTCATATTTCTCTGGTTGTTTGTACTGCTATGGTAACTTTAAAATGTGCGTTTTTAGAAGTTGCGTTTATACACGCTGAAGCGTACTTTACATAAGCACATCAGGGCACCAATAAAAAAAATATTACCTACCTATCTACAAACCTGAACATCCCAAATAAAAGTCTTTAGTACAACCATGGTTACAAATCATCAGTAAATTGTTAAATTGCCACCGGTTTGTAATAATTATTATTTATCATAATTCCTGAACAGTAAACGAAGACAAAAATAACGCAATTATTACATTAACTTCAGGGTTCTCTGCAATTAACCTTTGAATGTGCAACACCACAAATTGATCGGTTGTAACTCATACCGCTACAGTGTAGTGTTGTAGCAAAGCAGGGACCAAGCAGGGGGTCAAGTGTACTTTTATCTACGGCCGAGATCTGGCATGGCACGTTTAATCGATTTCACCAAATGAAATGTATTACTAGACTAACATCTAACTACCTATGTGTGCCGTACTTTCGTATAAATTGCATCATATTTCACGTAGCATAATTAGCTTAGACATGGCACAAGTTTTGGGCCTGACATTCCGACTTTGTAACTTTTCTATTTTATACATAAACATTTCTAACATGCTGGGTTTTGGATAGATGTGTGTTGTAATCGCGATTTTTGTTCAGTATTAATTATATGCCTGCTAAGTTCCTAAACGCCTATTTTTTTTTAAATATGGACTACTGATATCTCTAGCCCAAAGTTAATGTTGAATTAGTCAAATATTTAGTATGCAAATAGTCATAGAATATTACATAATATAGAATCAAAGCCTCTATTTACTGACTTTGATCACTAAGTAAGAAATAATATATTAAGTATTGAGGTTAGTAAATGTTTTTACTGGCTGAGGATGTGTTTGGAGGTCGACACGAAGTCGACACTTAATGACGTTGTAATGACGGAACACGTTGTTTCATATATGGAAGAGTCGGTGTAATTTCTGTTATGAATCCTTACCAGGCAGGAAAAGAGGGTTGTTGTAAAAATTAAGTCCACTTTTCGTAAAGGTTCCTTTACAGGGCCGCCTGTATTTGATTTCTAAATGTGCATTTGTATCCTTCTAATACTTGCAATATACTCTTTGTCAGGTATCTTATAGTATAGGTATAGGTATAGTATAGTATAGGTATAGGTATCAGGCCTGTATAACGTATACAATCGTACGGATCAAATTAATGTGCTATAATACAGCAATTCTCGACAGTTTGTTAGGGTTTCGATATTTACACATCGAATTAATTTTTTCGATGTTATCGGTTAACATCGAAGTTTTTCGTTTTCGTCGATGATTAACTTTATTCTATCGTCAACACAGTCAACACCAAGTACTTCAATCAAGTACAATAACATTATTTTTATTACTGCCTCCTATATGTTTAGATTTGGATGTATCAAATTTAATGAGATCAACATCGATATTATACAAAATTGGCTCATCCCTATTTTTTAGGGAAGCGCCACCAAAATAAAGCGGGCGCAATTTGACGGTATTGAAATGTTTCACTAGATATAGATAGCAGTCTTTACAGCGCGGAATGCATAATGTAAAGCTAGAGCAGAAACGTGACGGTGTTCGTAGGAGAAGATGAAAAAAGACAATGAAGAACCTATTCTCGGGGAAACCATATCTAATGTAAAGTATAGACAGATTTTATTGTGATGTCAAAACCGATTATTTAATAATTTGTAAATGACTATAAATTAAAGTAAAAACGTGTATATAAGTAAACAAATGAACGATGTAGAAGTATTAGAAAAGAAAAATATATGATAATCACTAAATTTCATCATAATTTTCGTCGTCATTATCATGATCTTCAGATCTTAAATCCAAATTAATAATTAACGGTTCAATATCATCGTAACGTACCTCATTTTCCCAATCTTTGTTTACAATGTCTAACACAAATTTTCCCAAATATTTGGAGTAACTTGATCCTTTTGCCACATTTCTAAAACTTGTTTGTCTCCGTAACTAACTTCACCAATATGTCGTTCATAATATTCTCTACAAATGCCCTACACTAATTCAATTTGATTATATTGGCAATGGTAAGGTGGTACTCTCAATACTTGATGACCATGTTTTTTTAGAAATTCATCTATGGCGTATCTCGGGGTCTGTTTGTGCTGGTTGAATACATTTAAAAGCGAATTTTGTTCAGATCATCTTTCAAAACCATTATGCCTTTACAAGAAAGCCATTCTTTTAGTTTTGTTTTAATCCAGAAAGCAGTATGAATTGGCTCCTTCAAAATACTATGTAGGACGCATTATCCATCACCACTATCGACGGCTCAATACGATGAATCAGGTTTTCCGATATCCATTTGTTAAAAGAATTTTGGCCCATTGAATCGTGGTAGCCCGCCCACATTGACTTCGTAGAAAAAAGTAATGAAATATTTTGTATGAATCCACTCCTAGTTCCAGCGCATGTAGCACAACAAATCGCTTACCATCTGACACTGTTATCTTGCCACGTTCTTTTAAGGAAAGGTCTGTTACTTTCCTCTGTAAAAAGAAAGTAAATATTCTTTAAAATACGCCACAGACTCGTATCCAAAACATCTAAGATAGCCTCTTGCCTTACTATTTCATTAACTGTTTTAATTGTAACATTTTTTTTCTTGTTTCATAGTAGGTATACGCAATATTACGAATTTCTGATTTAACTCCATGATAAACATCATTCTTCGCTTCAACTTACGTCTGTTGCGTGTTCTTCCTGGAATACTAAGAGGTTTACCAGATGTAGACTCTTCCTTTATACAGGTTATGCTTCTTAAACGTATTTTTAAGGCATCAGCAACTCTCTGATGGACGGAAGATAATGGTAGCAAGGATCCATTATTTTCTTTTTCGCTCCGTAAAGTATTCTAGGAGGCTTATTATGATTTGTCGCCTCTATTTCAGTAGTACAGATAAACATAATTGAAAATATATTCGTATGTAGAACTGTCAATGTGACTTTAAATTTGACTGTTAAATTAGTAATTTGTTTTCAAACATTTTTACTGACACTGTTTCCGCAAAATCTAAGACATGAGTTAGTGCTTAACATGGTCGAAATTGTATTGTACTCTATGAGAGGTCAACATACATCGCGTGTTGGTACTCCTAGATATTGACCAAAAACAACAAACGTAACGCGTAAATTGATGCATACACATGCTAAGATAGCTGAAAAAGACTATATATTTATGTTGATGCAGGAACTACTACTCCGATTATGTCACGATCGTTTATAAATTATATCAAAATTGCTTTCCGCTTTAGAACACTTGTGGGGCATCGTTGCCCAAGTCAAAGCTGCATTCGCTATCTCTGTTTCTCATTATATCAAAATTGTTTTTCGCTTTAGAATTGTGGGGGATCGTTGCCCAAGTCAAAGCTGCATTCGATATCTCTGTTTCTATATCTCTCTCCCTCATATCTGTCATATGCTTTATCTCACTTGCGAGACGAAAATGTTATTAAATGTGTCGTGACGCGACCTTGAAAAATCACTCTCATGCGGCTAAAGAAGTATTCTACAAAAAAATTTACAATTTCGCGAAATATAGTTCATATCTGAGGTCAACGATGTCAACTAGAAAATTTCTATAGCGAATTTTCAGCCAGGTCCTTTTGTTTATATTTGTTTATCATTGTTTTTACATTCAAATGATATATAGCCTACGCTATGGTGAGTAACCATAAGTGAGATATGCTAAGTTATTATAGATATGCTAAAATATTATTGAAGCGAGGCATACCAATCTATGAACACACTTTAGTAAAATATACCTACATCTACGAACAATACAAAGACTATTTATTTTATAATTATATTTTAAATATCTACACATTCTCACTTAGGTATACAACATATAATGATTTATAAATCGAGGTATGTTGTGCGATAAATACTCTTATATTCCGATTCATAACAAACACGTGATATATCATCAGATTATGATACAACCTGTCGGTTAATTTATCACCATATACCTGCCTAATTTTATTACGCAATTATTAAACCCCTTTTGAAAATAATGAGGTAAAATGAGGTAAAAAATTGTAAACTGGAAATGCATCTTAAAAGATATTTGATATTATATATTCGTAAATAGGAGCGTCAAGTGCATTGAGCTAGCTGCTCTTATTAAGTTCAATAAGCTGACGACCTGTTATACTTGATAGATGGTCAATTATTGTAAAGTACGAAAGCACTTCTTGAGTGTTATATTTCAAATTACTCTATATTAATGGTAGAGACAAAGTAGCATCTAAAAAGTACTCGTGCTTATTTGTTACTATTTTATAAAAAATAATTTTCAAATCAGAAATACATTCTCTCATTATCTACGTAAATTATAGACGTCGAACAGAAATGTGCTCTCTGGTGAAGCACACACAATCTTGGTGGTTCTCATAGACTTATAGAAAATTCAAATTATCTATGTATTTCACTAAATTAAAACTAAAATTATTGGAAACAAATTTCATTTGAGCCAGTTGTCTGTTGGTTATTAGGTGCAGAAAGAAGAAATCGTTAAACCATATGGAAGTTTTATTAATTAATTAATTCTTAATGGATTTTCAATATATCAGTGTTCACCTTGCACATCTATACACTTTCTTACTCGGAAAACATTTTCTTTGGCAACCTTACGTAATTCTTCAGGAGTATTACTGGCAAATGCGTCTCGTATCCGAGTGGGGTAAGGTCCGGTGAACGAGGAGGCCATCGAATCGGTCCATTAGTCCCAATGAACTGCTGTCCAAAATTTACCTGCAAGTAATTTGTTACCACATGTGTATTGTAGGGTAGGGCAGAGTCGTGCTGAAAATAAAAACGTCTATTTTCCGCCAGCTATAAGCCATCCAAAAATTCCTCAATTGGATTCACGAAAAATTCTAAATATCGGCCACTTGTTAGCCGTCCCTGAAAAAAAATTGGTCCAACAATTCGAGAGCCATCTATCCCAGCCCAAACATTTACGCCAAATATCTCTTGGAAATTCCATTGGTTCGTTCTATGTCCGTTTTCTACTGACCAATATATTATCCGCTAGAAATAATTTATATTCGTATAAAAAAAAATTCGTATAAAAAGATCCCGCCAGTACTAATTCCAAATAGCAGCCAGGGTCCCTTTATTTTCCCATTTCACAAACTTATTTTTTAACATAATTTTAAAAATACTTTATTCATTTTTCTTATGAGTTATTTGAGAAATAAGAACAATTAATAAAATAGGAGCTTTATTTTAAAGTAATAAACATTATACCCACATACAAAATTTAATAATTTATATAGGTAGTATCCTCAATTGAAACTTTCATCTGAAAAAACATCTGGATAATCATCCGAGTCCTCTTCCAGATTGATAATAAATCTTTCACCACCATTGATGAGAATTTGTCCTAGTTTTCTATAATCTTCTTCATATTTCCTTACTTTTACAATTGCCCTCGACCAATCTTCTTTTTGAAATATTTAAAAAGACTTCTTTAATAAGTTACACGACTTTTTCTATGAACTTTATAAATAAACATATAAATTCAATTGGATTAAAAACTCTATATTGATTTTTTTCTATATTGTCAATCTGAATTACCTGTTTCTGAGAGAACATATTGGGTATTATGGGATCTTGTCTTGAATGTTAGGCTGCATTATCTAATACAATGGCACTTTCAGAATTTATGTTTGGAATTTAACGATTTTCAAACAACTCCTCAAAAATTTTTGGATCCATATTTTTGTCGTAATTCACATTACATTCTTCCAGCTTTTTGCCACACAATTTAAGATCATTTTGACCCAATCCAACGACCCGTAGATACACAATGCAAAATGCCCATACGGGATCCTCTGCTTACGACATCTTTTAGCTGACATCTGCTAGACTCATCAGTCCAACCTTTTTTCGCAGTGTCATGGGTGTCATACTAGGTTTCGTTCAAATAATAAATCTGATTTCCTTTATCTCTAAATCCTTTTATTTTCTCTAATTCTTCTTTTCGCCTCGCCAATTTACGATTCTTTGACTCTCCATTACGGCAACACGCTTATTATCCATTTTAAATTTGAAACCCAATTTTTTAAGCCTCCGTCGTAAAGTGCTTTCGGAACAAGATATTTGAAGCTCTGTAAATTTCCTTAAAATTATTTCTATGGTGGGAACTTCATTGTTTTTATATTGTTCGTAAATTAAATGTCTTAAAAATTTGCTTGTGAAAGCCAAATCTCTGGAATTCCTACATCAATTCTCTTTTTTCTTGTTTTCTGCATGTTTTGTTCCTTGTTTTGTTCCTTTTGTTCCTAAATCTGATTCGTCTGATTCAATCTGGGGTTCTAACAAATTTGTAGAAGGTTCGATTTCAATATCAGGATCCACATTTTCACAATAATTCTTCTCCAATGGCCTCGAAACAGTAGAATTATTCTCCCATGGTCGAAACATTGTTTACTATAAACTATTACAAGAGTGGTTAACAGTGAATTTCTGCTGGCAATACGAAGCACGAAATAGTTAATTTAGCATGCCGTTGCTGCTATACTTACACTCCTCAGAAAAGCCAAGTCCGACCCTGCCTCGGTTTTTACTTAGGGCGAGGCAATAATCCGATGCTTGTTATACGAACTTTTACTTACTTTTTCCTTATATGACTTTTAATAAGAATATGAATTATTTCTGACTAGGTATAGTACCCACCTAGTGTTACGCCTGTTAAACATACCATTGTTGAAAACCCTAAATTCATCTGAATGTATGATTGAAAATGCCAAATCGTTGTTGTTATTATTATTACGCATAAACCAATTACAGTACTCCAGTCCTCGATCTAAATCGCCGAGACTCAATCGTAATGCACTTAATTCTCGCTCTAAATGAGAAACGACATCTACACAAACTGCATTGAAACTGAGGTTTCTAATGAGAATTCTAGATGGAACTGTAATACAATTTTATCATTCTTTCATTCATAAATTATGCTACGCCTTTTATTTTTTGTCTTGAATGACGAAAGTCCAACCCCAGCCGGTTTATCTAACTATGAATGTTGCCAAATTTACATGGCAAGTTTAAATGCTAAGTAAACGTATTATTTGAATAAACGGAGAATCTTAATATTATTAAATTATTAAAATATTATAACAATTATGAAGAACGTAACACGTAAGAAAAAAGTAATTTAACACCGTTGGACCTCCCTGTAACATAAATCAACAGCAAAACAATACGTACGATTATACGTAGAGGCTAATATATTTCTAAAAAATTTCAGAAGTCGTAAATGTATCTCGTCCTGCCTTCACGATTGTTTTGATTTTTCTTTGACATAATTCACTGGTTTTATTTATTTACTGATTTATACTATAAAATCTATAATGTCATCTATAATATCTGCGCGTATGTATTTATTTATTTATAGATAGTTAATTTGTAAAAAGTTGTTATTAAATCGATTTAGTAATTCAATCAGATTGTAGTCTTAGGAATACAGAAAAAATGACCCAATAAAAGAACCTGTATGCTCACATAATAAGGTTGATACGAAACGAGCCCGAGCTTATTATTTTCAAATTGACCGTATCGCATATTATAAAAAGTCGTGTGACAGTAGCCTTAAACGCGTGGGTTGCTGGTCAGTTAACTCGACCGAAGTTGCGTGCCTGTCCAGAACTCAGACCTTCGTATCTGACATGCGAAGGGTTGGAAATAGAGTAACAAACTTACACCGCTTCTGGCTTTGTGTTTCGTTGACAAATACCTCACACAAATTTGAATTTTGCATTACACATTTGCTCATAACGAGGGCTTATTAGCTTATAGTATTAGATCAATGTCACTATTTAAAATATTTATCACAGACACATACAGTCTGTCATAATTCAATAATTGTCAGGATACACATTTTTTTAGTGACATATCAGGTTAATCACGGATCTAAGATAAGTATAATGTTATATCCACATTCCGTTGCGTTGTGTGTTCATATAGATATTTTAAGATGGCATAATTATCTATAATAAATCGTAATCATAAATGAAACGTATAGAAGTAGGAGTTTTGAACATAGTTTAAAGGTGTGCATGGAAAATTAATCGATTTCACGCAAAAAATTATTACAGGTATTTGAATGTTGTATGTAATAGGGAAAGGTTAGTAGACGATAAATACGTAAAGATATACAGCCAGATTTGCCCTATTTTCTTATAAACAGAAAAATCAGTTTTTGGGCTGTCGAATTTCTCATTCGTTTCGAATTTCTCATTCTCATTGCGTTTTAATGAAAAGTTGTGTATAGAAAATGAAAGTTGTAAGTATTAAAAAGACTTAAGTATGTAAGTATTAAAAAGCACTTTTATGAAACATATGTATGGTAAGAGTATGCTTCGTTACTTGGTAGGTAATTTTAGTATTATGGTTAAAAATTCTAGGCTCAAATAACCGCATAATACATGATGGTCTCTTATGATGAAGAACGGTTTTATTACATTTTTGAATCCCGGTTATCCCGTTTTTTGCCATTAATAAGAAACATTATATGAAGCTCGTAGTCCATCATCTTCTTATTTAGAGGACGACATGCAAGGGTGTGATAAAGTTGGCTGTTTTAAATATTTATTTTCCAGTACTTGAAAATATGATAATTCTTTGTCCTTTATATCAGCATGAGTTTTATTGCATTGCTCTGGTAGCTTGGAACGTTTATTGAAAATGAAAATAAGCCTTTACGTACCTGTCCTTAATGCTAGCACGAGCTCTTAAGTATTATTAGGATATTACTGCAGGCGTTAAAGTCAAAAATACAGCAGAAGCTCGCAAAAAATTCTATCTGAGATATTTCTTTAGCAAACTGTTAGTGGAGGAATTATACATCATAAGACCACAAAAATCAGTTCTGGGGCGCGAAACCTACCCAAAAAAACACCCTTTTGGTAAGAAAGTCATTGTTTCGCTAAGAACTCGTTAACCGTTGAGGATATCAATAATTTTCTTATATAAAAAAGAAAGCATGATTAATTTTCTAAAAAAGAAGCCTTGATTTTTTTTTGTATATGTCATAGTTTCCTAATAAATCGATATTGAAGATATAAGAAAAGTTGCCTTTTTCGAAAATGCGTTATATAATCGTTAACATCTTTGCCAATTGTCGAAATATCTAAGAAGATAAGGAAGCAAATGAATATTTTTATTACCTTAAATTTTTTGCCATAAAATATTATAAAAGTAACTAGATTTGTAGGGGTTTTGAGGTTGTCTTAGTAAAAAATGATTCTCTCAGATTTTTTCAAGTACATATTTGCCAATTGTGAACATATTATAAAGAATAGAATCAGATATTAAACGGATTCATTTGATAACTTTATATTGTAACCATAAAAAATAATAAAAGTGCCTACTTATATTTTTTGTAATTTTAAAGTAATAATCGATTTCTTAAAGATTTCTTCAAGTACCTACATGTTTGCCAGTTGTTAAGATGTTATGGAAAATGGAAGCAAATGAAATATTTAATAACTAAATCATAAAAAATTATCAGTCATCATATTTTTAGCTATTTTGAGATTTTGTTAAATGTAACAAAATGAAACACTTGAGCAATGAATTTTGATCTGAGGTTATTTACAAATTTTAAAAAAATATATATTTTAAAATACTAACGTCTTTTTTAGTTACATCGTCATCTTCACTAGATATTATCTCTTCATCGTAGTCACTTTCTTCTGGCTCAACGAGAGGTATATTTGTGCATGCGTCGTTTCTGCAAGCATTACAAACTTCTGTACAAAAAGGGCAGCTCTTCCACAAGAGAAGCATTTCCGCAAATATTTTTACAATTGCATAACATTTTTTTCTAAATTTCTCTTGGTGCTGGTGGTATTGTTTTCATATTTGGAGTTAATATTTTTCGTTTTTTCCATCCCCATTGTTCTGGTAATATATCATTTCACAGCCACTTCTGCTCTTTTTTCTACTACCTCTGGACCAGGTACATCCAAACATATTAAGATAAAAGGACCCTAGATTTATTTTAAAAAAATACTAAAAAAGCTGCATATTAAATTTTTTCTTAGCAATGGCTTAACTATTTAATGATTAGAGGCAATAGTTATAAGATAACTAAATGTGAAAAAAAAATTGAGTTAAATTTTCAAGATTTTTGTTTTTTTTTAATTTTTAGGAAACAATAAAAAATTAGTCAAAATTTGGCTAATTTCAACATGCTGGTAATTTTGTAAATATGAACATTTATATTCCAAACTTTGTCTGCATCAAACTACTACCTTGAACTAAAAGGTAATACATTTATAACTTACATTAAATATTATAGTTGCAAAAATTGATAACTACATTATACTGTTATTTTCCTATACTGATAAATATCAATAGCCATAAAAAAATGTCAACAAGTGAAAGTATTTTATAACCCCTTGACAACCCATTTTGATTTTCCTTGGCTTGCTTAGCTGTCGAGCATTTAAATTTTTTCTATAGGCTGCGAGCAAAGAACAAATTTTAGTATTTCTTCAATATTGATTTTCTTGAAAACTGTGGTAGGTATATACAAAAAAATTGAAAAGAAATAAGTCAAGCTTTCTTTTTTTATAATAATCAACTTTTGATATCCTCAACGGTTAACTGAAATAAGACGATTGTTCATCGAAATTGTTAGCGAAATAAGACTTTTGTCACCAAAGGAGTGGTTTTTTTGCGGGGGTGTGCACCTCCCCCAGAACTGCTTTTCGTAGTTTTATGATGTACAACCCCTCAACTAACAGTTACTGAACAAATATCCCAGATAACATTTATTGCGATGGAAATTTTTATAATTACTTGACTATATTCATGAATGAAATTTGCATCTTAAGATTATTATAGATGAATGAAAATTGAAAACATATGTATTCGTGTTAATAACTCCCTATATCATCTCTCAAAACATCACAACTCTCAAACTCAAAC
The DNA here is from genome assembly GCA_964058915.1 of Tetropium fuscum. Lineage (NCBI taxonomy): Eukaryota > Metazoa > Arthropoda > Insecta > Coleoptera > Cerambycidae > Tetropium > Tetropium fuscum. The sequence goes on from CAXKVY010000320.1 coordinate 200,545, forward strand.
AAAACCATTCTCCGCTGTTATACGAACTGTTTATGCTGCTAACTGAATGTATGCCGGTTGATCCAGTAAATTTGGCAGTCAGCTAAAGTCTGCCTCATGAAAGTTGAATAACGGAAAAATTGAGTCGCTACGTTCTGTATTAATTATTAAGGTTCATATCTTATTTTTTTGCTATAGTTATTTACACAAAGAAGTCAAATCTCTGCTAGCAAATTTCTGAGCTCAACAGAAGACAGAAGCTTCTGTTTCATATTTTATCGCCCTTTCCCCACATGCGTATTTGTTACAACTTTCGTGAGGCAGACTTTACCTGATTTTAATTATCGAATTCATATCGAATTCATTATCGAGTTCATATCTTATTTTTTTGCTATAGTTATTTACACAAAGAAGTCAAATCTCTGCTAGCAAATTTCTGAGCTCAACAGAAGACAGAAGCTTCTGTTTCATATTTTATCGCCCTTTCCCCACATGCGTATTTGTTACAACTTTCGTGAGGCAGACTTTACCTGATTTTAATTATCGAATTCTCGGAAAAATGTATTATAAACTGTTTTCTCCACGACTTCTGTTTATATTAAAGTCGTACATACTAATAATTATTACAAATATTAAAATGATATGTCATAAAAGATCAGGAACTTATTAGTTGATGGCTGCCTATCTGAAATGTAGGTATGTAAATAGTAATCTTATCCATAGGCTATATATTTTAGGATCCTTTTCACTTTTGACCTACTAATGTTTAACAGTAACAGTGACCGAATTTTCCGCTAACCTGTGTGTTATTTTTATATTTTATATATTTAAATTTACCCACTGGCGAAATGAATGTCGCTCTAGAACAGATCAGACTCCCTCAGCAAACATATATTGGGGAACTACATATTTCTGACGTCCAATAAAAACAATTTTTTTCTACGTTCACTCAAAAAACAAGACTTTAATTATTGAACTACATTTAATGCAAAAACTGGTTCTTTATTGCACTACTGCAATAAAAAAATATTGCAGGCATCTGTCATTCTACTACAGTGTTTTGACATAAAGATCCTGCGCCAGTACGGCCGCGCCAAATCGGTCGCGCCAGAACGTCCTAGACCGACAGATATGTCAATATAATAGGTAGGTATGTTTTAACAATGAAAATATGGTAATGTAACACAAAGCAAAACACAATTATAGATTACCAGTAGGGATTTTTTATCGCAGCTCCATTGCAGTGGAGTAGCTACATCAAACTGATTTTGAAGATTTATAGTTTTCACACGTATAGACCTTATACAGACGTGACCTTATACATTTTTGAATCTTAGTTCTAGGGATGGGCAAATAAAATAATGTATTTTGTCTAAAACCCAGTCTGGGTGTTCGAACATTCATTAAACCACCTTGCTTTTTGTTATTATTCAATACTATTATATAATGGATCCATTATACAATACTTATATTGAGGAATATTGGGAATATATTATTGGGTTATTATGAAATGGTAGTCAAATAATGTTACACCTCATATATTTATGAGTATCAACTAATACTTCTTTAAATGACATCTGAATTAAGAGGTAATTATTATAAGATACAGTGAGACAGTAAAAAAATATTAAGACAAATTACATTGTGCGTTATCGGGTAGCTTGTTTACCTTCACACAATCGAAAGTATCGGTATAGTGTGATCTAATTAATTATATTTATATGATAATTAACACCTTCAGTTAAATATGCACACAAATAATAGCTAATAATTGTATGTAATCGATACGCCTATTTTGACACCTGTTTGTTAAGTATGTCATAAAAATGTAAATATATGTAAATAGAAAACAGTTAAGCTCACTATTTATTTTCGTAGGGGGGGGGCACCCAATCATAATGCATAATTAGTCATTTCTATAAATCTTACATCTAGTCCTAATTTACTACTTGAGATAATGAAATGGGGTTTTCGCCTGTCCTCTTCTAATTTTGAGTTTCTACCCGAGTATCCATCTTTTTTTGCTCAAGTATAAGTACCCGAGCTATTCATAATTTTGACGTTTACAAGCGAGGGGTGTGCCACTTCCAAAATTAGGTGTACAACACAGAAGAAGTATAAAAAATTACTACAAAATACGAGAAAATATTGTATTGCTTTGAAATTACCATAAAATAGTGAAATTACTCAACAATATATTAGGCCAGTCAAATTGTACAGTAGAAATCGCTAAAATCGCAAGAAACGACTAGTTCTGATTTTTTAATATGTTGTTAGGCCCACTACCAGTAGTGTATATCCAAGTTTTCAGCTTAGACTTGTGGTAACTTCGTAGCACAAGTAAAGCCGTGAAATTCTCGTACAATTTTCTTTTTTTTCACTATATCGTCTAAAATATGCGTTTGTTCATAAAATATGTTATTATGTTTTTTTGGAGTAGATTAAATTTACAATCTGATACCAGAACCAGCTCTGTAGGTATAATAGTTACCAAGATACAGCTCTCCAAAAATTGATAATTTTTCCAAAAAAAAGTGAAATTTGAAAAAATTGACAATTTTTGGATGGCTGTATCTTGGTAAATATTGTTCCTACAGAGCTGGTTTTAGTCTCAAATTGTAGCAAATTTAATCTACTTACTTACCTACTAAAATACGTAATAAAATTATTTATGAACAAACGCATAGTTTAGAAGATATAGTTAAAAAAACGAAAAATTCATGGTTTTTCGAGTGCTACAGAATTACCAGAAGTCATTCGATGCTGTAAACTTGGATATACACTACTGATAGTGGTCCTACCAACATATTAAAAAATCAGAACTAGCCCTTAGTTTGCGATTTTAATGCCTACTATATGACTGGCCTATATCAGAATAGCCATTTGTATACAGCTTTTTAGCTTTGAGGCCTCCCATAAATCAGAGTCACTGGTTTTGTGTTAAATTGTGTATTTTCCATATTTTAAGGATATACAATACTTTGTATAGCATTAAATAGTATTTTTTATAAATTGTGTATCAGTTTCCATAGTCTACTGACTATGGAAATGAAAGACATTTCTATTTGATCTTTTTAACTTCCTTCTCAAAGTTCTAAATGTTCTTTCTGTTGTTTGGTATAGAAGATATACGTAAATTGCACATAGCTTTTTCACTCAAAGTAAGTAAACATTTACATAAAGTAACTCATAACCTGTATGTAAAGTAACTAATTTTACATAAGTATAAGTATAGGTTCTTCATAAACTAATTCGACGTTTACAAGTCATGTTGCTCAATGATTAAATCATAAAAAAAATATCGATTTAATTGCTGACAGTCCTGGGAAAATAAGCAATGTAGGTTATTAAATTTGATAAGATATGTTGTCATATAAATATGGCAAAATAGAAAATATAAGTATAAATCCAAAGCTTATACACCGCAAATCCAAATATCTTCAGTAAACCAAGATTTGACATTGTAAAATATGTGTATATCGCATATAAATCGTCGCCTTAATACTTCTGATAGGATAAGCTGGGTTGTTGACACTTGATAGCACGTTTTAAGAAAATAAGTAGCGATGGGTACCTATTATGGATTACTTGCAGATGTTTAAATCAATAATGTAATATGATTATTTGATAATTTATGTTAATTATTATTACTCATATTGAATTATATTTGCACAGCGCTTATTCTAGAAAAACATGGCGTCAACAATTTTCTTCAAATATCGTATTACAATGATTTATATATAGAATTGAAAATATATAATATAATGTAACACATACAAATATATAATACAAAAGCTCTTTTTCTGCAAAATCTCAAAAATTACATGCACATAAAGTTAAAATTGCAAACTTTTTAACGGTTGAAAATAAAAACTAAAATATCATACATTCTTACGGGGAATTCCATAGTCTACAGGTTACAACGTTATCTCTTATGGCTTTTTCGTTTTTTAACGTCTCCCTCTATTGTGGTATTTTCAAAACTAAATGATATAAATTAATGATTTTTTGACGTCTCCTTAATATTTTAAAAGGTATACAACCAGTCAGAAGAAGTTTTGAAAAAAAAATTAAAATTGAGTCTTCAAGATTTATCACAAGATGTAAATTTAACAGAGTAAGGAGAGTGAATACGCCGAATTTTGGTCGACAATCTGCACCTGCAGCGGAAGTCCAATTTTCAAAAAAAATTCAAATTAATGTGGTATATTTGCTGACGATAAATTAAGTTTCACGATGTACGAGGAAAACTAAAATGGCGCTAAGTACGTAGAACTTTTAAACGGTACCGTTGAAGAATCTTGGGGAACCTGCCCTTGAACCAGCTGCCGATATGTTGGTACCAATTGGATGGTGCCCCACCTCATTGTACCCGGGCGGTTAGAAGAGTTCCGTCGAGAAAATAATATTTAAATATCTTTAAGTAAATGGACAGTAATTCCAACATTGTATGTAATTATTTTGTTGTTTGCTTGTGTTAAATAAATTTAAAAAAAACATTTGTAAAATAAAAAAATTAAATCAGTTTTATTCAATTTTCTGTCAATAATTTCTCAGATATCAATTTCAGAAGAATAGCACTTTATACTTTTCTTACTAAGGACTGAACAATAAATGTAGATATAAACAATATGGGATGCCATTTAAAATCATGAAGTATTTTTTTAAATTTGTGATATATACTTAATTTTAATTTTTTTTTCAAAAACTTCCGACTGACTGAAAACTCATTAAATGCTAATTGAAGCTCATTTTTTTATCACGTGTTCTGCTAACTTGCGATAAAGATAGCAAAACATTGACGTAAAAATTATAACGAATTAGTGATTTTCAACCGCGAAATATTAAAAGCTATAAAAAAATCCGAGGAATATTTTTTTGTCACGTGCTTCTAACTTCACGGAGAAAAAATTCCCCAAAAATTATAAAACATTACAGGAAACGCTGGATAAATCCAACTTTTGTATTTTTTGTTCCACTGCCAGAGAAAAATTACCATACTTTTGGTAAAATTTATCAAGAATGTGATAGAAACTACCAACTTTTTGATCATTTTTTTCTGAAAGATGAATAAATAAATTATTATTTAAAAATTAATTAAATACATCTGGCGTGTGCTATAATTTTTAGCAGTTTTTGTTTGAGGTTTTCGGGGTATTGCAGAAAAGATGCAACATAAAACGGAATATTAGCTGAAGCAGATTAAATGCTTATATATTTAGTAAAAGCGCAATAAAAGTTTTCAGGTCATTTGGTGAAAGGAAACTCATGCAGAGAAATATTTATTATAAATTAATATTACTACTTTTGTTAGTAATATTGACTCCAATTGTGTATAAAATGTAACTACCTACCTATATTTGCTACAAAATCGTCAGAAGCGATTGTGCACGATATATTGAAAAATCCCTAGATCTAGGGAAGAACTGCAAAATCTGGCTACACCGCACTCGACCATGTGGCAACATCGCATCTAGGGGTGCTAGATACAACCCCCAAGTGCGAATTCTGGGACTTCAAACAACCGAGATACACCCCTGGCCCCATTTAGAATAGTTGCGGTATATTAACATATGGACTACCCCCTGTAGAACCCTTCGAGATGCCTTGTATACATAAACTAGAATGGGAATAAATGAGAATAATCTAGAATAAGATGGAAAAGGTAAAAATAATCTAGAATGGGATGGAATAATCGGGAAGCTTCTAGAACTTTTCAAAACATTGAAAATAGTATATAAGGCCAGCCGATCGCCACACTAGTCAGTCCAGTTTAAACGCTCTTAGAGACAAGATCAAGTAACGAGTAACCAAAATTATTAAGAAAAGAAAATAATTTCTAATATCTCTCCGCGAAGATGTGTTCTTTATATTGAATAATTATTTGTAAGCATAAAGCAAAAAAACAGCACCGAAATTTTCTAGCATGCTAGGAATAGAAAACGAAGTTAACGAACTTGGTAATAAATACATACTTACTCATCATTAGACGTATTAGCACCCACTTATCTATTGATAGGAACATTATTTGGTATTATTTATTTAAGGACGGAAATTGATAGTTATCAAGTCACTGTCAAGTCAAGACGTACAACTATTATTTAATTTTTGATTAAAGCATAATTTATAGATACTATTATATAGTTTATTTTTTTAGTAAATAAACATTTTTTATCGAAATTTCTAATTTTTTTCAATAGGCAGTAATTGATTTGCCATTTTTCTTTGTTACAATCCTACTATGCGAGCTGTTAATAAAACACTAATAGTATATTATATATCGAGGTACTAAAGTACCTAGTACTTTTAATCCCGAAGGTTTAATCTTTACCTTTCTTAATTTCCCTGAGGAATTAAAACTACTTCAGCCGCAAGGTATATACTATATTTTTCGTACTTCCGTAATTGAAACGTACCTAGGCAATTAATCAGAGTTACTGATTCACAAGTTACCATAGTAATATTGCGTTGTGACAAGACTAATTTGGAGACATTATCATTGCTAGTGTCATGAGATCGATCATGAGGTCATCTGCTGCATTCACCCAGGCAAGACTGGTCAATATGACAAACTGTAACAGCATTGATTGAAATCTTAAATCAATAAACACCTATTACATTATTTTGTGTGTAATTTTAACTTCCGGGATTTCCGTCAATATTTAATCCCGGAGGACAAAAAGTGACTGCAGTCCCTGTCTAAAGGAGTAAAGTTATTACTTCAGTCCCGGAAGAACGAAAACATATTTTTATACAGTAAGCCCAAACCGTATGCGATCATGGGACTACTGGGGGAATTAACAGATTCCAACGGATATAAACTAAATATGATGCCCCGCCTATCATCTAGGACCCCTCAGCCCGTCAAGAGCAACTAGCAAAGTCTGATTTGGGAGTTGAAAGAAAATCTCAGCTGTATTATAATTCTTTAATATATCGAGACAGCCGAAAAATTCAAATTGTAAAGTGGTACCAAGGACAGTCACGGCAACGTATTCAAGTTTCCTTTAAATTAAGCTTTTGCCGGTCGGCCGGTACCAACGCCGTCAACAATTCGTAACATTATTAAACAATTTGAATTGCACGGCTAAGTTGGTTGTAAACAGCAGATTTTACGCGATCAACAGTTAGGGAAAAAAATGTCTAATTGAGTATTTTGGAATTGATATTTTGTGTTTTTATTTTAAAGAATTATTTTTTTGTAAAATATTCCTTTTTTATTTTCAAATTTTTTCAATATAACAAACCTCGTTAAATGAGATATTCACGCGATGTATTTGCCTTCACAAAGAAACGTAGGCCTAAAATTGCTTATTCGCCGTTTACCGCTGCAGCTGCAAATGTAGCTGGCCGTAAAGCATCACCTCTAGTCTTTAAAGGACGTAACATTTGGGATGAATATGTCGCCCGTCCGGAGGAGAGCTCTCCAGCAACGTCGTCTGCAGCGACAACAAATGGGACGATGTAGACTGAAGTATTTCGGTAATTCGAAAAGTCATTCCTTCCAGAAGTAGGGCCTAGAAAACCTGTTCTTTTGATCTACGATGGACATATTTCCGATATAGACCTACGACTGATACAACTAGCCATTGAAAATAATATTATGAAACTCAAATTACCGCCCGATACTAGCCATTTGCTACATCAGCCAAAAGCATCACATAGGACACATAATACCAAAGAAAATTTTCAAGGACTAGAATCATCTGACGTGATAGAAAGTAGTTTTAGAAAGGGCGGAGTTTTAACCCAAAGGTCATGGTAAAAGAGCGAGAAGAGCACATAAAAAAATGCGAATCAGGTTGAAAATCCCATTCAAGAGCCTGAAACAGATAATTCTGAAAATTTGTCACAAAATAATTGTACATTGAGGAACTCCTTCTCGGTACAGTAAAGCAAAATAAACCGCCTGAAACCGTACCCAAGAGAAAAGTTGTACGTGGAGCAAAAAATCATAACTTCCGAGGAACTATTTCGAGTTCTAGAAGAACGCAATCAGAAAAAGCTCGTTCATCTAAAAAAGATGAATAATACTCTGATGAAAACTAGAGTCCCTCAAGTAAGGGTCTGGCCATACGGCATATGGTGGCCATGTTTATCCTTTTCTGAAATGTATTTACTAGAAATCAACAAACAAGGAAAACGTCAAGCTCTATATTTGTATTGAGATTTACTACCCATAAGGATTTTTTTCTTGTTTTTAATACGATTTTTTCCACAAATGCTAAGCCTATATTTGACAAATCTTTTCACGACAGCCTCATTTAAATTGTTACATGTTTATAAGTATGTGGGAAAGGTCTAAATTTTGGGTAAATATGTGAGAAAAACTAGTTTTGTTTGTTTGTAAATTAGTGTTTACAGAACACAAATTGTCATAATTAGCTCTAAATAGTCTCGATTTTCATGTACAATTCAAATGTTTCTACATTGACATAAAATAAAGTATTTTAATTTATAACATATTAAATTAACTACCTTAGAATACATCTCTTTATTGCATTTTTTGTTGCCCTATGAATTAAGACATTCATCACAATGTCTATTAATATTTTTTATTCTGGATAAAATATAGCCTGCAATATTATAAGGGGATTCCTTTCAATAAAACTATAGTGATTTGAAAATAAATAAGAGAATTTGATGATAAAGCATAAACATTTTGCTTATAAAAATTAAAACGTAGGTAGGCAATGTTGCAAATTATTAGGCTAAAGTTAAAGAAATTATGGTGGATTTATACAGCCACAATTAACGATTAAGAATTAACAATTAACAATTAATTTAGGAACTGCGCGATGTATGCATCCACTAATAATTAAATTAACAGTTATTAAGAAGTTTTATCTTCTTAATTTAATTCTAACTGTTAATTCTTAATTGTTAATAGTGTCTGCATAAATCCAGCATTAGTAATGAGTATTCGTAAATAAACAAACGCTGTTTAATTAAAAAATCTTCGTTACTAACCTCGCACAAATATGATGTATTGGTAGGTTTCCAATCTTCCCTTCGCACTTCGACGTCCACTCCTTTCTTCTCTAAGGATTCCGTGGAAAAACGTCCATTTTAAATCCTTTTTTACAAATTTATTACTTACTGCTACTGTAGTTTTCAATCTTCTATTACTTTAATTACTGTGAAAGATTGTTTCCTTTTTTTGTTTGATATTGATCGGAAGTTTCTTCTACTGGGCTGGGACGCTACCAAGCCTTTCACGTCTTACTTGTAAAAACGACGAAAACACTTATTCATTAAGTTTTTTCTGCTTCTGGACCATTTACACTAGTATTATTGCTTACTTAGCACAAATTAACAATTATTACTTTAAATTTACAATTATTTTATAATAAATGTTCATTAAATTTAGGAGCATGGCTGTTGCTTCGTTGAACGTCGTAACTAGACTCTTAATAATGGTTGTAGTTTCTAAGGATGTACCGTAATAAAAAACAAATGCAACTTCCTGGTTGCCTACTTCTTTTCTTGCGTTATGTTATTTTGATCTGGACAATCAAATTGATTTAAAATACTATTAATTTATTTAATTTCACTTAAAACTCTTACACTTTAATTATCATATTATATAATTTTGAATTCTAAATATAGCTAAATTCAATTTCTGTTGTGTAACTTCACATGTTTTGCTTCCTAGCTAGACTCTTGTAACCCGTATTTACATTTATGCTTTTGCATTAATCCTTTAATTTAGACACAGTTTTTTCACTTGAAACACATTTTTGTGGCGATTAATTATTTAGTTATAATGATATTACGTTTTAACTAATCATGTGCGTAGCTGGTTAGCGTGCCGCTATCCTCTATTCGTTGGCCATAGGCACGTGTTTGCTTGCGCTTATACTATAGTCTGTTCGTTAGTTTTGGCAAGATATCCAAATTTGTTGTTCATCCCATTCGTTTCAAGTTTGTAAATTAAGATGAAAGTCGAACTAATAAAAATTTATTGCACATTTCCCCATTATATTTATACAAAAATGCTTTCATACGATGAGAACGTTAAGTGTAAATTAGTGCATACAAATAATCTAAATGACTACGAATTGCAAAACTGAAGTATAAAAAGTACCTTAATAAGGTACTTAATAAGGATCCAATGTTTAAAAATGTATCTGATTATCGTTCAAATGATAATTCAGACATATCAGTTTACATAAAGCCTAATCAACAAGACAATCGCGCAATTTAAATCCATTGATAGAATCGCAGTTTCCACTAAAACTTAAAACATGATATGAAAGTAATCTTAATTTGGATATATTACAATATGTCCAACACGTGTTAGGTAGGTACAACATTGTTACCAACCAATGAATATATAAAATATTTGGGAATAATATTTAGTATGTGTTTTTTTCTGTTATTAGACAAAACTAAATAATATGCAATTATTGCATCGATATTTCTCGAATCTTTATAGCTCAATGACTAGTGCCTTACACAAAGTGTAGTTAAATAAAGATTTCTTATAAACAATTATAATTTTTATTAATATATTAAATATTTATTAATATATTACATATTTATTAAAGGCTTAAAAACTACCCAATATTGTTTGAAACTGTCGTCCATAGGTTCAACAAAGAGTGATGTAATATATATATATATATATATATATATATATATATATATATATATATATATATATATATATATATATATATATATATATATATATATATATATATATATATATATATATATATATATATATATATATATATATATATATATATATATATATATATATATATATATATAATTGTAAATATGTAATTGTAATATGTAATATGTAAATATGTAATTTATTGAAGGATTCTATGCTATATTAATTTTGTACTACATTCGAACCTGCATGAAGTTAGCCCCCCACTATAACAGGAACTAAAAAAAAAATGTTTTACACTAACGCCAACTTTGTACTACTGTGTACCGTAGATACTTTTTCAAAATACTGCATATTTATATTAAACAAAATAATCGAAATGTGTTTTTTGACTTGCCCCTCAGTACTTAAAAAGATACTTTTTTTGTTATATAATGTAGTGTTATATAATTATATTTTCAAAAAAATATTTTTTTGTTGTACCACATTATAGTAGCTGTACTGAAACTGAAACTGGATAAAATCGTAGATTCCACTAAGTACTCTAAAACATTTTTTTTGCGTTGTACTACAACATGCTAAGCATATTAAACAGTGTATGGTAAAAAAATTAATGTCACACATTAATTGCTTCATCCATTTATTTCATCATACTGACGGCGCATGTGCAGCTAAATCGTCGACGGTAGTCCTGGTGGGGAGTCGGCCGTCTTATAATAATTTATAACTGTAAAGGCATTCAGGGACAGTATTGCCACCTCTACCAATTTTTCAGTAGATCTACCGATTTTACCTTCAATTTACCGATCTACGGAAATAACATTGACTTAAATCTAATTTTAAGTCCAAATACTTTTTTTAGTTTTTTTTATTGTATTCAGAAAATGTTTACGTTTATAAACTTATAAACGTGGTCAAAGGCATACCGGTTTTAAAGGATGCTTAATCAAAAGAAAAAAGTTAAACAAGGACGTATTCCATCAATAGCTGATATATTTTGCTCTGTCATTTTTCCCATATAATTAAAAGGATGACTTCTAAGAATCCCATGTTGTCGAAATTGGAAAAGTGGATTATTCAATATTTTTTGTGAAATATTCGTATGCAAGTGACAATTTTCTTTTTAACAGTACAGTGTTGGGAACAACTAGTATAATGCAGTACAACAAAAAACATTGTTTTCAAAAAATGGGGGCTAGAATGATAGATAGATAGTTAAAATCTAACAATTGTTTTAATTTTATAATGAATGGCATACAATCAGTTCTTTTGAGAATATAATAAACAAATTTAGGGTACGTACGATTGATTGAAACTACCTGCCAGATAAATATACAATAGACAAATAATCAAATATAGTATATTAAAATGTTCGTATTAAAATAAACAAATCATTATCTGAAATCTAATAATACCCATGCCTAATATTGAAAAGAAGATTTGACGTATATCACAATAATTTAATCCTGAGTTCATATAATTTTGCCACTGGTAATCCTATTTATCTAATCATATAATCCTTAAATAGTTATCAATGTATTTTGAAATATTTGTACACATTGAAATCTGTTTTCATTGCTGTGGTCCAAATACTGTATGATCTATGATATTTCTTTAGCCGCGATATTAAAAAAGTTGTATATAATAACTTTTTGCAATAATACAGCTGATTCAGAATAATTACTACATTCTTTCTTAATAATTATTTAAAATATGTGCTGTAATTCCTAATGTAATTCATAGGTATTTAATTAGTTCATGATGGAACTACCTATACATTGTTATCAGAGTACACTAGTTAAAGTGATAAAATTTAGTAGCTATCATAATAGAAAATAGAAACATAGACCTCTTATTAATGATAATAATAATAATAAGATGCTCAGGGCACACGACACTCGGACCCAATGCCCAATAATCACTTACTCCACGGACGTGAGGAATGACTGTTGGTATTGCTCCAGCTCCCCTCTGTCGATATACGGAGCCACAGTAAAGGTTTTCTTAAGAAATAATAGTGAATAATACTAATAATTATTATTATAATAATAGGAGGCTGGAGAGACTCTCTGGGCTAGTCGGAGGCCAGGGGGGACTTACCAGCACAAAAAAAAATAATAATGTGTGCGACAAACATTGCTCTCAGAATTAAGGACCATCCCAGCATGCCGTCAATCGGCAGAAGTCATCGCTGGGAAGATGCAGAAGGCCGTCATACTTGGCTCGTTGCGTCTACTCAGAACACACGAATTGCGACCTCAATGACCGCTTACCCCGCGGACGTGGGGAGCGGTCGTTGAGTAACGAGGCTGGAGGGACTCTCTGGACTAGTCGGAGGCCAGGGGGGACTTACCAGCACAAAAATAATAATAATAATAATAATGGAACCTTCAACAGCCCCTTAAGGTTGTGCAGGAGTACACGCATGCTATTGGAATGGAGTTCGGGTTGGACAAATGTGCACTGGTTCATCTCCAGAGAGGACAAAGCGTGGACTTTGGAGAGGATGCACAGTTCATGTGGACGGAAGCATCCTACACCATCTGGATGCCGGAGAGACGTATACCTACCTGTCATACTGGGTGTCCAACAATGGGTCTCCTGAGTATCCAACAACGGCACACTCTCCGATAGATCTGGTCTTCAGAACTGTCGGGGAAGAACAAGGTGCTTGTGAGAAATATGCTTGCTATTCTGATTCTCCTCTGCTCCTTTAAGAGTAGTAAAATGGATGCGAGAGGCGCTGCGTGAACTTGATATACGTACACGCAATAGGATGCACCTCTGTGGTTGGAGCTTGCATCCTAATTCGTTCGTCCTACGATTATATCTCCCCAGGCAACAAGGTGGCGTGGACTCTTTGAGTTTGGAGTGTCTCCATGTCAGAATGGCGTTGACTGGAGTCTGTAACATCGTTAGGAGTTTAGAAGATCAGCAAAACTGTCTAATGCCTGAGGGGTTCAACATGGCCTGCCAAAATGATGTACTGTAATGAAGTGGTAATAATTTCCCCCTCATTACGATAATTTCGGAATATTTTGTTAGGTATTTAGGCCGTAAAATTCCATTTCTTTTTCGCTGTATATTAATATTTAGTTATATATTCAGTTCTGATTATAGTCAAGTAGTAAACAAGCCCCTTCTGAGTACCGCGCCGCCGTAAATAGTTATTCTAATACCAGAAACCCTAATAGCCATCCAAGCTGCTCCAAGCAAAGCTAAGCAACGCAAAGCGCGTCACAATTAATGCGTCAGAAATCAGTTAAAAGCAGCTCCGCCACGCTGAAATATTAAGTAAGCATCGTGGGGCCTACTAGCACCTGAAGAAACCGCCCAGCCCGTTGTGAAAAGTAAGTGCGAGTAGTAGAGTGAAGTGACGAGCAACGGAACAACGGGTACCGCGATCATCCCAGAATCGACACGAGTGAATAGTTCCAACGGGCTTCCTTGTCGTGCACTTCGTCTGTACTTCGACAGGAAGATTCTCGTCTCTAGTCGTGCACTTCGCCTGTCTTTCGACTCGGAGACGTCTCCTTTCAGCTCGTGCACTTCGTCTGTATGTCGAGCGGGGGAGGACTTCGTGCCCGTCCCGTCCCACGATCATTTCTAGCCATGCACCTTGTCTGTACGTCGGCCAGAAGGAATAGGAAGGAACTACTCACTCGTACCACGATAGTCACGTTAAATAAGTACTACGAGTACTCTAGTTTACGTTGCGTTCCCAGACTCATCACTGTGTTACTGTAAAATGTACTGCTGTAAACTGTATTGCTACTGCTTTCCCCTGCCCACGCTAAATTAACGCCGCTTTTGATTAACTCGGCGCCATTTTGGGTCCCAGTAGTGATTAGGGCCATTGTAGGTCCCTAAGACCGTCTTTTCGTATGCTTTCGAAGGCCAAACGCTATTCATAACACTTTTAACATCACATTAAACTCGCTTCACTGTGAACAAACTGAATCACTTGTATATAGATTACCTGTCCCTAATCTGTTGAACCAAGATTGAAAATAAACCTGATGTAACCGTTTATCTGTGTATTCTTTAAGGTAGGGTAATGAAAGGCCTATCTGTGGAACACGTGAACCCTGGATTTCCGCCTGTCTCCACTCGCAGCTATTCAAGACCCTTACAGAACCGCCCGTAAGGAAATGTAGTCCGTCTACGCTATAAACACACAGTGGCGCTCGAGATAAGAAGAAGAAGAAGAGACCGTCACAGTACATAACACACTCGCTTACTGTAGCCGGTATGCAGGTCCCTGACATCAGCGGTCGGGCCTGTCTAAGGGCGCCAGAGGGTCTCGGCGTATATTCATCGACATAATGCGGCTTTACGAGTGCTATACTACCATATTCAGCACTCGTACGGGAGAGACGAGACACCAGTGCTGCCTTATGCTCCGCCGGGGGATATTGAGTCCATTGTGAAGAATGAGCGGTGCCGAATCTGTTGGAACTTATTCCCCAATGACAGGCTAATACGCGGAAATAAGTCTGACAGTTACTCCTCGATCATCAAAGTAAGAAGATGATCGACGTTTATAATACGTTTTTTTTATCTTGAATGAGTTGTTTTCCGTCCTCAGTGCGATTTTGAAAAAAAATCACAAACAAATATGGCCATTTTTCTTTTGATCTCAGTAATGGATGTTGTGAATGTGCGTTGCCATGACAACTTATGTAAAGCAAATGTAAACTGTGATTATAACACATTAGCAGTTGTTATTATTCAATACTGTGCTATTATGGGTACCATTATACAATACTTAGGAAATATATTACATATTGTGTTATGATTAAACTGTCGTGGACAAAATACATTAACACTTGACAGTCATTATTATTGACGCTCAAGAAACTTAAGTACTATCGCGCCATCTATAAGTTTCTACGCTAACTCGAAATTCAAAGACAATTTTTAACATACCACTTCAACACTTAAGGTCAAGAACCATTGTTATTTTAACTTATATAACGTAATTCCCGTAATTATTCCCTTACAAATCGTGATTTAGATAGCATGGAAAGTTGTGAAACAGTTTTTAAAATTAGAAGCAATTCGGGAAAACTTATAAAGGGCCATAATTACAAGTGTGTGTAATGTGGAACTTTTCAATATTACATTTCTATATGGGAGGCTTTTAGTAGCGCGACTGCTATCAGTTCGCGTGTATCAGAAGTCGGTTAGATCCCATCAAAGTGGCCTTTCAAATTTGACATCAGCCACATGTATACTGCTTATTTGTATTTACATACATCTAATAAAAATATAGACTTCTGTTTCCTCTGTTACTAGAGGCAATTATACAAATATACTTACATAGGTAGCAAAAAGTTAATGGGATGAATTTAATAAATTATTCACAGTAAGATACTGTCGTAAATTTTTAGCAACGCATGTGGGTAGGTAACTGCAAGAAAAAAAATAATTGGTTCTAACATAACGCGGTTTCAGTTTAGTTTTTAACAGTTTAAATTAATACATTTGTTTACTGTCTTTCTTCCTAAAGTGCATCCAAAACCAAGAGTCACCAGCATAACTAGGCTTTAAGGAACTAACGAATCTAAAATGTAAATAATAAACGTAGCTTTGATTTATTGATAATGTAATTAACATTAAATTTAACATTCACTCTCATCACAAGATGCATCGTTGCAAACTGGTAACTCTTGGTTGTGAATACACTATATATAAGTGTAATAAATTTATTAATGTTTCTTTAATGTGTTGACTTTTTTCGCCTGAGCTCAAACAATGCCAGTAGTACCCATAACAATCCTATAAGAATAGCTGCTATCTTAAATTACTTACTTCCACCCTCGAATATGACCTGGATTATCTTTATATGTTCATATTCGTCATATTATTACAAACATATCCGCCATATTAACGAGGGTCGTCTCAAAAATAAGTTGCACTATTAATTTTTCTACATAATCGCCTTGTTTTTCGATACATTTTTGGTACCGTGGTGAAAGTTTTTTCCATCTAGTGTCATACCATTCTGCCGCTACACTGGTGCTACAACTTATTTTTGAGACGACCCTCGTTAATATGGCGGATATGTTTGTAATAATATGACGAATATGAACATATAAAGATAATCCAGGTCATATTCGAGGGTGGAAGTAAGTAATTTAAGATAGCAGCTATTCTTATAGGATTGTTATGGGTACTACTGGCATTAGCTTTCTTTTAACTTCTTATTTCAAATTATCCTCGTTTGTAAAGCTTCTTCCCCCAAGATGTTGCTTCAGTTGCGGAAACAGGTAGAAGTCACTTGGTGATGCAAGGTCAGGGGAGTAAGGATCCGGATCCGGATCCGGATAAGGATCCGGATATCCGAAAACATACCATCTAAAGTCCTCAAGCAGGTCTTGAGTCAGACTTGCAGCGTGCGGGCGAGCGTTGTCGTGGAACGAAAAAAACTGTTTCCCTCCTTTTGTTCTGGATCGCCTTTCTGAGTTGTCACAATGCGTCGCAATAGCGTGCACTTGTCATCGTGGTCTCACTTGGAATCCCAAGAGACCGTTTCCATGATTTTCGCGGATTCCACAAATTTCGCTATTTTTGGTGTTGGCTCGCTCTTTTCTTCCATACTCTGTCTTTACCATACTCTTTACCATACCCTGTCTTTTGGATTCGGGCATCCAGTGATAGATCCATGTCTCGTCTCCGGTCACTATTCGGTCGAATATACCGTCTCCCTCGTCGACGAAAAATGGCTGAAATTGCAGTGCAGCGTCAAACCCCTGCTCTTTGTGCTGTTCTGTAAGAAGGCATGGAATCCATCTTGCCCACACTTTCGATAAACACAGATCGTCAGAAATGATCCTGTAAAGTGATGCACGGCTTATTTTGATATTAGGAGGCAGTTGAGGAAGGATTTCATTAAGGGATATAGGCGCCGATCGGTGTCAATTATCCTACGAAAATCTTCGACAACAGTCAAGGTGCGGGAACTAGAGGGACGACCGCTTCGTTGTTCATCGTGTAGTGATGTTCTCCCTTCAATGAATTATTGGCGCCAACGAGAAACTATTTGTTTTGACATAACGTCTTCACCATAAACACTACACAACTCGTGATAAATTTCAGTAGCATTTTTATTTTTTTACTTAAAAAAACGAATAACACCACGAACTGCGCAATCGGCGGTAGAAATTTTACAGTGCTGCCACCACACCCAGGCGTAAATTTCCTTACTCCCAGACTTTGCCCGCCATCCGCACGGGTTTAAAAATAGTGCAACCTACTTTTGAGACGACTTACGTACAAACATATCGGCCATATTAGTCGCCATTTTTAATTAAATACTTCCGGTAGGAAGTGTGACTAGGAAATTATTGAATTTGGTTCTAGCAGTGTCGACAATCCCCTGATATTCATTCTGTAAGTTCATAGGTATTAGAAAAATTTAAAAGCATCGCTTGCCAAATTGTTTTATAAAATGTTTCTTGCAAGCTTAAAAACGCTTTTACTAGTCTATATTGAAGTATAATTTCACGCACTTTATTTAGAAGGTTATTAGGATACAATTTTATTTGTTGCACACTAAATATTATCTACTATTTAAAAAAATTGCAATATTTCGGCACTTGAATTTTATTCACATTTTTGGCATTTCAGAATATTTTATTAAAAAATCTTGACTTTGGAGAAGCTATATTAGATTGGGAAGAAGACACATTCACAACTGTTTCTAATTGCTGCGTTAAATCTTTAATTCTTTCGTCTTTAACTGATATCAAATTCTCCAAATGTTCTACTTTAGTGGTTAAACAATTGATCGTTTCATCTTTCGCTGCTATATCTTTTTCCATGCTTTCAAGTAATTCGTTAGTCACCATTTTCCTATCTACAGTTTTAGATCCATTTTTGAGTCTTATAGGTACAATTCCATCCCCGGATAAAATATTGGACTCATTTTCTATATAATAAACCTTGTCATTGGAGCAGTTATCTCCCGAATCTTTGCTTTCAATTTTAATTTTGATATCGCCAAGAAGCTTCTCTATAGCTCCTGGTGTACCTTTAGCAAGTTGCTCGATAGTAGTTGAGGCTAAATTAATCCGTAACTTGTGTAGTACTCTTTTATTCAATATATCCCAATTGATTATTTTCTGCGATAGAGAATTCTTCGAACTGTAATTATGTAGCTCAACTAATTTCGGGTAATGCTGCTTTAATATTTCCGCTAATGGTACTGCATCGGAGAAATCTCTATTTAGGTTTCTTTTCTGGCGGGTAATTGGATGTTCATCAATCCATTTATACAACTCGTCACAATTAAAATCCATGCCGATTTTAAATTAGATTTTTCAAACAAAAATGTCAAACGAAAATAGATTTATATATTTTGACATGTGGTCTGACATTACTTGACAACATCCATTATCCGATGTGGAACTAGTAGATAGATGATGCAATACGTGCATATAGATATCATATAAATTATGATATTTGGAAAAAAATAATAATGAGTAAATTAATAATAGCGGTAAAATAATAATAGTAGTTCCCATAAATTTTTATTAACCAAGGTTTTAGGCCAGTCATCATAGGATCACATCGGGGGGGGGGGCTACCTTAGAAAAATTCCGAACATTATGAAACTTTGAGATGGCATTTGTGTCCAGTATAGTCCAGGAGGCAGCAATATTTTTGACAAGTAGCATTAGTAATCGTGAAATATAGTTTAGTCAAGAGCTTAGGTATGATAAGATATGAAGTAAAGCCGGCGTTAGCCACGCGGATCGCGTCGGGTCTAATAGTGGGATAGAGTTTATAATAAAAGTTCAAAATGAAGAGGCATTAATAATCGTGAAACTTATATGCATACAATATTTAGAATTGCTCAGGCACATTTAGAGTTGTCAGTCGCTATTTTGTGACGGGGGGGTCGTCAGCTGCGAAAGTGAAGATGCACGTAAATGCTTCATCATTTATTTATTAAAAATGGCGTTAGTAATACTGAAATTTTTGTAGGTGATAACTAAGACCATAAGATACCTAAAACTTACCGCCAGTCGTAGCGCGCCAATATTCTTGGGTAAAGATGTTATCCTATAGGAGGTGGTCGAGCCGTACCATCACTCTTTACCCCTAATACCTATGTAGGCCGAGACCGCCTCGTAAGGGGTAGGCCGCGTATTTCACGTGAGCATTTCTTTTCTTCGGTGTCGTCTGCTTCTTCTCGCATCAGTCGTGCTGAAACATAAGATAGTCATTATAATATTGTCCAGGATCTGGGTCTTTGGCCGCTTGTGAGGTCCGGCTTCCTCTGGGTCGTAGTCCGTGGCCAGTCGGATCAGCGGATTACCGTGGTCCTCTGCGATGACGTAGATCTTCTTGGCGTGGTCATGGATTATCTCTCTGGCCGTCTTGTACTTTTCCGGTGCGTGTGGCTCGAAAACGGTTGCCAATTCGAAAAAGTAAATACCACGATGGTTGTAGAGATTTTCAAGAGCGCTCATTTCGTATCAGAAAATTGTTTCCTAAGACGCACCGTTTTAGACATATAAGCGAAAAACCCAAAAGATCCCTTGGAACCTCTTTGTGCCACCCCCTTCGGCTCACCTAGACGTCAGGACTTTTAGTATGTTCACTCCCTAAGCACCCTAAATAAGTTTCTGGAGGATTCGCTTAGGTCCCTGCTGACGCACTCTACACCTCTTTTATTGACTGGACTATTATTAGGTAAGAAGGAAATTTGAAAGACCGTGAATTAGAAAATTGAAGATCGGCATTTCGTTTTGAATGCAATGGTTAGAGTCGTTATAGTATTGGTATCAATGCTAGCGATTTTTGTATCAAAAACCAAAAATATCACCATCATACCTCAACCAAACTCTAGGCAAATAATACTCGAGCTCTTCTTTTTCCACAACCTCAAATGTACTCCTAAAGGGATTAGCAATAAAAGGTGATTAAAAGTTACCAATCACTGTCCCTTCATGCTGCTCAAATAGGGTCTGTGGAACCAGTGAACCTGTTGAACACATGGAAAAAATGAACATATATCAAAGAAGATCAAAAACTCTACGTTCTTCAGCTGAAGATTATTGACCTTCTTAATAAAATCATTGGAGTTAATTACAGAAAATAGATTCACAATTTTGCAAAATAAATCAAAAATATTGGTATTTTTATAGAAACATGTTTATTGATATTTTTATGGTATAAGTAAAGTCAAAGCCAGCTATGAATGCCTCACTAAATTTTCACCTTAGGAACATCAACTGACTTATGTTGGTTAGACCGCCCTGTTGGAAAGATCCAGTGCCATTAGACTTAACAACAGCAACTTCTTGATTACAGATCTCAACTATTTTTAACACCTCCGCAACAAAAAGGAGTTCCAGATATTACAAATTATGTATATTACCGATAACTAAATCTAATAACATTCCGTTATGGTTAGTGTACTGTTATTTTCATCGTTTAAAACCATAAAATAATTTGTTTGACATTTAGTACCTTATAACAATGGATTATTAACTTTATAAATATGAAAGTATGTTAAATGATAATATTATTCGGATATAATACAATATTTTGCGAACATGTGAACATGCTTCGAACATATATTATAATATATGATATTTTAACGTTATCGATATTTTTGAAATTCAGAGGGACGCACCTTCATTTTATTATGGGCATCCTAGCTATACTGTAATAAATCACTGTTGATATGTTGTTTTTAAAACAATTTATCATACTTAGAATAGTAGAAATATAGTATTTTCTAATTGTCTATTTCCAAAATATTAGTGAGAATATTTTTCAAAATTCGAGCTTACAATCAAATATGCAGAATGCAGATAAAAATGCAGAAAGAATCTCAAGCCTATGAAAATTGTATAAAGATGATTTAAATTTGATTCAGTAATAAAACTGATTTAATTGTATTGGTTCGTTAAGTCGTAATAAGGACAATGCCCTCTAGTTGTGCTTTGTATTTATTACGTAATAAAATGCAAAAATGATTGTAAGTGTGCTGTAAACCTATACTAAACGTAGTAATAAAGCTCCTTTGTCAACACATTCCAACTCTGTTTACTTATTCATCGGCTGTGTTTGTTTTATTCAAGCTACCTCATAACATGGACCACTGCATTTTATCAGAAACCAGTGAAGTAGGTACTGATATTATATTTTACAAAAATATAATATGCTTTGCTTATATGATATATGTACATTTTTCTATATCGTGCCAAATACCTACATGATTCTAAGCTCGTATAATAATAAAATTTCTATAGAATTAAATGTTTGTACTTAGACATACTAAGTATAGGATACAAAATTAAAAAAGTAGTAGTAAACCATTAAAAATACGCGACGTGAATCCCTTCTAAGATGAAAAATAAACAATATTGCAAATAACCAAGAAAGCAAAACTATTATGTAATCTAGATAGATAGCTACAGAGAGTATACAGTTCTTGGATCATGGTTATTAGCTAGAACCGTCACCCGCAAAAGACAACCAATAAAAAAATAAATAAAGTATTTGTCCAAGCATACTATCCTCTGGAACCTCGTATTTTATATTCTCGTGATAGTGCTAATTTGTCTTCAGTTTGCTCAATGCGTTCGTCTCTTAGTCTAACGATCATCAACATCAAACCTGATGTTGATGAGTAAATAACGGAGTTTACTACGTGGCATGGCAGCGGCAAAAAAGGCTGTCTATGAGGTACCTATGCCAGAAGTCCATAATTTTTCTAATGGAAGTTTTCGCCCGTCACAATTTTCGGTAGCCAATAAGATATCCACAAAAGCATATAATTCGTTTGAAGTTATAGGAAGAATATTTATATTATTACCTTCCAATAACATGTGGCAATGACGATTTGTCTCTTCACATATTTTATCCATCATCGATCGGGGCATGAATAGTTTAAAAACTTCACGCATAGAAGTTATCTTTGCTTGTGTTTGTTAGACCGGGTTTTGTATTTACCTTATTGTTGGCTCTACGTTTAGATAGCCTGAGTGGCTTTGGTGATCAAACGAATCCAGATATCTACGTTATTGACAGAGAACGTGGCGATATTGGAATTTTTATCCTGTATTCTTTCCAGTGTTCAATATAGTATGGGTGTGTGAGGCGTGTTAATAATTTTAGCGCGCTATAGAAAAATTGCTGTTGCCAAACGATATACATTGAGACAAATCTAATTATATCGAAAACGTTTATAATGATTGGGTTTCATATGCTTTGCTGTATGTATATAAAAAATTTCTAAATTAGAAAAGGTACACTTAGGTGCTTAAAAGGTTCGCTTTCCTGATTCGTAGAAAAATGAAAATACGAATTGTGTGAGAACATTCGGTGCTGTTGAAAGCGCAGTAATGGGTATTTCAATTGTAAAAAAGGACATTGGCAGCTTTATTAGTTTTAAAGATAAATAAATAACAAATTTTATTTTAAATATAATTTTTTCAGTTTTTTTTTATTTCAAAAGTTCCAGACCATAAAAATGCCCAGTGACAAGCTTAGCCTAACCTACCATGTTTTTTCTGTTTCTACGACAAAAACATGACAGAGTGTGTCTGGAAATCGATGCTCTATATAACATGTTTCCCAATTTATAATGTATGCCTACTTATTAATCATATTAGGACTATCTTCTGATTTAGGTTACACAGGGATACTGATCACGGTCTTGATCAGTATCTTTCTTTACACTAGGAGCTTTTTCGGAGATTGTTTCTGTGTCCGTCACTTGGTATATGTAACCCCAATCCGCATAAACACTACTTAGGAATGTAAAGGAAGCTATTTTCTAAATGCTGATTTTATTATTCTGAAATAATGGAATATTATGCCTTATATTGCCATATTAATCTTGAGAAATTTTGAAACCTTTGAAGGAATATTTGAATTCAATTTAAGACGATTGGCTTTCTTATCTAATTAAACCACAAGCGCTAGATCTATGATAATAGATAGGTTATAACTATTATCAAAAACAGTTTATATCATTTTATCTACGAAATTACACTTAGGTACCCAACTCGGTTTCAGTCAGGTAAGATAAATGCAAATGCCCTACTTTGAAGCCTCTGTATTAGATAATCATGGGATACAAAATGCGAATTTTATTTGTTTGACGAGACTGCACCATTAGTTTTTAAGTTCTTTGCTATTCATATTTGTTTTGCGAAAAGAAATCTTGGGTTTGTAGCAATTCATTACATAGAGAAATAAGCAAATAGAGGAATAATAAGGAAGACTTGATCATTTTACTTGAATTGACTCATTTATACAAGATCCTCAATGAAGGCGAAAGAACTTGTACAACTTCTAAGTGGTTCGTTTCCGTATGTATGTCCAGATATGCAACTGGTAAATATGTCTTCCTTATTATTCATCTATTTCTCTATGTAATGAATTGATACAAAACCCAGATTTCTTTCCATAATATATATATATATATATATATATATATATATATATATATATATATATATATATATATATATATATATATATATATATATATATATATATATATATATATATATATATATTGCTAGAGATGGGTGAGAATTTTTTTTAAATTATGTAGGTAGCATATTCCTGCATATACAAAGTAACATATTATACAACAAGCAACCCAAGGAAGGTTATTATCGGATAAGTATAACTGAATTAGTTAGGTACATTTTAAATGATTTATATACAGGTACATTACTCATTGTTGTTGTCACTCTTACCTTTCAGATGTTTTATTCAGATTCCGGGGACCGACTCGATAAAAATCTATGAAAAGTTATTTATTAATGAGTAAAATTTTGCAAGTCACGTATTTTGAAATAATAGTAAAGTGGTAGGTCTCAACGCAGTCACGCACGCCCCTGAACATGGGTCGAATATCACTGCAACCAGAACAAACAAACCGTACCAAATCCATTAAATCTTTATTTGGATAAGTTGTGTCTAGCCAATATTGCCCAACAAGCAATATTCTGGCAACGCTTGAAATATTCTCCCAAAATATTCAATTGTTTATTAAAATATATATTAAAATAATATTTTCTGATAGAATATTTGTTTGCTTAGTATAAATAATATTATCACTTCTCACTAGTACTTTTCATGCAATACTAAAATTCAATATTTATATTGAGATTTTCCATTTATTTATATACATGCTATTTATTGTAAATGTACGTAGTTTTTAATCAATGTTATACCAAAGATTATATATTAGCATGTTAAAACATAAATATAAATATTTAATTAATAATACTATTACTAATACCTAATAATAATGATATTAATAATATGTATTTCAGAGAAAGAACTAGGTACACTTTTAAAAAATGTATATTTACTAAAAATGAAACACAGTCAGAAGAAGAAAAAAACAGTACCTACCTACCTTGCAGTACGTTACATTACCAAATATACCTCCAGATTGTAAAGTTTCAAATCTATTAACATTTGCTTTACAACTCTCTTAAATTATACTGCGGATTTATTAGAAAAATTCCCCCTGCTCTTCCTGCGATCTGTTTTAATTTTTTTTCAAAAATTCTCATCTATGCAAGATTTTAATGATTAAACATGATCGTTTTCTTGGTCTTTCCGCA
The DNA here is from genome assembly GCA_964058915.1 of Tetropium fuscum. NCBI lineage: Eukaryota > Metazoa > Arthropoda > Insecta > Coleoptera > Cerambycidae > Tetropium > Tetropium fuscum. Next base: position 225,760 of record CAXKVY010000320.1, read on the forward strand.
AAAAAAAATTGAAAAAGTGGCAAAATCCGGTAAAGCAAATAATTACCATATCATCTTGTAACGTATTATACAATCTCATATACATATAATGAGGTTAATTTTTTAGTAATTGTCAATCTATGTGAAGGATATATAGTTTAAATTAACGTGTTTTATAATCATGAGAAATATTACGAACAATGAATTTATCTTTATTTTTAACCCAGGTATACCTTCTCTCCTTATATAAGGACACTACCTAATAAGTTTTCTGGCCCGTCATTTGCGCATCTTCGATTTTTATATAACTGGCACCACTTGTCAATTAAAATAGTATTCGTTCTTGAATATTATCACCTGATCGGCAACATATTTGTTTACAGGTTGCACTAAACTTTTTTATTCACGTTGTATCAGCAGATTGATCTAAAATGTCTCAAATAAGCACTTTTGATTGAAATATTTTGTTTATGGACTTATACTATGAATAATAAACATTATTTTTTTGCTCAAAAAAATGTCACATCATAATGAGATTTGGAATTCCATTTCACAACCTCAAATTTTCCTTTTAGACGGACCAGACAGTAGGCATATCAGCAACTTTTTTTCAGAGGTTTGTTGCATGAATTTCTACAACTTGTGTAAGATGACGAAACTAATGATGAGCAAATCGAAGTATCTGTAACGTCGAACAGAAACTGAACATTTTATATACTCTCGATATTAAAGTACTCAGTGCTTAATTTTGTTTGCATTCGGTCTACGAGGTCGAAAATTATAGGCAAATAACCGAATTTTTCTGCCCGAGATGTGAAGATCCTTCAAAGCCTTTTCCAATCTGCTTTCCCATATGAAAAAAGTACCAAAATCCAATCGTCAGACAAAACTATTCACCAGAATTTTTATAATATGTTACCTGGAAATCAGGAAAACCGGAAGAACCTACCACTACCATGACCAGGGTCTCGAAAGGTATTTACAGCACAACGGATCACCTAGGCGCTTCCTTGTAGCCCCTGAGGTGCAGAATATGTTTTTTAGACTTTTCTGGTTTTCCTGGTTACCGGTCAACATATTAATGAAAATTGCACAAGCGCAAAGGACACTGTCGATATATAGACACTTCATTCCGCAAGTTTTATAAATTGTCACATTTTGAAAATTTTTGAAGGGTGGCCAAAAATTTGGGGAAAAAGGGATGAAATTGTCTGGCGATTATTTTTCACCACTGTTTATGGGTCCAATTAGCGGGAAAATGGTTGACAGACATTTTCTCCCATAATTCCGAAAATTAGGTAGAAAAATATCAAATTTTTCCAATTTCAGTCTTAAAAAAAAATCTGGTGAATAGTTTTATCTGTCGACTGGATTTTGATAATTTTTCTATCTGTGAAAACAGGTTGGAGAACGTTTTGAGGGGTAACATCTCGGACAGATTTTTTTTAAATCGGATATTTGCCCTTGATTTTAGATGACGTGGACGGAATGCAAAAAAAATCTTTCTGATGAGTCCTAGAATGTAATTTTTTAGTCGAGGGACAGGTTTCACATTATATCCATTCGACCGACCCTCTCGGGGTCATAAATTCTACAGATCACGATCAATAGCTAAACTAAGGGTACCGACTGGTTCAGGGTTGAGGGGGACCTTTTTGCACCATCTGTCAAGCCGACAGACGTCCACAGCGTCTCGGAGTTTCTAGCATTATCTCCTTGGCTAATACTATTAAAACCTGTTTGCATTTCTAATGAAGCCTTTTTTGACTTTTTTTTCTTTTGCAAAATCTGCAATATTTTACTGCCCCTCGTTGGTGTTGGTTTGTTGTGGTTGGTTTCACAATTGTCAGTGAAAGTTTTAATAAATAGGTTTATTGATAAATATTTTTGATATTAATATAGCTCCTACGTTGGAGTGGATATTGACACCTGCTTTTCTCATAACTATATTATGGAATAAGAACTTCTCGATTAATTAGCACAGAAAATTTTAATTTATAATTATCAATTATCAAGATTAGAAGCCATGGAATAATACTTTTCTTGAAACTAAAAGAAATTAAATTACCCTACGACAACTTAAAACTATTAAATATACATAGATATAGGCCTTAAAAAATCTGTTTCAACGACAAAATTTTGTATATGTGTGTATACAGATACACTGAGATCAAATATAAGTTTACAATTATTAAAAGTTTTCAAAGTTGGATTATTACCTTTCTGTATAATGTTAATCCTTGATTATAACCCCGCAAACAAAACACGCACGCACTACACTGCACTTTCACTTGTTGATGTTGGGCTGGAACGTTGGGTGCTGGAACTCTGTAGTCAAGAGCAGTCAAGAAACCCTACGAACTTGGGCATATTTTAAAATATGCCATAGTTCGTAGGGTTTCTTTTCTTTCCTCCCTATGGTACTAATCGAACAGTCTAGTAACCTTAAAAAATAATTAAAACTGTAATTTTTGCCTGTCAATTATGTCAAATTATATTATCTTTTGAAAATGTCCCAAAAAGGGACCGAAACGTTAAGATTCTATAATCAGTCGTTTTATTTGCTACCATCCCACGAAAATATTGATGATGATGGGGCAGAATCATCTGTTAAACAATAAAAAAATTAATCTAAAATCTAAAAATTATAAAAAAATACTTTGACGTCACAACTCTTACAAATAATATATTACGGGATAAATTAATGATATACGTTAAAATGTGCATCGTTAAGAAACAAAATTGACATGTTCGAACGTTTTTGTCACAAACATTCAGGGATTTTTTATCGAATTAGTTCCATACTTTCTTATCACCCTATTTAATTTGCATATTAAATATTAGGTATAAGTATGGGTACTGTTTCCAGAAACATGTACTTATATTATAAAAAAACTTTTACTCTGCAACATGAAGTGGGTGGTATAAGATACTACTACACACTATTGCACTATTATTCTCTAAAATATGTAGTGAATAATTGTTATTACCAAACACCAAGATGCTCGCAATTCTACTATTATACTATTACCGCATATATGTGTAAAATGCAGTGTCTGCACGGTGCATTTTCAGATATAATAAAATTTCTTTGCCTATACGTATAAAAAAAATATAATTTGAAAGATTGCGCCTGAGTGACACTAATTGTTAAATAAATTTGGCAAGTGATTATGTTGCTTAAATTATAACGAAGATCAGTTTCATGTAGTTGTAACCTGATCAAGAAAATTTTAGAATTATCGATATCAATAGTGTCTTTTAACTGACAGCTTAACCAATCGTGTTAAATTGGTTCAATGAGCAGCGAGATTTTTTGTCAGGACGAGATAAGTTACCTAAAAGAGTCATTTATAGACTACGGTATATCAAGACGAATCTTTACAGTCAGCCTAGTTCCTCAAAGAAGATACAACCACAAATTGGTCGTTCCAGTATCCTGTCATTCACAAGCTTTGTTTTTATCTCATTCAGGGCCCAAAGAGGAAAGGTATGACCACGTTAATTAATAGACATTCATTGTCGCAGGCAGGTAGCTGTCTATCTAATCTGCTATTTGCATTCCATTTTTAATAAAACCGTTGCAACGGCACTTAATTTAAAATGCACTCCCACAATATAGGTATCCTTTTCATTTATCTCTTAGATTTATTTCGTTTTTAAAAATTATCGTTATAAATAGATTTATATGTACACTATAGCAAATAACACTATCTGTTCCTTCGAATGAAAGTTGAAATTTACTTAATATACAATGTGTGCCATTTTAAAAATCTCTTGAAATATCATTTTAAAAAAATATTATTCTGGTAAAATTATTTCTGAAATATTATATTATATTATATTAGGAGTTTATAACACAAATATCATATAACATAATTTAATAATTATATTTTTTTATTATTTATTGAAGCAAAAGAAAAATCTGAATGGGATCTCAATTATTTCTTCTATGGGTGGGTACCTGAGATCAATTCAAAGAATATATGCAGAGTCGATACGTTCGATGAGTATATTTGTCTGTTGGCTACATTTATAAAAAAAATATTTATCCATTCAGGGGTTTCGTTAATTTATGATAAAAGTTGCTTGTTCCATTTCTATTAGAAGAAACATTAAATTATAAGTTAATAATTAACATTTTTCCATTTTTTCGGTTCTTTCAATTAGTTACCTACTTGATTATAATTTGATATCAACCGGCAGGAATTCTTGAAGGCCAGTAAAATGCGTGTGCAATAAGGTGGTGCGTGAGCTTTATATTAGCGTGATAAAACTTGATAAGGGATTCCCTTCAAAAAACTTGTGTCATGCAGACACAATTAACATATAATATCTAATGATAAGGGTTTATACGTTTATGTTGACTATCAACCCAAGACTAAAACTACGTAGCTATATTAAAAGTTTATAGACCTTAGATCTATAACGATTTGCAATAAATTATTTTTGAACTGATATTATATATGTTTATAAATACTCAAAATGTTATAAATTATTATTATATAATTAATTATTATAACATATCACTGTTGCCGGTGTCGAACTCGACAATCGCCCCCTTTTTTGTCGGATAACAAAATTTTCCTCTGACGACGCATAAGCTATCAATTAAAATTTTTAAAAAAATACTACAGAAGCGGTAAATCACATCACTATGCAATACAAAAGGATATTTAGTGTAAAATTGTATACCGCCACAATTTCTTGTTAATAGAACTAGGGTCTCCAGTCCCCGGCTTAACATATCGGTCGCTATCCCTCTTCAACTCATATAAATCCCATTTCCCTTATCACTCACTTAGAAGACACCTACATGAACAAGCCGGCAGTAAATCGCCTCAGCTTGGCTCATCTGCTCAGTGGCGTATCATCATGCGTAACCAAGGTGAAGTGACTTCAAAAGATGTCTTATTATGTCATATTCATATATGTGCAAAACTTTAAGCCAAAAAATTCTTTAGTTTTGAATTTAAAATATATTGAAAAAATATATTTTAAATATATTTGCATGCTCCGTGTACAACTTAGTGTTCAATTTAGCCAATAACAATTTAAAATAATGTTCTTAACTATATTCGTATCGTATCAACAGAAAAGTTTTATTTCTGTGCTGTGATCGTATCGAGTAAACTGTCAACCATTTGAGTGAACATAACCTAATAATAACTATAATTTTTGTGGGGATTATTGATAATATCCACAATATTACAACAAATATTCGAAATCAACAGCACAACGAATTTCGCGGTTGAAGATCACAGTTGAGTGGGAGTAGGAATACTGTGAAGATACAATACGGATACGTAGAGAACAGCTTTAACTTATTTTTTCTCAGTATCGTAAGCCGATACGATACGATACGTACCAATTTTTTCGGCTCTGCTTTAAGTCCCTATTATCGAGATCCCACATTCTTCATTCTACCTTCTTCGCATGGTCTATACATTTTATCCAGTAGGCCGCATTTACTTCTTTGATTGCACCATTGACATTTTTTTTCACAACAGTTAACTTAAATGTTGTATTTTCTCTAGCAACTTTACCTTTTATTTGCGTCCAAATAAGCTCAATTGGGTTCAGTTCGCAGTGATATGGAGGCAATAGAATTTCCTCCATTGCTTTGTCCATTTCATCCACTACATACTTCTTGAAAGCTGGAAAATGTTGCCTTACCAGTGTCAACAATTCAGCTTTAGGTAGTGAGGCATCCTGAACTCCCTGCAGCCTAGCCTGTTATCATAATATATCAAAATTGATTAAATGTATACAACTCGTGATTTAAACTTATTTATTTACTCGAAGAACTTATTCCACTCGCTAAAGCTCGTGGACCTATGTTATCGCGCAAAACAACGGTTTATTCACTTTTTCTATAAATGACAGTTCTATAAATGACAGTATTGTGACAGTTCGTTTAAAATTTAATACCATTTTATATTATCATTGTTATGAACCCAGAAAGTGCATACATTGAATCATACACACCCCGAAATAAGGTTGAAGTGGCATACTCCGCTTGCGACGAGATTTTCAAACTTCTTCCGACAACATTTTGCCGGATAAATCCTGACAAGAGTATAAATTTGTTTACTAGTTCAAAAACTTCATAAATTATTAATAACCAGATAACTCATTCGCGGAAAACGGCTTATTTTTCTGGTCTATATTAGTAAAATATCCAACGACTTACAGCCATCTACTGTGTGGAATATGGTAGATATGGTATACAGTATGTATAGGTATAACATATTCCATGTTATGCAATATAATTAACATCAAACATAATGTGGATATTTCGAAATACGCGAAACAAAGTATTTCTGAAGCCTAAGGTCGACGGGCTTCAAAAGCAAAAAAACACACCAAATTCAGGCATTTACCAATGATAATAAAATACAAAGGTTTTGTAAATTCGAATCCAGTATTTCATTACAATATCGTAAAAAAATGGATTTCCTACTCGAGAATATGTTTTTTTTTGTTCAAGAGAGCATTTGCTGCTACTGTCCATTACATTTACTGATCAGCTTTAAGAGTAATAAGTAGGTATAAGATAAATGAAGATTTTAAGCAAGGAAATGACACGATTGAAGCACAATACCTATTCATTTATCCTCCGAAAATCGTGAAATAACTTGTTGAAGTGAAAATTTCTTTAGGCGCGCTCAGAACTTTTATTTTTGTGGGTGTTGAATAAGACTGGGCCGTCACGCGTCAGGCTCGGCTATGTAACGCTCCTTCGGGTAAAGTCAGCTCGAGTCGGCTAAGTGAGAGAGGATCAGTGGCAGAGCGAGACAGTAGAGAAAGTTTGTAGGTATTGAATGAGACTGAGCTGACACGTTCGTCTATGTAACCCTCAGTCCACGCGTTGACTAAGCGAGAGTGATAAACTTGACAATATATCAGGAGGTTCCGTCTGGTTGGGTTACCGTTCAATTGTTTTCCGCTCTGTATCGAATATAATCGAATTGGATTAAATCGAATCGTACATCTGTGTGTTGTGCTATGTATTAGTATTTGGTATCTATTTGTTAGTTTGTTATTTTTACAACAATAAGCTTAGGTTATAGAGCGTTGGTTACATTCATTCTTACGTCTATATTAGTATTGTGGGTCTTTTATGTTAACTTTTTATTGTTATCTATGTGATGCCTCTTTGTTAAGTATTGTTTTATTATTTTTCATGCTTTTTCATTGTTTTGTTTTATTTTATGTTTTATTGGTTTTCTGTGTTTTCTGTTTCAATTTGTTTTCTTTTTTATTTTTTCATATTCACAGTTAGTTATCTGGGGTTGGACGCTAAGGGGTATATACATAGTTCAGAGAAGGGAATTTGGGCGGGTCATTGAATTTGGGTATGAGTGGTCTGTGTATTGTTGTGTTTGTGTGTCGGTTAAGTCTGTGTACGAATGAAGGTATAATGATAGGTTCTATGTGTGTGTTCAGTGTATGTGTTCCTGTAATTTGGTGTAGTGTAATGTTCCTGGTGTGTGAGCTGATTTTGCTATTCGTGGCTAATCTTAATGCCTTGTTTTCACCGGTGAAGCATATGTCAAAATTGGACTAATGTACGCTTTGCATAGCATTAATGCGGTTTCTGTCTTGGAATATATCCTAATGCTGCTTTATAATATTGTCTGTATTTTGCTCTGTTTATTATTTCGTTGATTCGTTTACTAAACCTAAATTGCCTGTCTATATTGACCCCTAGATATTTCAAAGCCGTGATATTGTTGAAGTTAATATTGTTTATGTGTATTTGTAATATTGGCAGATCTCTCTGTCTTGTGTAGACGACAACTTGCGTCTACGCCTCGTTGACTTTTAGCCCCCATTAGTTATAGAATGTTACTATATTGTCTGTATCCTGTTGCATAAGTCTTTTTAGTATTTGTAGGTTCTTTGTCTTAGCTAATGTAGCGGTGTCGTCGGCGTATACTGGTCCTGTGTTCTGTTGGATGTGGGATATCGTGGGTGTGTATGTTGAAAAGTGTAGGTCCTAGTGCTGAGCCTGAGAGTGAGTCCTAGTTAAATCGACTGCCGTCGCAGTACTTGCTAAATATGAGAAGGTATTTTGGAGCGAGATACAGTGGGGCGGCATCTAGCGCCGCTTGACTTAGGCATCTGTCACGGGCGTACGGTCAACGTGTATTAACGGGTGCGGTATACGGGCGGACGGTGGCAGTATATATTTTAAAATTTTACTTGGTTTTAAAACACTGAGAATAAATCATTATTTTTAATTGAACGTAAATTAATATCATACATGTGTGTACATATGTAAATGTGACAGAATTTGCTGTGTATGTATAAGACGTTATTCATCGATCACAAGATTGACGCTTGCTGCGTCTTGCCAATAGCGATAATATTTCGTACTCAGGTATGTTCTAGAATTTACAAGACGGCAAGACGGCAAGACGGTTACAGTATATATTTTAAAATTCGAAAATTAGATGTTTTCACTTGTGTCGTGTGGTCATAAGCACACGCCCGTTTTTTTTATTTTGGCCAATTAAATGTTATATTTTAAAGCGACTAATTGTGTCTACGATTTCGTATACAAAATTATAGCCTTCATAAATATTGCCATCAGGATTGACAGTGCCAAAACAATACATAATTGCGATCTAGTTTCTCTAAAGATACGTCTTAATACATATTTGTTCCGGATGTTGTATTGTAAATATCATTGTTGTTTTTAGAGAATATTATTTGTTATTTGTAGATTATTTTTTGTTGATTGACATTAATTAAAATATTCGATCTATATATTCATCGTAGGTATGTGTGTATCTGACCACGCTACTATTTCATTCAATAAAATCTTAATAATTTCAAACCTGGAACCCTCGTGACAACTCTCAGTGGGAAAAAACACTGTATCAGATTTTCGTAAACTTTTTAATAGGTAATATGTTTGCTTTCCAGTGGGAGATCTCTGTTAAGGTGCAAGTCTGGGGAGACATTCATTAATCTGTTGTGACAGCGCAGTGTTAACTACACGCTACGGCGGTAATTACTGATGACGGACCGCGACATGACATGGGCTCCGAACATTTCGTCTCATATACCTTTACACGAAATTAATACACCATCTAATTGCCTGATTTCTTTATAATAATACTTTGTTGATATGTGACTGAGAATTAAGAGGAATATCGAATCCATTTTCTAAAGTTCTATACCTAATCAATCCAACAACTTAATTAGCGATAATACCAGGATACGCTAGTGTAATATAATATTATTAGTTGTTTTACAATCATTAATGGGAACTTAGAAAATCATCCTTCGTATATTAGCGGAATAAGTATTTTTGACGTAATTCTCAATTTGTACAAAAGATCAAGGATGATAATAATAATAATTATTATTATTATTACATATATTTTATGCTCTATTAAGCGTATAACCCACCATTTTGCGTTTTAACATGAAATATGCAGTTTACCCTTATTTTAAAAATTGTTGTAACCTGTTCTTTTTCTTCTTCTTCTTGTATATCCTCTACAGTGCCATCTTCTTCCTCCTGTCAATTTTTGATAGATACTATATTTGGTATAATCTCTTGAATGTAGTTTTCTGCCTCCATTACATCTGCGTTGTTAAATACATCGCTGGCTGTTTCTTCGATGTTCCTGTACTTTTTACCCAACAGTTCTTGTAGCATGAAGAGCAAGTCACGATTTTTCTGCACGAGCACAATTTACTTTGGCAACCTTTTGAACAGTTGAACAATACAATGATCCTGACAAGGCGCGCACCATACGTTCTAGTACATCCAGCGAGTCGCACAAGAATGCGCAGATAGTACCACGCACCGTTTATTGTCTCATTCAACACACAAGTTATGGTATATTTATCACATACGCATGCTCTACCTGCATAGGTCTATTGTGTTCTTGCAGAAAAATTGGTGTGCCTCCCAGTCAAGAACTGTAAGGGGAGAAACTACGGGGTAAGTGGTCATCGAAGCGGCAATTGATAGCACAGGGATAAGCCATCGCACGAAGTCTACTATAGAAATATAGAAGACTTAGGCTTATCTAAAAAGCTGACTTTTAGTTTTTTGAGGTCAACTAGCCTGAAGTCAGAGACCGAAGGTTTTATATTAGCTTGCCAAGATGGTGTACTAAACACCCTGGTCTACCGAAGCCGCGTGATGGGTATAGAAGTGCCTGACGTCAGCTGCAGAGCATGTCGTCAGGCCCCAAAGACTATTATGCATTTGCTGTCAGCTTGTCCAGTATATGCGGTTTCTGTCTATATCCATCGACATAACGCGGCATTACGAGTGCTGTATTACCACCTACGGTATAGATCAGACACCGGTCTTGCCCTTTGCTACGGGGGATATTGAGTCCGTTGTGGGGAATGAGAGGTCCCGGTTATACTGGAACTATTCATTCCCCACCGTCAGGCGGATATAAGCCAATAAGGTTGACATCCTCCTCGACCACCAACTTAACACGATGTTCGTTATAGAGTTTTTGGTTCCGGCCGAAAAGAACATTGTCTTGAAAGAGGAGGAGAAACGGACAAAATATCGAGATTTACTTTCCGAACTCCGCAGGCTGTACCCGGGTTATTCTGTTAAAATCTGTAATGTCTGTAAAGACCGATCCGATTAGGCGTTAGAAAAGTTTCAAAAATAGATGAGGATAATTCACTATTACTTCTATTCTTCTAATAAAATGTATTCGTCAAATACAGTCTTCTAGTCTTCTATGTGTATTTTAATACTTTCTTGAATATTTTTCGATATGCAGATAAGATATAGATCAATTTTGTTTGCTCCATTTATAATCAGCATAGTTATGGCTATTTGCCAACCACATCTTGAATTTATAAGAACCATAATATATGCAATTTGATGAATATCCTACCTACCTAAAGAGAGTCCTACCTTCAAAAAGTTATCGTTGTATTATCCCCTGCATATTCTGCATTAATTTTCTCAATGGCAGTAGCACTCTTTTATGTGCATACATATTATACCGGTATACGTGAAGCGAATAAGGCCTGAAAATTATTTCCCTTGTATAATATAATGGTATATTAAAGCTACTGGTACAGTAGATAAAAGCTGGAAAAATATGCGAATATGAATATGTTGAGCTGTCATGCCTGAGAATTGATCACTTAGTCCCTACTGTACAAACTTGTGCGAAACGAAAATGTACCACGATAAAACTAGAAATACGAAGCATGAAACAATTCAGAATTCTTTCTAAATCGTAGATCGTGTTCATTTTTAGTTCTACACGAAGCTTTAGACTAAAACAATTTATTGTATTTATATTATTTCTGATATTAAGAAATACATATAAATCTGTTAGTTTTAGTTTATTTGCTAAAGAATGTCCTTCATAAGAGACATCCTAGAATATTAATTTATTTATATATATATATATATATATATATATATATATATATATATATATATATATATATATATATATATATATATATATATATATATATATATATATATATAAAGCTCTTTAAAATGCCCCTATGTTGATTGATAATTGAGAAGTTATGAATATATGATATGTGAATGCTCTATATACGTTGTTGTTTTAGATTTGTATAAAATGAGATAATGTAACGTAATAGTATGACGAAGAAAATATCTGATCAGCTTACAGGATACTTACACTATTTATTCCCTTTGAATCCTTCGTATTTATTCGGCGCCAGTTTCATAAGCACTAACATGTGAACTAATATATGCTGCTGGGCTCTGGTGGCGTCATCTAGCGGATGTCGCCGTACTACCTCTGGAATGCTGTTATGATCGCTGGAACTTTATCATGGGATATATTTGCCCTCAAACCTTTAATTTTCGGCTTCTGCACTTATATACTTTTATTACTTGAGTTCTCTGAGAAAATTGTTTTCTTTTATTTATCTTGCTCACAAAACTCTTCTGCGGCTGGGGACCGCTGTAGACTTCTACTTGTAGACCTTTTCCACTGGTGTTCTTACATATTTAGCACAATTTTATTAATTTTTACTTTAGTCTAACTATTAATTTCTAACAAATTTTAATAAAACTAGGAAAAAATCTGCAATTATCAAAAACATCTGCATTTCCTGGTTACCATCCTCTTTCTTGTTATTATGATACAGTCTGACCAATCAGATTGTTGCCAATTAATTTATTTATTTAATTTTACGTAAAACACTTACATTTTGAACTTCACTTGATCTAATTATGAATTCTAAATACTATAATATAATCAGATTCACTCTTTGTTGCGTAACTTCAATTTATTTATTAAGCGTCATCTCTACATTGAATTTCGGTTCGAGGCTATAAACTCTCGAAATCCATATTTACATTGATGCTTTCGCATTAGTCTTTTAATTTAGACATAGTTTATTAATGCTCGATATTCTATAATTATTATTGGTACTTGTCTATTGTGATTATGCTTGATATAGATTTTTGTGCCAATAATTAATTTAGGTATAATGATATTACGTTCTGACCAATCAAGCGCATGGCTGATTGGCATTACGTATAGTATATACGTTCGTCGGCGATGCGTGTGTGCCTGCGCATATCCTATAGTATGTACGAAAGTTATTGATCATTGATTTAATTTATGATTTGTTATATTTACTGAATTTAACTGAATTTACTAAATTTATTTATATAAACATAAATAAAGAAAGGTTAGGTTTGTACGATCTTTTTTATCTGTCCTGTTTCTCTGATAACACCTCTTCATAGATGATCTGCTACATGTCTCTTTTCTTCTTATGATCTATTTACAAAGTCCACTTTTATAATCCAAGGGTATATTAGGTACCTCTTCTTTCTTCTTGGTTGATTAATTTATATTCTTCTTTGAAGTCTTCTTATTTATTTATTATATTTATTCTTACTGTATTCTAATTATTATCAAACTCACTTCTTATTCCTCTCTGTTCACTTGCCAGTGCATGTCTTCTCTTTACTTTATTCATCGTCTAGACCAATTACTGTTTATATTTCCACTAATATACTTTAATTAATAATTGTTATTTCTTTCTAAATTTCTTTTATTCAAATTTTCTGAATTTTGCAACCATCTGTTATGTGTTTTTTTGTTGCACACATTACTCACTCGTTGCATCAATAGCACACATTACTCACTCGGGTTTTTTACTGTATTAATTTTAATACATGTAATTACTTTGTCCAATCATAACCATTTTATATTATTTTAATTTTAATGATTTAATATTTTAATTATTTATTTTTAATTTAAATTGTATTTCTCGCTCATTTCCTTGAATATTTTGATAATTTTATTATACTATATTATATTATACATATTATATAATTATATTTCAAAATTGTGTTCTTTTATTAGTCTAACTGTGAATTTGGATTTTAATTTGTAGCATTGTATTGATGTTTTATTATTGTCTCACTGTTTTATTTCATTACTTGCAATGTCTTCAATGGTTTATTCCATTTTATTTAAACAATTACTTGCTTTGATTTCTTTGGTTTATTGTCAATCGTACATTGCCTAACGTGCTTCTATAGGCCACTTATTGCTACCCACCTCTTCCATACTTACTTCATCTAAGTATGATTTTAAAATATTAAGGGTAGTACTAAAATATTAAAGGTCGGAAGGGTCGGACATTTAAGTCAGAAAGTCGAAAATTTATAATGCGCTTGGATAATAATTTAAATCCTCACAATTAACACGTACATACTTAATTTACTACAATTACCTAACCTAACCTAACTGATTTCGTGTTGTAGTGGACGAGAGAAACATGATTCAATATAACGTTTCCCCCTTTTCAAGAATTTTTAACACGACTATCGTTTAAATCAGTTTCCATCACTCATAGTGCTGGAAGTCATGTATTTGCCAACTACATATGTGAAAAAGGTAATATAATGCAATACTTCGTGCAGTTAATCTGCACCGTCCACTGCTTGACCAGCTGCCAGCTTAATGCTATATATAAAGGCGATACACTTTATCCAAAGGGGTGAAACAAATTATACACATTGGCTTAAGTAACATTAAAATGCAGCAGCAGTTCAAATTACTTTCCCTTATTCACGAAGCTTTTAAACTGCAATTTATACAGTAGTATTATTCGTATGTGAGCATTAGACTCTGGAAATGTGACCATTCGATATTTTTTTTCGTAGAATCTTTAAGCAATAAGAACATCCAATTTGGTTAATTTAACTTATATAATTTTGAAAATATGATTCAAATGGTACATTTTTGATTAATTTCATTGGTTAAAATACAAAACAAAATCGCAGAATAGACTATCAAATCGGTGATCATTTTATCACCGCATGTTGACTGTCACCTGTTTTAAATTAATACAATAGCTTATTGTCAAAGTGACAGAAAGTTTCAACAGATGCGTCGAAATCATAAAATAGTACTGTTAAGCAGACAAAGTTTCAACCAGTAGACCACCGTCGATGGGGGCTGGCAAGGAAGAGATTCGAAAGTTAATTGAGAAAAAAGTACCAAAAATTAACAAAATTAATAAAGAATTTCAGTTTAACCAATTAATGGAATTTTGTGCTTCAAAGAGAATCAAAATAACCCAAGAGACTATGATTTCAGAAATTATATTAATATTAAGAAAACATGCTTGCAACATGAGAAGAAAAGAGGACGAGGACTATAAAGAGAGTGTGTTGGCAAAACATTATGGAATTCTGCGGCAAAGATTATACAAGAAAAATTCTTCACTGAATATAATATCAAGTTCATTCCATTTACTGACTTTTAAAGTTTAAAGGAATTTAAAGGTGCGTCTCCATCTATTTATCACTTCAAGAAAGAAACTGAAAATTTTGGAAACTTCACTAACCGAATTGAATACAGTCCAGTATTTAACAAAACGAATCGAGGCGGGGAAAAAATTTACTGTGATAGCAAATGGTTAATACCTGATACAGTAGATTCTGATCTTTGTCCAGGTTGATTGTTTCTAAAACTAATGGTAAAACGATCAGATAATGTAACGACCGATAGATTTTTCCTGACACCAAACAAAAATTGGAGTTAAGTACCATAGATAAATAAAGAGGAATAGATAGGCAACTCCCATTATACGACTTGATGCCATATAGGGCGCCCCCTGATGAGAAGTCCACCCTAGTTTGAGACATAGCCGAGATAGGATACAGTACAGGTAGAAATATTTATATACATATTTCCACGCACATATATATACACATATTTCCACATTTTCTACATGGTCGAAACTCTTGATTATTCTGGTAATTCGTGGTTATTCTGGTCTGGTGTAAACTTGTTTTCCTATAGATGTTAGTTAACACAAAATAATTATTTTATTTTAAAGATCAAAACAATATATATTAATCTGATATAAGTAAATAAACAAAGTACCTTCAAAAAGAAGTCATCCATTTATATTTTCGATTAATTTTTATAAGAAATTTTCCTTGTAATGCCTTTCACATGTATATAAAAAATTATTAATAGTCCAATTAATAAAGTAATATGAGTATATTTAGGTGATCATATAAGTAGAATTACAATTAGAATTACAAATTAACACGTAGAAGAACTATGAAACAAAGGAGATTATCTCTATGAACTATGAAACAACAATTATCTCTATAAAATGTTACATTTATGAAAACAGTAACCTATTAATCCTGAGTTAGCGTAATATGCCTTGTTTGGAGATTGATTCCGTACTATAGGATATCTTCTGCCTCTCGGACTAGTGTGATTAGACATCGGATTCTATAATGCAATTGACACCAATCCTAGAATAAAAGTCCGGGACTAGTATGGGACTGCTCCACCAACAAGGCTACCACAGACTTTCGCACGTTTTCTTCCATACCTATAGGCTAATATAAAAATACAAATGATTACATAAATTGGGGTTGTCCAAAAGTAGCGACTCGTTCTTATGTGATGGGCTTTGTGCATGACAAGCTCTCGTTGGTGGTTTTGTAGATGGCTAAGTTGATCCAATGCGATATTTTTCAATTCCAATTACGTAGGGTACGTCTTCTTGGGTGGCATGAATTTTTATTTCAGGCAAAATTAGGGGTTGCATTTCAATAGTACTTTTTCGTTAATAAATTCGGTGTTTTCAAATTCGAAAGAATATCCTAAAGGTAATTTTACAAGGTAGATTAGATGCCTTTGAAATTTACAAAGTTTCTTCTAGTAAAATCAATAAATAATTCGTTGATTTTTTCTACTAAAGGTGTTTTTATTGAAACTTGAGTTGTTCTGCAGTAAACTTCATTGTCCATATTTGATATAGATGTAATACAATCATATTGTTTGTTTAAGTGATTGATCTGATTTTCTTGGCATTAATATTGTAAAGTTTGGAGTAAGTATTGCATACAGATGGTAGTAATTAAAAGTATTAAGGTTGACAATGGTTAGGCTTAACACAAAAGCAAGTGTATAACCTGAATAATAAGATTTTAAAGCAATAAAATTGTAGCAATTTAATAGATCGATTTCTCTGTTGTACAATAATTGTTTTGCATGTACAATAATTGATCTCTGTTTTTTTATAACATGAAAATTGGATTTTAACGTAATTTACTTGTTGAATGGCATTAATTCTTTGAAATATAACATCTTGGTTGTGTTGAATCAATCCCAATGTTTCATTGTAAGTGTCCATTATATCAATATTTAATGAAATTTGTTTATTAAATGAATCGCTAATTTTGTCTTGGCTGTCCTTTTATTCTTGGCGTACTTTTTTGCATTTTCTTGATGCAAAAAGTTACCTGTGACAAATTTTACGACATTGCCTTGGGCATTTATTAGGCCTCGTTTTGCTCGAGTGTTCTCGCATGGATAGACTGAGATACATTTTTGTTTAACTAAATTAACTTGAAACATAATATTTGCCTATTAAAATTTACAAGGGAATGCGTTTTGCTAAATTTCGAGTCTGCTTTTACTGATTCTGTCTCTAAAATTATTAATAATAACACTAGTATGGTCCTTAATAGGCTATAGATTAAAATAGTGAATAAACTCGTGAGTTGATTCTCTCAATTTGGCTTGTCTCAATTGACTAGGTAGTAAGTCCGGGGTTTTTCTCGAGAGAGTCAATCATGACTTCTTGAGCATGAAGCTTTGCCATTACTGTCAGAATGAGTTGGACCGTCGGATCTTTTCCATTCGCCATCAAGCATAAGCATATGAATATTTAAAAAAATTCGCGTGCAGCACGGTACACGTGATAAAACCGATTACACTTCTACCGATTCGTTGAGAGAGTGTGTGAGAGAGGGGGGAGAGAGAGAGAGAGAAAGAGACGGGGCAGAGAAAGAGAGAGATAGAGAGAGAGATAGGTATTATAGATATTGGCTTTATGATTCTAAATGGTGTAGATTTCTCGAGAATATGGCATCAATCGTTGTTCCTGATTTAGTCGTGGCAATGTTCCGGTCGTTATTAATATCTAAACCAAATTTCTCACGAAGAAAGTGAAGTAGTGGCAAGGACGCATCCTCCGCAATAAAGATCATCATCCATTTGGATCAGATTCGAAAGCCCAATCCAGATATATCCTGCAGTATATGCATAAGTAATATTGTAGTCTGGTTAACTATCTCCCTCATATCTGTCATATGCTTTATATCACTTGCGAGACGAAAATGTTATAAAATGTGTCGTGACGCGACCTTGAAAAATCACTCTCATGCGGCTATAGAAGTATTCATTTCATAAACGAGTTCAGTTCGGAACTTCAGAAGTCACTGTAAGTAGATTTTTACGAATTTTACTACTAGACAAGATCTGATAATAAGTCATTAAGACAAAAATGTTTAGGCACTGTTAAAATTGTTCAGAAATTAAGGTAACGTTAAAACAAGGTGATGGAAAAGATCAAACGGCATAACTTTATTGGCATTATACAGAAATACTGAACTCAAAACAAATTATAGTATAAGTGATAGGGAAACAAAACACCTGTAAAAAAATCATCTAGTTTCGCCTAATTCTTTTTCGTTTTTGAGAATAATCAAAGGCAGATTTATACACTACATCTAAAATATTATTCCTTGTACCCACTCCACGTAAAATTTTATTAATTCCATCTGCCCAGTTATGACAGCATAATCGGTGCCTTCTGAACACCCTCTGCAGCAACAGCGCAGTAACTTAACTTAACCATAATAAAAAATGAAATAGGAATAAAACTGTACAATTAATATATAATTATATAGTAAACACAACGCATTAGTTACTAAACCTACTTATCATAATGAAAAACACACTAGGTATTATATTAGTCCTTAAAATCACAATACAAAATAAATTTAGAAAGCAGGAAAAACTATTTAATCATAAAATATACGCCACCATAGATGACAGCACGCCGCCGGTAAATTAGGTAAAGAAAACATAAGCCCTACAAAATAGTACCTGTGCGCCATCTATTGAAAAATCCGCCACGGAATCATGATTACCGTACCAGTGCGCATGCCCTGATAAGTACTACAGCAAGGTATATAACGGCATCTTACCCCTATTGATATTTTCTGCTATATTTTAAATTTAAATATTGACTGTATTTTTTTAATTTTCCGCATTCTCAATTCGAGCTATTTTTCCTGCAGTCCACCATAAGAATATAGTTTTAAATTTTAAGAAAATTCAAAATCAACTGGATCGTATTTCAATTATTTAATCCTCAAATTTGCATTGCAATACAAATCAGTATTTCAATAATACAATATAATTACAATTATATATTTTTAATGAGTACACATCAAACTGCAAACATATATTAATTGGAAATTAATTCAGATATTAAAATTCACTGATACGTCAAATACAAAGTGCCCGTATCTGTAGAGTTGCAAATGACAGGAGACGTGCAGATAACAGCGAGGCGGAAATAGTCGCGAAAGTGTCAGACCGTACCATGTCCGGTTCTTTATTCAGAATACTGATAACATCATACCGAAGCAAATAACTTAATTAAAATATGTATATACCATTTTAATATAAAGTATCGTGCTAGAATAAGAAGTGCGTGAATAAGAAGAATAAGCATGAATAATTTAGAATATCGAATATAGAATAATATAAAGTCGTAGGTACGACTTATTGTTTTTCAAATTACTTAATTTAATTGTAGGAACCGTTACCGTTAGCCCAGTCAATGAATGTTCAAAAGGGGTTATAGAAGGAAATGGAAAGAACACAATTTCTGGGAGACTTTTAATATGTTCATCAAGTCCTAAAGTCAAAAATTGTTTATTTCATTTCCTTCTAGTCTTTCGTTGATTGGACTACGTGTTTTACTGTACAGTCGTGAGTAAAAAAATAGGACATCTTATAACGCACTTTTTTATTGGTACCCTATTTTGCTTATTTAAAGTACACCTCAGTGTGTTTCAACCAAAGTTATAAAAACACGTTTTACAGTTACCATGGCAATATCAACAACCAGAGAAATATAATCTAAATGTCAACTTTTCATTATTCATCTGACAGGAATACCTTGTAACGTCTAATAAAATATTACTAAGGGCCGGTTTCACAACCATTGGTCAATTCTTGTGGTTAATTTACCTGTATCTGAAAGTTTAAAGTTAACCAAGGGATGACAGTTTCACTACATCGTTTATACTTGTGGTTTACTAACCATAAGTATATCGTAATCTTTGATATGTTGGCAATGGTGATATTATGACCATTCGTCATAATATCACCGTCATAATATCGTAAATCCATTATTTTCGATACTACGACTGACACGGTGACCATAATATGGAAAATAAACATCTATGAACACAGAAGTTTGATTATGAGGTATTCCAAAATCTTAAATCTTCGTCAAAATTGACATATGCCCCTCAGACCTACGTCATCCCGAAGTTATTAATATATAGTACGTAAAAAACTATTTTAATTTTAATGCAATATTTACTGAGATTATTTTTCCGACCCAAATATCGACCAATAGAATTGCACCATTCGACGTCACGTGGTACAACCTACATGGTATTATACTGATAATTTTTTGATTATTTTCTCTGGTAGTTGCTATATATAAACAACAAAACATAATCCAGTCAAATTAACCACACGTCAAACTGACAGGTTGAATTCAATTGTGAAAATTGGAGATTTTGCATGAAAATGAGTCGATTTGGAGTTTGTTCTCTGTCCACCATCGATAAAAAAGTCAAAGGAAATGTTCCCATTAATACGGAGAAGGCAAAAAAAACAGTTTGGAACCAATTTACTACTTTTTGTACTGAGAGGGAATACACATTAAGTGCTGAAACGAGTGAAGCGCAATTGGCAAACATTATGAAAGATTACGCTTACAATATGAAGAAAATGGATGGAGAAGACTATAAGGAAGGTACAATAAAAACAATGTGGAATCAGACGGAAAAATAATCCCCCGAATACCACACGAGCTTCAAAATTATCTGGCATTTCCCTCAAGGTTCCCTGCAAACAAATAAAGTCGTCAAGTTTTTCAGGAAAAATCACTCGCGCTTCGCGCTCGTGATTTTTTAACCTGAAAAACTTGACTCCTTCATTTGTTTGCAACGAACCTATCGGGAAATACCCGATAATTTTGAAGCTCTTGTGGTATTATAAGTGAATATTTAATTGTACTTAGTTTTTAGATTTTTAATCTAAATTTTACAAGAAAGTCTTCTCCGCCATATTCCTCAAGATATTTTGTTCTTTGGCGAAATATTCTTAGTCTTCTTGCCTCCTCGTCACTGCTGTAAACATTTATCCACCCATTTCTTAGGATCATCCATTTCTTAGGATCAAAAAGATTTTAAAAGAGTACTGACATTACTGGTAAAATACAAATATTTGCGAGATTAACAAATTGAAAAACTTATTCAAATATTTAGCAACCTTATTTTTTTCCAAATAAATGTGAAAAGTGCAGTTGGTATTGTTTGAAATATTAATACTTCGATTTTTTTAAATCAGAGGAAATGCTGTTCAAATTAATACTGCTAATATTCTCAGGAGTCAATGAGGTTGCACTCATTAATGGCCCTCCTAATAATGTTAACGTAACCAGTCACCATAGCTGCCGTATTCCATCCTACTTGTCGTCGGATTTGATCTATTGTTAGTGGCATGACAATAGATCAAATCCAAATTCGCCATAATGGTAGTGGATATACGTCAAAACGCATGTCACGTGTATGTCTCAGAATCTTCCAATTTAAGATAACGTGCAATTTGCAAAAGACATGATCCAAATGTATTAATACCAACGACATGATTGGTGCACTTTCCTTTATCATACCGTAAGAAGACTGTCTGTACTTAAATTTTGGGGTCGCAATGATAAATACTGCTTCACCAAATGCACATAACTAATTCCACCACTGTCGGCAATAATAGTAAAACGTGGAGAAACGTGGTCCTTCACTGTCTTAGATGGTCGGATAGTAATAAGCAATACGCTTCCTTCTTTTTTGATGTCATGTAAGCGTAAATTGCACAAATCATATCTATCTTCTACAAGAACCGAAGATACCGCAAATGGCTACCACCTTCAAAAATAAATACGTATGTCCGGTGCATCTGTGAAAAACTTCTGCAAATCGTCTTCCTTGAATACCTATGACTTCTTGGATACGTCATTCTTGCTAATTGTCATCATAAATGCAAGAACTTTATTTAGCAAATGATTTTATATCCACCCATTTGTTTATCCTCAATATA
Organism: Tetropium fuscum; assembly: GCA_964058915.1. NCBI lineage: Eukaryota > Metazoa > Arthropoda > Insecta > Coleoptera > Cerambycidae > Tetropium > Tetropium fuscum. The sequence continues at coordinate 247,476 of CAXKVY010000320.1, forward strand.
CTTTGCAATTTCGAATGGATAGCCCGCATTGTACAACTCCGACATTTTCTGAAGGTAGGCATAACTCGTTCATCTATATCTGTTACTTTTTGCTCATCCATCAATTTGATGAAATTTTCTATATTCTTATTTATAAGCGGCTTCCGATTTTTGCGGTATCAACAGCGACTTAACTTTGCTTAAGTAGTCAATGTTAAAACTTATTTTTAAGCAATACACAACCAATAACAACTGTGATGACAACAATTAATCTTACGTGACAGATTGTAAATTAATTTTTGTTTTTCTCATTTCCGTGACAACGAAATGTATACTGATGTCACATTACGAAATCAACAATTTTACATTATTAGTAGTCACAGCAAATTGGGTTTGTTACAGATCAAGACAGCTATTGTGGGATTATTATATAGGCTTCCTTAATAGGAGCTTGGACAATTAGAACATCAGCATCATCTGTTGCAGAAAGAGCTTGGATTTTCCCAATTTTTCCATCAGTTGGTTAATCCAAACGTTCTTTATTCGCCAAATTGCTCAGCAAATTTTTCTGTGAGTCTGGAAGTCTTTCCGTTGAAAATTATTTCACCAGATATGCTGCAGATAAACGTTTTAAAAGTCTTTATTGTCGTTAAATCCCTTTTGTACTCTCCTTATTTTCAAAATATTTGCTTTTTTCTATGGCCAATGTATTTCCAGATATTTGTCACTCTACTCGTCTTTGCCCAACTTTAGCAACGTATCCTAATTTTTTAAACCATACGAGTATTTGTGAGAGTTGAGTTAAGGATAGAAAAGTTTTTGGGTCATAAATGATGTAAAATTTTATACCGAATATTTTAGATCCTATTTATATTTCTCATCAGAGTAACTATTATTAAGAAAATTTAAAAAACTAGCGCGAGGTCACATTAGATGGTGGTTTCTGAAGCAAAATGGGATGACGCACCCTCCTGAGAGGTGATACCTCTTTTGATCTGTATTTGGATGTCTATTAAGAGTCTGCACCCAAATTTTTAAACCTTTATAAATAATTTCTCCTATTTACCATTTACTTTAATATACTCTTTGCGTAAATCTAGTTGTGTACGTTAAACTTTAATGTTTATGACATTGTCAAATATTATTCTAATAGAGATGTAGGTATGGTAACAATTTTTTTAAATAAAGTTCTTGCAAATTTTTAAATGCGTCCTGTTGCACCTAAACACATATTATAAGCAGGTACAAAAACGAAACAAATTTTAGTTACATATAGTATCCGTTAGAATAATTATTACATATATATAAAAGCAATATAGTTATTTAATTAACTTAATGCTAGCTACCATTCAAGGCTTTATATGATTTATGTAATACCTTATCCACTTGAAAATAAATTCTCCCAGATTATAATAATCCTGTTACTGTCTGAAATGCTACTGTAGATTTCTCCTTGAAGTCCATAATTGGCATAGAATGAGCCCACGTTCGACAATGATCTGCATCCACATTTTCCCAAGGGTTCTCAACGGCCCACAAAAATTCTACCCTGTTTTGCGGGCGAAAATTTCTGACATGAAATGACCCATGTCCATGTCCCCAAATGTTTTCAATTGGATTGAGATCGGGACTTCTGGATGGACAAAGCAAAACTTAAATGTTGTTGTCCAAGAACCAGTCCCGCACTAATCTGCAGTTGTGAAATGGGATTCTATCAATCAATCATCAATTTGCAGTTGTCCTGTTGGAAGGTAAAATTGTCTGGATACAATTGCTGCACCGATGATAATATGTTTTGCAGAAAATCTCTATAATAAAGTTTTTCCTCGTCGGTATAGGATAAAAATAAATAAAACTAGGCATTAGGGCCAAAAAAATTAATTGGCAGTTGTAGCAAAACTATCCGTTCGACAGATCCAATTTTTTTGCACAAATAATTTACATGTTTAAAGTTATTCTTACGCGCAACACGGACCCCGTGCCTTTAAAATTGTAAAAGTTACGAATTTTCAATAAAACGTTCATTTTCGCGGAGTTTCCCTTTTTTCTCGGCTGAAAATGCAGCCGTAATGTTCCGGTTCATTTGGTAGGTTCTTCAATTCTCTACAAGTTTTGTATTTTAGTCAAAACGATTGCACTTGTAGTTATTGCTAGAAATTGCTCAAACATTTTTTGGCATTTTTTACAGCTTTTCGGACGTCATTTTATTAAAACGACAATTGACTGTTTAATTTATATACGGTTTCATCTATGAATGATACTTTAAAACTCTGCACAGTTCGTTATCTATTATTTTTCAATGCCCTAAAAAACCTCTGTAGCTTGGCCTACTACATAATTACTTATATCGCTCTGTTAAATTCGGCGTCTAGCTGTCCACAAGGAAGCAGGAAACTGTGTACCATAACCAGCTGTTGCAGCCGTATCAAAGGGGTTTTCTTAACCAATTTAGCATTTTTTCATCTTGAATCAAATTGGTTCCCCTTGCAGCTCCTCCCCCGTGATAGTATGCTAAATCCTCACTTTGCAGCAATTTTCGTTTCAATTCAAATATGTAACTTTTTCTTAGTTGGACAAGTTCGTTGATAATAGCACTTAAAGACGACCCAGCATTAATATTATATACGATGCGTGTCTTTTCCGTACCTGTAAGCTTCATGATGGTTTAAAATTATGAAATATAAATAAATTTAACAGGTCACTTTTGACAGTCAAATTAATAAATGCACAGGCATCTATCTACACATTACTTCGAAAATTTAAAGCCACAATTACATAAAGTAAATCGTAATCTTAGCTGCTCGCCACTGTACTTATCTAGTGTAGTGATATAATATTGCTAATATTACCACAATACCATCCATTTTATAACGAGTTGAATTCGTAATATTTATAAAGTCCGCAATTAGAGCATTTATATTGACATTATTATTTAAATGTAAATATTCTATTAATTAGAATTAGGCTCTAATTAGAATAACAATATGAAAATTACCATTTAATTGGTACTATTAAACCGACGCGATGACAATAAGAAGAAAACAACAAGACCAAAATCAACGAGAAACTAATAAACGAAGACAGATTGGCCTTCTTATTAACGCGTTGCATTCGGTCCCACATCCAAACTAATTGAATCTTTCCCGTAATTCATCTTGTGCGCTGACTTTTTCCGAGGGAGCTTGTATCTACTGGTAAATTCTTAATATATTAAATAAAACCAAGGCCTTGCTTTAATATAAAGTGAAGCGGTTTGAAATTACTTTTTAAGTTTTTTTTCTGATTATAGTTTTCCATTAGTTATATTGCGGGGAGAAATTTAAAACCAAGGCAGGCTGTTTTAAAAGTGTATTAGTTTGTTCAGGAAATATTGAAGTAGAAAATGAACTCAAAACAAACAAATGTCGATCAAATATTTCTCGTATGTCCATTATATATAATTATTTTTTCATTAGAAGAGGAGAGAATAAGTATCTAATATTACAAGAAATATTTACTTCGTAGTATTTGTTTATGTGGGATATGGTATATACATTTAGACCGGTAGATGACAGTTGCTGGTCTCAGATGTCATACAACATGCCTTTTGGAGGAGTAAAAGTGTACCTTGTGAGAACAATGAAAAGCGGGTACTAGTCCGCTGGACGCCTTCCGGTCGTCCTATGGAAAATATCATGCACAGTAGCGTGATCTCCCACTACATTTTCATATTCTTCTAGGGCCACTATTACAGTTGTACATTGTTAACCGACCTCAAAAAGAGGAGGAGGTTCTCAATTCAGTTGTATTTCAGTTGTATGTTTGTTACATCAGAAATTACGTTACATCATTTATTGATCAATTTTAAAAATTCTCTTTTTGTTGGAAAGGGGGTATTTTTAAGTTCGTGTCATTTCAATGCCAATAAAAGGCATTGAACCTTGGATTCCGAAGATATACCGGAGAACTAACCAGATACACCAGAAGAAATGGCGAATGCACCGGTCACAACCCTGATTTATTGATATTTAAATCAATTAAAAAAATATTTTCTATCGGATCAAATTGTGAAGCTGAAAACCATAATCAAGCTAAGATGGTGAGCACGTTGCTCCTCTGGCTCATTGAATAAACGCTCTAGAATCAAGCTGAGACGGTTAGAACGTTGCTCCTCCGTCTCATTGAATAGACGCTCGTGAATCAAGCTGATACGGTGGGTACGTTGATTTTGCGTTTCATTGAAAAGACGATCGCGAATTAATCTGAGACTGTGGGCACGGCACGTCTTTCGATATTTTCACTGCTTAATACTTTTTATTATAAGCCCGCATTTTGGAGTCTCTTTTTACGCATTTCGCTCCCTTTTAAAATTGTCTTGGATGTAGATTTCCTAGTGATTTTTGTGCGAATTTCTGAATTTTTGTGCGTAGATTTCCTAGTGAGCGTTTTTCATTTTCTTCTCACTCAAACGGCGCTGCCTTATATAGGGAGCGCATATAGCAGGCCTACCTATATTCGTATTTGGTAAACAAGTTACATACAGAACGCAATATTCACTGAAAATTAAGAAATAAACAAGTTACATATAGAACGCAATATTCACTGAAAGGCAAGATATAAATATGATAATAAAATATGTTTAACAAAAAAACAAAACCAACTTCAAAAAAATATATTCTGAAGAACTGCACTAAAATGTAAAAAATAATTACGTTATTAATTCTTACTTAGAATACAATCAATTTATTACGCCAATAATATACAATTATTGTTATTGTTATAGTCAGTGCCAGCCAAGGTTAACTAACGTGTTTACTCACAATTGAATACAACTGCCTAAAGCGACACCACAATTACAAATAAAACTAAATTCAATCTAACCGAATACAATATTAGAGATGTATACCTACGCTACTTCGTTATACGTTTATAAACCTTGTCTGGCACAGACTCAAAAAATAACAATAATTGTATATTATTGGCCTAATAAATTGATTGTATTTTAAGTAATAATGAAGAACGTAATTATTTTTTACTTTTCAGCGCAGTTTTTTTAGAATAGATTCTTTCGAAGTCGGTTTTGTTTTTTTGTTAAAAATGTTTTATCAATCTCTACGTTTTCGTCTTCATTCTTGAGAGAACTGTAGGAAGTTTTGGCGAATTATCTGCTTAGTTATGACCTTAATTTTTTCTTCTTCAGAGGCATTTCTTTGGTTCGTACACTCGTAGACCAAGCATCAAGCATCGGTTAGTGGTGTGTCAAAAGCTAAATTAAGATTTTGATATAAGTAGTTTTTAAGGTAACATAGTTTAACAGACAACTGTGTTTTTTTCGCAGAACATAAGAAAAAGTTTGTAAAATTCAGCTCACACGCAAGAACAACAGTTTTCTATAAAACTGTTGTTTTCTATAGTCATTTCACCAATGAAATGAAAATATTGTACAATGGGCCTTTGCACTAGATTCTTAAAACTCCAAACAAATATGTTCATTTGAAAGCTAACTTTTAGATATTCACCTCGTGCAACTTTGTATAAATAAGTATTTATAGCAATTTGAGCACCCAATTGACTTTGGTGCTGAGTGACGTCACACAGCCTGTAATTAAGATGGCAGCATTTGTCAGAACGCCTAAATAGCCCACGCCCACATATGCAGTTGTTTACGCTTAGTTTTGTGCGTTCCTCTACGAATTTTGTTTTGCTTTGTTTCTGTATATTATTCTAAGAAAATGGAGCCATTTATGTTGTTATCTGTACATATGTACATATCCATTTATGTAAAGAGGGCTTTGTACCAAAGCACTCTTTAAACATTTTCCAAACACAAAAATCCGAACCAAAAACACTAGTCAAGTGTGAACAAAGTCAATTTTAACGCCAACTGTCAGAAAGCAGGGAAACAACTTTGCCATATAGTACTAATACTCAGTTGCGTCATGTTCAAGGTTGTCGGCTCTGTGACGTCACTAAGGAAGGATACGTGACGTCACTTGTAAGCGCGCGCTTTAGTTCCCCACATTTGATTTTTTTTTCGATAGATACTCACAAAATGTACTCAACAAAAAATATGGCGAGATTTTTTTACAATACTGTCACACGATGGTATAAAAAAAATCAGTGAAAAGACCCATTCGCGTGTGCAATGTGCATATATCTACTTATTTCTTTGCTAATTTATTTTTAGAGGGTTTATCGTGGGATGGTAGCAATAAAACGACTGATACTCTCGATACATTGGTCAAACAATGTAACTTCTTGAAGAACGTTTAAAAGGTCACAAATATTCAGCTAATATTACAGCTCTAAAAAACCCTCTATCGAAAGAGGTCATCAATTTAACTACGAAAATACTAAAGTTATTAATAAAGAACAAAATTATAAAACACCGCTAATTATGGAAACAATTTATATTCAAAAAATCCTAATGCATCTAATAACAAAAAAGATACAGAATATCTTTCTACAATCTACAATTTATTAATATAAAAATATTAAATAAATTAACAAAAAACATTCTTTCTATATATAAACTTACATACTTATAAACGTACATACGTACCGTACCTTCTTACTACAAATATACATCTACATAATATTAACATAACTAAAATTAGAGCAATAATAAAATATAAAAAAGTTTGTAGGGTTTTTTGTCTGTTCTTCCCTATGATACCAATGGAACAGTCTAGTAACCTTAAAAATTAATTAAAACTGTAATTTTTGCCTATGTCAAATATGTCGTAAATAAACTCATATTTTGAAAAAGTAACAAAAAAGGGACCGAAACGTTAAGTAATATAATCAGTCGTTTTATTGCTACCAGCCCACGATAAACTCTCTAAATTGTAGATGTCAAAATTAAAAATGCCTATTTTTTCAGTTCCGAAAATTCCCACCTCGACGATGGCCGCCGACTACCCAACCAGTGCGCCGAATAACCCGAATATGGAACCGCAAAATCCCGCTTCCAGAAACGCATGCCTGGGTTCGAATGCATCCAGTCTTTTAAGTCTAAATTGTTTAAATACTGGAAGGACGAACTTCACGAACAAGCAACTTACCGAATTAGAGAAGGAGTTCCACTTCAACAAATACCTGACGAGAGCTAGGCGAATTGAGATAGCATCAGCCTTGCAACTTAATGAAACCCAAGTGAAAATATGGTTTCAGAATCGGAGGATGAAACAGAAAAAGAGAATGAAGGAAGGGCTGATTCCACCTGAACCTATTTTAAATTCGGGAAGTAACAGCAACTCACCTACGTCGACAAATTTGCTGCAAAATGAATCAGTAGCTGGTAGTAACGAGAATAGTCGTGATTCAAACTAATTCGTTTTTAGTACATAACAAAACACATTGCGATTCGGGTCGAGAGCACATGCCTTTTTTTTAATATTTCGATTTTGCGATTGTATCAAAGGAAATTATCTGCTTAATCAATTTAGGGGAAGATGAAGAAACTAGACATAAAGTTACCACTTAATGTTTAGATTCTCTTTATAGTTGACAGTGAAGAATTCGACAAAAGTTACGTTAATGTCCTCAATAGTCCAGTCGAATTAGCATATGCTACATTTTATTGCTCTAACTTTTACGCGGGAAGTCTAAATGCAAAATGGCCTCCAAATTCCGCCGATGGGTTAGCCGCCATCTTGAAAAATGGTAATTAAGTTGTAAATTTACATCTTTAGTTAATTTTTATCGTGCGATCAATATTTTTCGAATTAAGGGACAAAATATAATTATCGAATTATCTGGTTTACTATTAACTTTAGGACGTAAATGCACAGGAACAAAGTGGTATAGAATGTGCCTACAGTTTTGATGACTTTTTTTCTAGAACCAATAATTAAGGTCCTACGATTGCAATAAAGGCACACAGCAACATAAAAATTGTATCTTGCGAACTGTCTTGTTCGTTGCACACCTGCCGGTGACGTCAGCATCTAGGGTACGCTGGTCGTTTGAGTCCCGTTAGCCTTACCATAGGCCTAAAACCGTAGACTATTTTGAATTTAGGCTACCAGTGGCCCCCCTAAGGGTTAGAGCAATAAAATGGCTGATGGGAATTTTTGCAAGGTGAAGCCTTTATTTTGACAAATCCCCGTGGGGTATAAGCCGCTCATATACGTTTGGGACTCTCGACTAACGAGTATGTGCAATCGTCTTCAGGTGGTGGATAAGGCCATTAGAATTCAGTCTTAAAGCAAAATTAGAAATTGCAAATCACGTTGGCACCAAGCAACACATCATTAAATAGATAGATGAAGGGGTCCTTTTGGTTCATCGAGCAGATGAAGAAGTTGACTGGTGCAAACGTAAATTTATCATCTAAGCAACGACATTCCAACTAAATGGAAGCCACTCGCGTCGCTCAACCAGGTCGTAGTCAGTTAACTCATAACATAATGCATCAGCACACATGATGCATAAAGTTATGTTAATACATAATGCTTAAAAACAGTAGATGCAACAACACCGACAATTCTTATAAACGGCAGCATAGATTATAAATTTGTCAGTACCTAATCACCTGAAGATGATTGCATAATATAAGTACTCAGTAAGCGGAACGCCGGCGCCGTTAACAATCAAATACAAGTAGTAATACAGTAGTAGAAGCACTAAACTATTATAGATCCCAGACAGCTAGATCACATGCAAACCTCAAAATAATATAAACATTTTAATAATAATAACTTTGTTCTATAATAACTATATCTATGAACAATGGTCGGTTTTTCCTTACCTTATACCTACCTACTAGTCTATTGACTATGTCGAAAAAATACAAGGGTATAAGGAACTTCGTTTAAAGTTTCTATTGTTACATAATATGTTCAAATGTACCTTAAAAATTATAAATCCACAGTGCTATTAAATCGAACCTTGGATTTTTGAAAACGGGCTAATTTTAATCACTTTTAAGTCTTTTAACTGCAACTCAAAAACTATGCATTTTTAGTATAGGTATAGATACAATACGATTTTTTGTAGAGAATCAAATTTTCTATCGAAGTGGCAAATTGTGAAGTCAAAAAACTTGTTTTTCAACGAAATAAGTCAAAAAACTATTTAAAAAGACGAAGAATTTCAGTTTTTTTATTTTTGTGCATAACTTCTTTCTAAGTGGATTTAGATATAGGCGGCATTGGTGCACAAAAAAAGAAAGCTGGCATAATTTCCATCAAAATGGTGGCCGACAAAAGAATTTTTGATAAATATTGGCTGAGATGCAGTCGTTCAAAGTTACCAACACTTTTACGATTTTACCACTTTATACCTTATTCCATATTATATCTATTTTTTTTATTATTAATTTTCGGTTTATCGATGATACCGTTAAAGGTATTTGTTCAAAATGTTGATATTCATATGGTCTTACATAAAAAAACTTTAATGTACTTATTTATAGCTGTACTAAAGGACTCTTTCTTTGAAAATTACATATCTATTACTTGTTTATTATTTATTCGTATGTGTTATTTACAAATACATAATTATATCAACTGCGCTGTTGTGTTTGATGGTTATCCTAGAGAGGTTAGTAATGTGGCTACAAAAATTACAGAAAGACTTGCCGAATCAAAAAAGTTGACCCCGGAACACAGATTAAACATGACTCAAAGCCACTAACCAAAGCCACACTAAATTTTTTTGCGAATGAAAACAATAAAAAGAAACCTCATTTTATATTTGATTGATAAAGTTTGTAGTGCATATATTGACGTTATACAAGCAGAGGAAGATGCAGATGTACTTATTGTAAATACTGCTAAAGACAAGGCTCCTCATTTGAAAAATGTAGCTATATAGTTGGCCAAGATGTCGATCTTCTCATCATCAATGTTACCGAAATGGTATACAAATGTATATTTATTAAAACCTAGTATCGGAAACGTCACATATAAATTAGACAATCGTAGTAGCTTTAACTTTCCACAAAATCACCACTTCTGCTTTTTTCAATATTGGCAAAAAAAATTTATGAAATTTAACAAAAAATGTATCGCCGGAAAAATATTTTGAAGTATTTTTAAATAACAATGCACGTCCCGAAAATATCAGTTACGCATCGTAATTTCACTTGGAAAGTGTTATAAATAAATATGACCAACCATTTATTATTTTACTGACCATTTATTAATTTTACTGACTGTTACTTTATACTACTGACCGTTTATTATTTTCACCGACCATTTATTATCATACTGACCATTTAATATTTTCACCGACCATTTACGAGTATTATCATACTGACCATTTATTATTTTCACCGAGCATTTATTATCATACTGGCCAATTGAAATAAAATAGTGGAAAAGTGTACTGTCCATAAAATTGAAATACTGATTATTTAATTTCTACCATTTCCTTTCCATTGTTGTATTTGGTGGTATGTGCAGCATGGCTTACCATGCTGCACCCAAATGGGCTAGAGAAAATTGTGTGCTCTTCGATAATCTTTGAAAAAATTGCTTAAACTGTTGCTGTTAATGCCATATAGAGAAATTACGATGTACTGTAGTTCTTCGGCTTTCACGGCCAGCGTAATTCACTTGAAAATTGTTTTCCGGGCTGTTCTGCTGTGGTCCAAGGAGTTGTGTTGCTCCAAACGTTTCGCCGGTCTTCGCTGGCAGCATCTTCAGTGGCGACTCAGTCTCAGCTAAGTCACCACTGAAAATGTCAGTTAAATTAATACATGGTTGGTTAAAATAATAAACAGTTGATCAAATTAATAAAGCATCGCTAAAATAATAAATGGTTGGTCATATTTATTTCATATAAATACAAAAACATGTAAAGAGAAATAAAACAATAATAAAACACAGCTTAATAAAGAAAAAGCGCTCTGCCGTTATGTCACGATAAAATAGATAGTGGTGATATTCTGAAAATAATTATAACTAATAATACGCACTAACTACATATGTATATAGGTGAAGTACCTACCCTATTGGACAAGAAGTGCCTGCCTTGCTTTCGATGGTCGGCCACATCGCCTTTTTGCTCCAATGGGAACCGATTGGGATTAAGCTGGTGGGGTTGCATATTTCAGCCTTATTGCAATAATACCCTCTACATGCTTACAAATTAATTTTTTGAAAAATCCTGAGCAATTGCAAGTGACTCCAATCCATTTGTTTGAATAATTCCGTGCAAGTGCAAAATGTTAAACGCAACAGTTTTAAATGCTTCAAAAATAGAAAATCTCGCATTTAGAGTTTCTACAAAATCTGTGACTTAATTACTTTGGCCAGCAGGAATGAAATAAACATATCTTTCGGTTTTAAAATGTGAGACAATCTTTTCTTTTTCAGCCCATTGATAAGGTTTGGTTAATAAACCAAATTATCCAAAAAAATTAAAGTTTAGCGTAGGAACTGCAAACATTGTCTTTGCATTTGCAGTATATTGAAGAGACTAGATTTTTATGTATTCTTTGAGATCAACTGCGAATCGAGATAAAGGTAATCTCTTCCGCAAAGTGATCTCATATTTAATCACCCTGTTGAAAATATTTTTTTTGTTCGCCCTACTATTTTGCAACAAACCGATGTCATGCGTTCTGAAAAACATCTTTACTTTTGCTCAGTTGTAATAAATTGTTAAATAAAGCGGGCTATAAGGTATGATAACACTTTGATTCACGTGAAATTTACGCGAATGACTAATCACGCTTCAATGATCGGTTGCTAAGCAACGCGTAAAGCGGGCTATGCGGTATAGGTCCCTTGTCGCTATTCATACTACTTTTACATTTTACAATTTCTATGCTCTCAAATGCATCCAACTGTCTATTATTGGTCACATTTCTAACTAATCTTAAATTACTAATATCTATTCTATGATTGTTGGCAAAAGCATGTTGTGCAACACTAGACTTATCTGTTCTTCCATATTTTAGATGAGCCATATGCTCTTTAAATCTGGTGTTAATTGATCGTCTCGTTTGTCCAACATATTTTCGATCACAATCATTACAACTAATTTCGTAAATCCCAGACCTTTCATTTAGAACAATTTTATCCTTTGGATTGTCTAAAAGTTGTTGTAATTTATTACTCGACGAATGAATCGCTGTTATACCCACGTTTTTAAAGACCTTACTCAAACCACGAGTAAACCGGGGTTCGTACGGGATGGATACATATTTTGGAGTCTCTATATCCTTTTGAAAGGTCGTAGAATTACGAAGTGTGTCCTTAAATTTATGCTTCCTAATTTGTTTTGCTAATTATATATGTTTTCTTTTAATATTTATAAAATATATAAAAAAATAATATATTAAAAAAATATATGATATATATGCTTTATTATATAGCACGACCTAATGTTACAAATAATTGAACGATCGAATGAACTTACCTGTTGTGAAGTTCGATCGTAATTTTAAAATCGTTTTTTTAAAATTCCATTAATTTTTACTGACCATTATAATAACAATAGCGAAGAGAAATACAGGCTACATACCTAGTACTTTTACTGCTCCAAAATCCCATTTTTATTCATCATATTTTATAGTTTATATACTGAGTATACATAAGTACTGAGTTTTTTGCAATATTTTACTGACTGTAATATTATACTGTACATAATGAATTAAATACTGTTCAGTTTATTACAACCCGAAAGGAAATATTTTAACTCCTTTTTAGTGGGGTTAATAAAAATCTAAAATAGACTAATGCCAATTAGTACAACCGTTGCTGCTCCATTGTTTTACAAAGAACGTATGGGCTTCAATTTTGTGAAAACACTGTTGCTCCAGAAGTTAAATAGGATGTCCAAAACTATGTTGTTGGAGATATTGATAACAGATACGTAATTTTAAAAAAATAATCAAAAACAACTGTACGTATGTACGTCGTACGTACGTACGTACGTAATGTAGGGATGTATGTATGTATGTATGTATGTATGTATGTATGTATGTATGTATGTATGTATGTATGTATGTATGTATGTATGTATGTATGTATATATGTATGTATGTATGTATGTATGTATGTATGTATGTATGTATGTATGTATTTATGTATGTATGTAAGTATGTAAGTACGTATGTATGTATGTATGTATGTAGGTATGTATGTATGTATGTATGTATGTATGTATGTATGTATGTATCTTGTAACGGAATATTTGAACGAAATTTTCATCCACTTCAAAACCTCAGACTGAACTGAAACTTTGCACGCTTATCAAGGACCAATGACAATACGATAATTTGACAAATGTGTCCTAATATCCTCACCAAGATCATCAAAAACCAGGATAATAAAAAAAAATCTCACATTGGCGCATTCGGCAGAATATAGAATTTACTGAATTTACCGAATTTACGGAATTTACTGAAAAACCGAACTGAAAAGTGAAAAATAATGTTCAACTAATAAGATTTTGTAAAAAAATGCGTGGGCTTCATGATATCAATGAAATATGTATAGCAATTGATATGCACCCCAAACTTTTTTACAAAATCTTCATAGTTTAATATCATTTTTTACTTTTCAGTTCGGTTTCCCTATAAAGCGTGTTTTTATTAGTTTTGTTAAACTATAATTTGTTCGTATTAAAGATCATCAAAATATATCAAAACTTTGAACAAATACTTTACCTTTAGTAACTACTTGTGAATTACATAACGTGAATTAATAAATAATACATTTTTTTATCAAAACAGCAATCAGATAATAACAATCTAGGCTATTGTAATGAAATAATACATACGAACAAATAATAAACAAGTAGGTAATGGAGAAAGTAATAGATATATAATTTTCAAAAAAATAATCTTTAAAATAGCTATAAATTAGTACACAGTTTTTTTTAAGATGATAGATGATGTAAGATGATAGGAATATCAACATTTTTAACAAGTACTTTTATCATAATCATTGATAAAGTGAAAATAATTGTTTCATTGATTAAAAAATGTTACCGTGTAAAAATTAGAAATAATATGGTATAAAGGTAAAAAGTGGTAAAATCGTAAAAAAGTAACTTTGAACGACTGTATCTTTTTTATCACAATTTTATCGCCAATTTTTATCAAAATTTCTTTTGTCGATCACCATTTTGACGAAAATTACATTTTGTGTAGCAATGCCTATACCTAAATCTACGAAGAAAGAAGTTAAACACAAAAATGTAGAAAAAAAATTTTAATAATTTAAAAAAGTTTTTTTTCAACAGAGGAAAAAGAATGCCATTTCGATAGGAAATTTGATTCTATACAAATAATCTTATTATGTGTATATACTAAAGGTACAATTGAACATATGAAACAATAAAATACTTTAAACGAATTTATTTCCTTATTCAATTATTCCTTAAGTTCCTTATTCTACAGGAAAAGGCATTCAGAATGCATAGAGATGCTGATGTCGCAATGTGTTTTATTTTTTATTTCTATATTTGTCGCCAAAGAAGTAAATGTAGTTTATGATGACGCAGCTTTAGAACAAACATTGATTAGTAAATAAACTAACTATTGTAAATCATGTGTTGACTTATTTATTTATTTTTTATTTAAAATGTATAATAGACTTACAATACCTTCATAATATGTGTAAATAACTCGTATGAGTACATTGAGATTATTGCAACAAAAATATTAATGGATACTTTATACAATAATCAGTTAAAATATATTTTTAAAACAATGTAAGAAATTAAACTTAGCACTATATCTAGATAAATTCTATGTGATTGATATTTTTAGTATATAAATAAATAAAGGTGATTATATAAGTTGTATAAATATGTACATACATTTTTAACCGTTAGAACTAAGTTGCTCAGGGACTGTGTATTGTATAATGTACTTACCAAAAATAAACTAAAATCCTAACAGGGTGTCAATTAATCATTCATACCTCAGCTTTAAACTAACAGTTTCAAGTTATAAACCGCAAAAGAGTCAGTAATATGGCACTATTTTGTTAAAATAAGTGTCATATTATTTTGGTAATATACAGGGTGTTTCTAAATTCATGCGTAAGATTTTAATAACAGATGAATTTTCAGCAAAAATTAAGGCGAGTCTTTCATATTTTTTTCCAAAACCCCTTCCCCTCCAAGTTCAGCAAAAGTTGGGGTCAAAAAAAATGTTTTTCTTAATTTTCCCCACAATGGAAGAATTTAGAATATTGAAATTTGACGGCACGTATAAAAAGACAGTGTCTAATAGTTTTTGTAACTCTGAAATATTGTTACAAGGGAGTGAGAAAACATACCCCTATAATATTTTGCATCAGAACTTTTTAACGCGTCGTTATTTCTTTATTTACAAATTCGAAATGCAAAGATGGCTTCAATGCAACTTTTATATCTCTTGAGTTTTCTTCACAAGATTGATTTATTGATTGTTCATAAAAAATAAAAGGTTTCAAAATCCCCTTTCAAATAAGTTCACTGAGGGGTCACTGATTATTCGGCAAAACAGTCAAGTAGGCTGTGCTCAAATAGAGGCATACAAGAATCGCCATTATTTTTGTTTTCTTTAATAGGTGTTTACAGGGTTACAACACAATACCATCTGTATGTATTTTAACAGTAAATTTGACGATAAATTAGGTGGTCTCGGCCTACATAGATATTAGGGGTAAAGGGCGATGGTACCGCTCGGCCCCCTCTTATCGAGGTCACATCTCTAGCCAAGGATATTGGCGCGCCTACTTAAATATTTTTAATTCTTATAAAACTGTCTAGATCAAACAAGAACAATGGCAATGGCATCATTATTGTATTTGATAACAGCCTCCTTGACTGTTTCACCGAATAATCACCCCACAGTGAATTTGTTTGAAAGGAAAAGTATTGCGTTCAATATTTTTTTGAACAAACTCAATTTTGCGTAGGAAACACAAGATACAAAAGACTCGCAGTTTGAAACAATCTTTGCCTATTAGTTAAAGAAATATCGACGCGTTAAAAAGTTCTAGTTAATGATAAAAAATATTATAGGGGTTGATTTTTTATTTTTAACCCCCTGTAACAATTCATCAGGGTTACAAAAACTGTCCGATACTCTCATTTTATTAGTGGAAAATGCCCGCCAAATTTCTGTCTTCTGTTTCCTTCTATAATAGAGAAATTAAATAAAAATAATTTTTTTATCCCAACTTCAGGGGATGAACTTTAGCTGACATGCGACACTCAACTACATGATAAAGCGAAACATCACTAATTATTGTGGTGTGAAAAATGTCAAAGAAGGGAACTTATTCAGAAATAATAAAAAGTCGTTTTGGGGAAAATGTTGTTGTGATACAAAAAGGAGATGTTTTTTCGGATTATATTTGTTGGATATCGAAATTTTAATCGCGAATGACCAAGAAAGTTCTGAAAATTACAATTATTATAATTTACAAAAATATCCGGATAATCATCACTAGTTATTATCATTAAGCAAAATTGTTTAAATCTAGCATGTAGCGTACATAATCGAGTCCGTAGGGGCTAAAAAGTGCCTTTGCCTTCCAAAGGTGGAGTAGCGAAAATTTCTAAAATGTTACTCAGGTCTGGGCTCTGACAAAAGATCCAAGTTTTCGAGTTTAGGGGGGGGGGGGAGGGCGTTAGAGCCGCCGCAATTTTCGATTGATTCTAGCTATTTATTACAGTTATATTAATTTTGTAAATTCAAAATACTCACTTTCACAACACATTGAGGTAAAAAAACGGTATCCCCCACTTGGTCATATCTACGGCTTTGCGATCATCAGCGTTTTCAAATGAAACAAAAAAAAGCACGATGAACGGTCTATACCTGTTCTATGAATAATCTGTTCCACAAACTAGAATAAAACGAATAAATAATTAAATATTCTCTATTAACTTGTGTTACGCCACTGCGCCTCCGGTGGTAAGAAAATTAATTTCTAACAAAAAAAATCAAGTGTATACCTAAACTTACTATCGTGTGGAAAAAACATTCAAAATAAGTGTAAATTGTTCTTATTAAATTTACCGTCCATTATGGTTTTAATGTTTTTTGGGGAAAATGTTCATCTTTTCGCTGCTGTAGAAATTTAATTTGTTTCAAAAAAAATCACTGTATAATCTTACTGTGGTGTGGAAGAAACATGAAAAATAAATGTAAATTGTTCTCACTAAATATATCGTTAAAAATGGGGTTTAATATTTTTTGGAAAAATATTCATCTTCCCGTTGCATATTAGACCAACAAAAAAAATTTGCGTGCAGTCCTTGAAAGCAAGGGAAGCAGAGCTTCGCCTAACCTATAACAAATCGAGTCACAATAGTAGAAAATCTAATAGAACCTATGCGTCGGCCACTAGCTTCTCTGATGCAACAATTCAATTCAATTCAAAACAGTTTATTTTATAATTAAAGAACAAATGTCGTCCACGGATAATACCTACCCCGGGACCAGCCGGACATCCACGTGCAGGAAGCAGCGTGGCAATTGAAGGGCTAGGCACCGGGATGGCTCAGGGGGACGTAGAAGGTAATTAAAAATACTACATTTGCAGCTCCTTACACAGGGGTGTGTTATCTGCAATTGGACAGCAGTTGGGTATCAAGGAAATTGTTGGGAATTGATGCATTTTTTGTTATGTGTCCCTCTTTGGGACCGCGTCAGATGCTCTGAGGGTAAAAAAGTCAAATGAAAAACCCCCTTAAACGTAGGTCCGAAAATGGTAAAAAACAAAGTGAAAAAATAGGAAAAAATTAACAAAAATGACCAGTTTTGTCATGAATTGTAGCAGTAAAATAAACTGCTGTTCAAAATTATCGCACCACGTTAATATTTGCTAAAATTTGAGGTCTTTTTACTTTTAGTCCAATTTTGATAATTTTTTTAGAATACTGTAGATAAAACGACTAATTTCCACTTACATATCCAGTCTTTTGTTAACTGAGGACGGTTTAGGTATTATACAGGGCTAACTAAAAGGTTGTTATATAACCCTAATTTTAAAACACTCGGTGGAATAATTTCGTAACCAAATTCTTTAAAAATACCAATTTTTGTTAAGAACCATTCCTTTCCTACATTTTGTTTTTTGGTCCATGTCTTTAGATACATTGGTTCATTTTTAAGAGCAAAATGAATTTGTCACCAACAGTTTACTGTTAATTTACTCTGCTGTTACAAGTGATATGTAAAACGTAGGCGGCGTATGTCAACCAAAAAACAATGATTGGGTGTATGCAATCTCATTTTGACACATTTTTAAAAACAATACGGTGTTGAGGAATATTCAGCAATTTAAAATAATGAATCGTGTGAGACATTTGACAGCATTGGAATGTGTAAGAGCGCAAACTTTGGTTGAAGAGGGTAGAAGTATGCGATATGCCTCTCGAATTCTGGGTGTTAACCATTCGACAATAAGTAGAATGTTACAACGTCACAGGGCTACTGGTTCTCACTCCAGGAGACATAGGCAGGGTAGAAAAAGGGCGACGAATGTTAGGGATGACCATTTTCTCCGCCAAAATGCTTTAAGAAATCGGACAGTAACAAGTTCGCAATTGAAGAGTGAACTTGAGATGGTTATAAATGTTCAAGGTTCTGCTCTTACTGTAAGGAGAAGACTACGGGAGGCAGGTTTGATCAGTAGAAGGCCCATAAAGGCACCAGAACTTACCAGAGCTCAGAAGGTAGCTCGATTACGATTTGCACGAGCACATGAAAATTGGACTATCGATGACTGGAGGAAAGTCCTATTCTCCGATGAAACAAGAATAAACCTAAAATCTTTGATGGGCGGCAACGTGTGTATAGAAGACAAGGGGAAAGGGAAGCTGCCTTCAATTTCGTTCTAAACGAACCCTTTGGTCGTGGCTCCAAAATATTTTGGGCGGGTATTTCTTTCGATTGCCATACGGAGTTAGTCCCTATTCATGCAAGGGCAATGAATGCGGAATACTACGTAGAGAACATTCTCCAAGAGCATGTAATGCCCTATGCTCCGCTTATTGGTCCTGATTTCATATTCATGCAAGATAATGCAAGACCACATGTAGCAAGAATTTGTGTTGAGTACTTGAATGAAGTCCATATTGATGTTATGAACTGGCCAGCACGAAGCCCGGATTTAAATCCCATCGAACGCCTATAGGACATCATTAAGAGAGCAGTGAGACGACGTCTACCAGCCCCACAGAACCTTCAACAGCTGGAACAGGTTACTCTTCATAAGTGGGATAATATTCCTCAACCCGTCATTCAAAACCTCGTTAGAAGTATGCCACGGCGGATTCAGGCTGTAATCCGAGCTAGAGGTGGCAACACAACCTACTAGGGATCAGCTCACATAATTTTATTTCTTTGTTTTCCTTTGTTTTCTTGTTAATTAAAAAATGTTTTTTCTCACCCTGAAAGTTTTTTCAATTGATTTCTGTATGGTGCGATAAGTTTGAACCAATGCATCTAAAGACATGAACCAAAAAACAAAATGTAGGAAAGGAATGGTTCTTAACAAAAATTGGTATTTTTAAAGAATTTGGTTACGAAATTATTCCACAGAGTGTTTTAAAATTAGGGTTATATAACAACCTTTTAGTTAGCCCTGTATAATACCTAAACCGTCCTCAGTTAACAAAAGACTGGATATGCAAGTTGAAATTAGTCGTTTTATCTACAGTATTCTAAAAAAATTATCAAAATTGGACTAAAAGTAAAAAAGTTATGAGACCTCAAATTTTAGCAAATATTAATGTGGTGCGATAATTTTGAACAGCAGTTTATTATTGCATTTTAAAATTTCTAGCAATGTATTAAAAATTATTGAATTTTGTGGAATTTGGAAACAAAAAGACTAAAAATAAATCTCTGATGCACCGGCGCGCGCTGGCTGGACCATTCGCGTGCTTTATGCGGGCGCGGAAGCTATCATTGGAGTAGGTTCTTTGTTTTAAAGTTTTAACAACAATCCGTGTGTGATCCGTGCGTCGGACTGCGTCGTGTCTCATGCGAAGCAGCGAAATGGAAGACAATAATACGGATATGGACATGCAAATACCGTCAACATGAATGTGTGGTGTGTGTTAATAATAAATGGACTTTCATCATTAAACTTCGCTGATAAGCTTCAATTAATTACTAAAGGAACGGCAAAATATTTTAAATGGTTAACAGGGTGTGAAAATATTAGTAAATTATTTTGTTGGTCGTGTTTATTTACTTTTTGAAAATGAAAAAGGTGAAGTGAAACTGGTTTTTCCGATTTAAACAATTTGCATAAAACTATAAAAATACCTACATACGTAAGAAATAGGTAAGCAAAATATGTAAGTTTTGAAAAATTGCCTCCCTTACTTAAAATTGCATCGCACGCCCCTGATGAGTTACTACTCTTTATAGTATTGAGCAAATAATTAATTCCTAAAAAACCAATTAGGTTTTGAAATTTTTTAGGCTGCTACTACCATCACTATAAAAATATAGGTATTGTTTGTATATTTTGTATCATCTGTATATCAGTACATTTATAAATGCATTGACCGCAATTTTATTATATTATTATATCCGATAAAGTACCACATTACAGAATCCAAACAAATTCGTAAATTAACTATTTGTGATACAGACCGGATCTAGGAAAGTTCACCGACTGAAATTCACCGACTAGAAACTTCACCGTCCCTCAATTCGTCGAAAGGATAATTTATCGATCCTATAATTGCCTAAGATC
This sequence comes from Tetropium fuscum, assembly GCA_964058915.1. Taxonomy (NCBI): domain Eukaryota; kingdom Metazoa; phylum Arthropoda; class Insecta; order Coleoptera; family Cerambycidae; genus Tetropium; species Tetropium fuscum. The sequence goes on from CAXKVY010000320.1 coordinate 268,109, forward strand.
AACTATGAACACCATGAATACGGCCGCTGCTTCGGTTATACAATATCAGTTAGGTAAAATTCCTGTTACGTGACAATCTAAAAATATTCTTGTGAAATATCCACCTGGTCCTCCTTGGGAGCACGTATCATTATGATCTGGTCAGTCGAGCCACCCTGTGACAAAATTCATGTAACGTGGTGGAATATTCCAGAGTGTTCAAATATCCTTTCGACGAATTGCGAGGCGGTGAACTTTCCGTCAGTGAATTGCAGTCAGTGAATTTTCCGGATACGATATAGTTCAATGTAAATAAATAACCGAAGTATTTCATTAATTTGATTTTACCTTTTGTATCATTGTGTTTTGCTAAATAGATATTATTACATAAACCGTAACAGTAAAATTAGCAAGATCGTCAGACTAAAAGTAGAAGGATGCAATAGCATAGCGGAACTCCATCCACATTCTATATCTGCTTTAAGGACATCTATTACAGTATTGTTATTCTTATTCGTACATACAGCGATTCTTAGGTCATCATGCACATTGCTACAAGTATATTCAGGGTCTCTGAAGGATGGTACACTTGGACCGTGACTGCACAAATACTGTCGACGCTTCCTCAGCCACACTTCTATCCACCTAAAAACAAAATAATTTAAATATTATATTTAGAATGTGATATCGGCCGCCATATTGAAATTAGTAGTGCACCCAAAAATGCGAAGGGCTCCGAAGGCATCGTCGAGCCCCCGGAAAACAGCATTGACAGGTGAAGAGACCGAAGAAAGAGACCGGCAATAGACTGAAGAAAGACGCTTACACGATGCTGTAAGTATATTTAATATTACAATATATTTCGTAATCATCTCTTCCTGATATATGATCGCAAATTGTTTTCTCACCACCTCGTTCAATAGCATGTTATATGACAGCCCTAGTTAAAGTCAATTTGTGCTCACAGGGGAAAGTTTTAGGATAGTTTTGGTTTATCTCATTTCATATGTTTCTTGGGGTGCTGAACCCGAATGTGAGGTTTGCTAACAAAATTTCGTAACGCAACAATTACAAAAAAGGTAAAAAAAACTCATTTTTTAGCGGTTTTTTGATTATAACTCAGAAATTTTCAAACAAGGGCAAGTTGAAAATTCGAGTATATCGACTGTCTCCGCAATAGGGAACATGACTAAAATTTTAAATATAAAAATAACACTAAGAAACATAGCGTAACATTGAAATAAAACGTGTACTTCACAAAAAAAACAAAATTTCTAATTCCGCGCGATTAGTATGAAGGATCTAAACAGCGATAAAATTGAAGCGGCCCGAAAAGATCTGTGACGTCACAAACTACAATATTCAGTAGGCGTTGCGCGGGAAAGCGGCCGAATGACCTATCAAATCAAGCGGTCTACTGCTGGGTTTCCCGTAGTCGACCGAATCAGTCTCCTCGTAGTTTGTAAATTGTAAGCTGTGGCGTCACGACTTTGAACCTGTTTGAAAGGGTTCGCTCGCGCGCGAGACTTCTTGCAACCAGTTACTGATGCCTTCAAATAATAATAAATGTAAAAAAACTGCCAACACAATTGTGGATACAGGAATGCAGGAATCCATTGCTCCCCGATCTGCACGTCGTGCGAAAGGCTGTGGGAAAACTTCGAGCCCCCTGAAGACAACATTGACATATTAGTAGTTAAGTGGAGACAGTTCTAGCCTACATTTTACTCATATATCGAGCGAAACCCGCGTCGGAAGAGAGTAGAGACAGAATGAAACAATTTTTCTCGCACTACTACATACACTGCTGACGCAAAAATCGGAAAATCGCTATGGTACCCTAGATAAATTCCTAGGAGACGAAGAGTGCGTTGCCCTAGCACGTGATTAATAAATTAATTGTTGTAATATATACAATATTACTTTAACTGTGTGTTTTACTTCCCTATCCCTATCCTATTTTAATTCCCTATCATAAAAAACCAATAGACCAGTTCTGAAAAGTGACTGTAATAATCAGAGACTGTTTCAAAAATAAACAGGAGCAGTTCTTTTATATGAATAGAAAAACAGGGTCTGTTTCAAAAATAAACAGGTACTGTTCTTCTTTATGAACAGAAAAACAGGATATGTTTCAAAAATAATCTGGTGATGTTCTTCTTTAAGGGCAGAAAAACAGGGTCTGTTTAAAAAATAAGTAGGTGCAGTTCTTTTATATGAATAGAAAAATTACTCCAATCAACAGAGACTAAAAAATGGTTTACCTGGAAAAAAATAGGAGGATTTAGTTTTATAGGCTAACTATGTTTTTTGGATCGCTGATTCTGAATTTTTTACTTCCCACTAAAAAATCTCACCGGAAATACCTCTATTATAAAAAAAATGCCGCCAAATATGATTTTTTTTCAAACTAACTCAATTTTTGTTAATTTTTATAGGAAAATGGCTTAAAATATACAAAAAAAATAAACAAAAAAAGGTTTCTAAACGCTTTTTTGACAGATCAAACTTAAAGGCGCTCTGAGACGCAGCGCGGCAGGTACTGCAGTCATTGAAGGTTTTCCGCTCCGAATTCTTTGAACCTCGACCGATGGCGTGAAATTTAGTGAGTAGGTCAGGGATGGCTCTATGAGCAAAAATGACATAGCGCCGCTGTTTGTTTTTATCCTGAGGGTGGATGCCACCACTTCTCGGAGGTAGAAATTTTTAACTTAAAATAACCCCAGAAATGGATAGAGGGATAAATTCTATGTAAAAAATAATCTATACAGTTTTTTCGATATATAGATATTTTTTTAATTATTCGCGATTGAAAACGTTAAAAATGCATGTTTCTAGACGGTTTTTCGCGAATTCTCTCCAAAAAGTTGTAAAGATCAAAAATAAAGCTTGTAAGAAACCAAAGAGTTGTTTTTTTTATGAATGCGTTAGGTCCAAAATAAAGGGAGTTATGGCTCGTCGAAGCAGATTTTTTTTGCAACAACTTTGGTCGAAGTTATTCAACGTTAAATAACGGAAAACTGATGTATTTTTCGAGAAAAACTTAAAGAACATTTTTTGTAGTACTTGTAAAGACCTTTTAAATGAGCACTGTTACTTTAATATTGCGTTATAACTAAGTGAGATACGATGCAAAAACGGTGGACCGCTCACATTTTTGAGAAAAAAACGAGTTAAAACCCCCGCCATTCCCACCAGAATGGATATTGACCGATATCCCTTTACAAATTACTTTATTTTAGTATTACTCACGTAATCCAAAAGTTTGGCAGGGTTAGAATACGTATTTTTCTTTTTTGCATTTTTTCTATTTTTTTTTAACGAAGGGGTAGTTTTTACCCCTTAAAAGCAAAAAGAACAATTCGGGAGTATGTCACTTTTGAAGTTAAGGGTAATATGAGCTTAATTCCAAATTTTCATGAAAATCGATGGAGGAAATCAGAGAATTGTTGAAAAATACTGGTTTCTTGGCGCCGTTTTTCCAGAAATTGCGGTATTTTCGGTATGAAATTTTGATGTGAAGTGAAAAATTAAAAATCAGCGACCGAAAAAACATAAGGTAAGCTTATAAAACTAAATCCTCCTATTTTTTCCAGGTAATATTCTCTATTGACTGGAGTAAATAGGGTATAGGGAAAATAGAAAAATTATTTCATTCTGTCTCTACTCTATTCCGACACGGGTTTCGCTCGAGATGTGGATAAAAACACAATTTGACTTAATCATAGAACAACATCGAACATATGAATAATCTGTATTTTTAACCATTTCAGCGCCTCTAAATTATCAAGTAACATACGTAAAATAGTTAGAGCTACTAAAGATATTACTCACCCTAAGTCACAATCGCATGACCACCTATTGCCTGCGATATTCAAGTCAATTAAGAACGTCTTCTTGTACAAATCTGGTTTAAGGCCACTTGAAGGGTTCAAGAAATTCTGCATTGCTCCGTTATGCCGGACATCGATCGATACATTTTTGGCGTATCCTACGTTTGAAAACATTGTTGAGGAAATTCTGAGTATGCTCGTATTCCTCACGTAAAGATATAGATGTGGGCTTCTCACCCCCTGGAAAATATATAATATTAATACTTATTAATAATATTCCTCTATAAGGGATTACCTGTAAAACAGATGTACCCAAGTTTCTTAGACCTTTTCCCATGAAACTAATATTATGCAGCTTTTGCGGAAGCTCGCCAGACATTTCCTTCTCCATATTACTATCAGTTGGCGTTTCAACCTATGCACAAATTTGATTTGTTAAACATAAATTCTTCACACACATTTATCGTATTAAATGAAAACTTACGTCTATTTCTAGATTCCGCAAACCTGAACTGTATTGTAAAAGAGAGGGAATGTTAAAGTTCTTCAAATGTTTATAGTAGCTAATTTTCAGAGTCCTCAAAGAAAACATTTTACAAAATACTCCAGTCTGAAAAATAAGTAATACATAATGACATATTATCCAGTTTAAAGCAATACCGGGGAGTGTATCCCCGGTACAAAATTGCGCCACCCTTAAATGTTTGTTAAGTTTGATGTTTTCTAACATTTATATCTTTAATCCGATTTCCACAATAGGGAACATTCTTATTTTTTTATTGCATAAGAATATTCTACCATACCAAAAAATAAGATATGCAAAATATGAAGCCTTATAATAATAATTCCCAATATTAAATTTGTAGATATTATTAAAGTCTCGCGCGCGAGCGAACAGGTTCAAGGTTTCAAACAGGTTCAAAGTTGACGCCACAGGCGCCACAATTTACAAATGCCGAGGCGACGGATTCGGTCAGCTACGGGAGATCCCAGCACTCGACCGATTGAATTCATACTTCATTCGGCCGCTTTCCGGCGCAACGCCTACCGAATATTGTAGCTTGTGACGTCACAGCTAGTTTCGGACCGCTCCAATTTTATCGCTATTTAAATCCCTCATACTGATCGCGCGGAATTAGAAATCTTGTTTTCTTTTGAAGTACACGTTTTATTACAACGTTACGCTATGTTTTCTAGTATTATTTTTATATTTAAAATTTTAGTCATGTTCCCTATTCTTACATCAGGTTGTAGAAAAGTGTTTGGCCTTTACTCTTAGTCATTGTCGAATTTAATCTAAAAGATAAATTTATGTTTTACATGTGTACATCAAATTGATGTTTTTTGACCATAATCTTTAAACACTCTGTGGATGGATTGATGTGGAAGATTAGGATTAAACATTCTTTGTTGGAATTTAAGACTGACTGGTGACATTTGGTTATTTGAATCATCTTACCTCCGCACATTGGGTCAAGATCAACAATATCCGGTCAAAACTATGAAACTCATGAAACTGGTCCAAAATAATCACGTGACCACAGGAAAAAATGTTTAAAAAATCCCAATAATAAATTCTCTGTATTCGTATAAATTTAAAAAAAAAAAGTAACGGTAAAAAACATCAATTTGATTTACCTCGGTTACACAAGCTAAGCTTTAAGACTAAATCAGTCAATAACTGAGAGGAAAGGCCAAACATTTGTCTACAAGCTGCTGCAAGAGTTGTGGACATCGGATTACAAAATGTAAAAGTTATAAATTATCAAAGAACAAAAATTTCGGGGTGGCGAATTTCTTTACCGAGGAATGTACGTACCTCCAATGCATTTAAATCGAAATTTCTGATATCTAATTCGACCAAATGATCTGCCACTCCTAACAGAGAGGTATTTGATAAAAATGTTATGGGGTTCGCAACCATTGATAGATGTCGCAGTTCAACCAATGAATGGGTCACAATCGGTACTGCGGTCAAGTCGTTATAATTCAAGTTCAGTCGCTGCAAATTAGTCAGGTTGGTCGCCATCTCCGGTGGAACGGTTGGAAGAGTATTATAGGCTAAGGAAAGAGATACCAAATGTGGAGTTGGTAACGTGGGTACCTAAAAACATTAATTACATAATTCCAGATAATGATCTACAAGAATTTTCCAGAAATCTCCCGAGTACAATCATTATTATAACTTATTCTTAACTATAATATTTTGCATTGGCGCCTCCGGCAGAAATTTAAAAATAATTACCTATATCTTTTTTTGTGTATAAATTCAAGTTATTACAATAAACATGTTTAGGAACGTTGATCGAAAGTACATACTTAATAAAATGTTTTTAACGGAAGCAACATCTAGTATTCAACGAGTTGTGTAATTATACAGGTTTTCTAGTGTCACAATTTAATTCTTATACTCTTTATCAGTTATCTTGGCGTGTGTACGGGTATGCAACAATTTACGCGTTCCGTTTGTTGTTTGTTTTTGGTCAATTTCTATGTTAAGCACTAACGTATGTCTTACTTAGATTTTTCGGAAACAGTGTCAGTAAAAATGTTTGAAAACAATTTATTATATTAAAAGTCAAATTTAAAGTCACATTGAAAATTATAAATTTTCAATAATGTCTAAGTGTACTATTGAAAAATAGAGCCGACAAATCATAATAAACCTCTTATAATACCTATATTAAATGCGAAAAAGAAAATAATGGACCCTTGCTACCATTATCTTCCGTCTATCAGAGAGTTGCTGATGTCTTAAAAATAAGTTTAAGAAGCATAACCCGTATAAAGGAAGAGTCTACAGCTGGTAAACCTCTTAGTATTGCAGGAAGAACACGCAACAGACGTAAGTTGAAAACGAATGATGTTCATGTATAAGTAGAGAGTTCAGAGACTGAAAATGTTCATCCTGTAGGGGTTTAAAAACTAAAAGCTGACACCTAGCTATATGGATAGCTTAGATATAGGTAAAGTTTCAAAAAAAGTTGCCCACGAATTGTATAAACTTGTATATAAGAGCGTTTTTCCAAATTTTTGAGTTATGTAGTGCGTCAGATAGACGAAGGTCAGTTCTTTCTTTGGTAAAAATGTTATAATATTATTTGTAGCCGTTTGGCGGTAAAAAAATTAATTATTTTCAAAAAAGCATTTAATCTTATGGGAAACTCAGACTTTAAATCTATATCTCCGTTCGATGTTCGCTAAAAATTAATTAATTTTGCCGTGTTTTTACATTTTCACTCCATAACTCGGAAAGTAAGTCTCAAATCAAAAATACATGTGGTTTTCAATACTTTATAAATTGAAAACCGATGCTTTCTCACTACAGTGCTATTGAAAATATTTGTAAGGAAATAACAGCCGTTTTATTATTTAAAAACCAATGCAGTTACAAAATCTCCAGGCGCTTAGAACTGCAAACCTCGATCGCCCTCCTGCAACGCACTCCCCGCGGTCGGACGTCGTCCTAGATCTGTACCTAATCTATCGTATCAATTATTTCGCAATAGTAGTTTCGTAAATAATTATTAAACACTGCTTATATTTAAATATATAATTTCGTAAACATAAAATACATATATACTGCGTCTATTTAAAATGCAAACATAAAATAAATTAATTTCGCAATAATATTCTTTCGTCATCAAAAGACATATTTTCTTCAATTATTTCGATGTTATTTTCGTTTGAGGAAACATTTGAACATGATTTCCGACCCATGTAACGACAAGATTCTATGCTTTTAGTGTTTAAACCCCGACGAGCACAAGCAGTCTACTATAATGTGTATACTATGAAAGAAGAGAAACAAAATATTGCAATTAAAACAGTTATTGAAATAGTGAAGCAAAAGGCTATCTTAGATGTTTCGGATACGTTTCTGTGACGGATTTTATTGAATATGGCCTATTCTTTTACAGAGGAAAATAACAGACTTTTCCTTTGTGAGCAACCTCACATCGCAAGTAAGAGAATAGTTTTTTACGAGAATATAAGAGGATATCCGACGAAACTATAAACAGATATCCGACGCAATTTCTATACCTTGACGGAACATGGATGTTTGCGAAAGGAGGATTTAAAAGAACGTGGCAAGATAACATTGTAAAAAGTTGTAAAACAGGGGCCACACAGGAAATGGTAAGCGTTTTGTTGCCCTACATACTGGAACTAGGCGTGGATTTAAACAAAATGCTTCATTTCCTTTTTTCTACGAAGTCAAAGTCTGAGTACTACCACGATCAATGGACCAAAATTTTTTTAAGAAATGGATCTCAGAAAAACTAATACCAAATCTTACTGAGCCCTCGATAGTGGTGCTGGATGCGTCCTATCATAGTTTTTTGGAAGAGCCAATTCCTACTGCTTCCAAGAATAAAACAAGACTAAAAGTATGGCTTTCTTATAAAGGCATAATATTTTTTAAAGATGATGAGGAAATGGAACTATTAAATTTATACAACCAGCACAACACACCCCGAGATATACCATAGATCAACTTCTAAAAAAAACATGGTCATCAAGTACATATTAAGATTACCACATTACCATTGCCAATATAATCCAATAGAATTAGTGTAGGGTCATTTTTATTATGATCAATATATTGGTGAAGTTGGTTACGGACACAAATAAGTTTTAGAGATGTGGCTTTGGATCAAATTTCTCCAGATATTTGGGAAAATTGTGTTAGACATGTAGAAGACATTGTAAACGAAGATTGGAAAAGTCAAGTTACGATGAGGTTGAACCGTTAATTATTAATTTGGGTTCAAGATCGAAAGATGATGAACTGGAGATGATGATTCAAGAATGACGATGATGATGATGTTGAAATTTAATAAATATCATATATTCTAATAGTTCCTTTCTAATAGTTCTATTAAATAGTTCACTTGTTTTATTAAAAACACGTTTTTACTTCAGTTTATTGTCATTTAAAAATTATTAAATAATCGGTTTTAACATCACATTAAACGTTGTCTATATTTTATAATAGATGTGGTTTCCCCGAGAGCAGGTTCTTTATTCATTTTTTCATTTTCTTTTACGAACACCATCACGTTTCTGCTCTACCTTTATATTTATGCTTTAGGCGCTGTAACGGGTGCTATCTATATTCAGTGAAACATCCTAATACCGTTAAATTGCGACCGCTTTATTCTGGTGCCGCTTTCATAAGAAATAGGGATGGGCAAATTTTCTAAAGTATCGATATTGACATCATTTAATACATCGAAATCTAAACATATAGGAGGCAGCAATACAAATATTGTTATTGTACTTGATTTAAGTACTTGGTGTTGCCCGTGTCGACGATAGAATAAAGTTAATTATCAAATTAATTAATTATCAAAACGAAAAACGTCGATGTTAACCCAAACATCGAAAAAATAAATTCGATATGTAAATATCGAAACCCTAAAAAACTGTTGAGAAATGCTGTATTATAGCACATTCATTTGATCCGTACGATTGTAATGATGTACACGTCAAGATAGCTGTAAAAGAGTTTATAATGAATTTGTTTCCTGTATAATTTTATAATTTAATAGTAATCTAGTGACGATGGCTCATGTTCTTAATACGAATAATATGGAATTACAAAAATATAAATATTTTACATTTCAGATAAACTATAGCAGTATTAAAACAAAAATCGATGCACGTCATCAGTGACGTACGAAGACAGTATCACCGATGGGTGATAAACACCACAGTTGATAAAATTATTAAAAAAAAATCAATGATTCGTTTCCGTCCAGATATACAACTCGATTCCACTCCACAGATTATATTTTCCACGGAATTCGGAATTTTCAATTCCGTTGAAGGAATTGAAGAAGTTTGGCAAGGGAGTTAATGGCATCTTCACTTAGTGGGTGACTCGATAGGTTGTAGACCGACCACTCTTTTTGGATCAATGAATTCATTGTTTTTAGTTGGATGTTGCTGGATTTGGAGTCGATCAAATTTACTTTTCTGTTTTTCTGTAGTTTTACGTGAGAGGAACCACAGACAAAATAAGTAACATTCTATGAAAACACAAAATTGACACAATCTTTAAAACCAACAGCAAAATAAGCAATTTTTTTCGATATGTCAAGAAACCGATTCCCCTTGAAGCCCAAGAAGTATATGAGATCCCATGTCTTGACTGTAATAACTCGTACGTATGACAAACCAATAGGAAGATTCGCGGAAGCAAGCAGGAACATGTGCATTCGGTAAGAACTCATCAAATTACTTCATCTTTGTTCCAACATATGAAAACAATAGGAAATAGGAAATTATATAGATTTCGACAACATAAAGATGCCGGCTATAGAGATCTAAAAGCGACCACAAAATCTCAATAAATGGGACGACACGCAAAGACTATCATCTACATGGAAACTAGCACTGGAAACAAGACAAATTAAAACTGATCAATCAAGTGCAGCGAATCATGACCTATGACTGGTATTTAAGGAACCGCTAGGTACTGCAGACATCAGTTCAGTTCGAGCAACCAGAAGCAAAAACAAGATGGCAGATGTGATTGCGAAACGTCGTTCTAAAAGAAGAGAAGATACGTGGGAGAAGACCCGGATATCATTAAGTGAATATATATAATGTAAAATACTTACCAGTGTCAATGAAACATTGTCTAAGTTCAAGTATAATAAAGAATATTCCAAACCCTGAAAACTTGATCCATTTGGTTCTAACGCCAGTTGATTGTTATGGCTCAAATCAAGAGTTGATATTCTTGGAACACCTTTAAATGTCCCTGCATCGATTTGAGCTAATCGATTGTATGATAGATCCAAATAGTTGAGTGCCTAAAAATAAGAAATATTTTTTTGTAATTTTTGTAAAGTAATTTCAAACATGATTGTTGTAATTTGGAATATTGAATTAAGTATATTCGTGACTATGACATTTTTTTTTACTATGTTGTTATTTTGAAATAAAAGGATATCTCAAGGTTGAATGAACACAAATAACTTTTGACTTATAATTCAATATTCAATTGTTATAATTCAATTGTGTAAGTACATAATCGATACAATAAAATTAACAAACTCCATGTTTCCATACACTAGTTTCTTACCTTAAATCTTGTTAGCAGTGAGCCATGTGATAATGAAGAAATGAGATTCCACGATAAATCCAACTCACACAAAGTATTAGCTGTCGCAACTGACATACTAGTGAGTGGTAATTTGCTCAGAAAATTATGGGACATATCTAATCTCTCTAAGCCTTCTTCTCTGAATAAATTATCGGATAAGAACCTAAGCCGATTATGTGAAAAGTCAACAATTCTTAAGTTTGTAAGAAAACGGAACATATCATTGGACACATCGGCTATACGATTGTGAGATGCATGCAGCACCTGAAAAATGTAAAATTTTATATTAAACACAGTTATACAGGATTTAATTATGTATTTTTAATTATGAAATCCCGATGTCATGATCAGAAAATACTATTCCAGTGGATGTATCAATGTACCTAAAACATCGTCAAACTGAAATTAAAATTATGACGGATGCGCCAGTGTCGATGACGTCTTCAACTTTCAAAAAATTTATTTTATTAGACGGTAATAATTAAGGCGTGTAAAATCAAAACTCTCATTGTCCATCACAAGCAAGTTGTGGATGATCGAGAAACGTGTTTAATCGAGTTATTTTAAAAACATTCATAAGGCCCATTAAGGAACTGTATTACGTTGACTAAAAATATTTACAAAAAAATAATTAAGCAACGGCAACGTTTAAATAATTAGCAACGTAATTTTGTGAAAGAATACATTTAAGTTCCTATTCCAAGTTTTTTTAATATCAACATGGATTAGGCAAGTTTTGTAGCAACATGGAAGGCCAGTTTACGAAGGAATCTTCTTTATTTAAATAAACAATAAAACGTATTACATCAGCAACTTTAAATTTAGGGCAATCAGAGAAGTAGGTACAATAGCATATCTAACTAAATTTTCGGGAAAATAGAAAGGCGAGTTTTGCTTTTACACGCATCAATTATAATGGTAATATGGTTCCTGATAGGTATTCATCGGGAACCAAGTTACTTTCTACTATTCGGGAACCATCACTTTCACGAATATTGTTCAAGAGAAATATATATTTAAAATCAAAACTTCACTTTATCTTATACAGTGCAAAATCTCTCACAAATTTTCATGTTAATTGAATTATGTTTACAAGAAAAAAATAAAAAACAGCAAAATCGGTTTTTCACCATTTTATCGGATATTTGAGGTTACGTTAAAAAATGCTTTGTATAAAAGTTTTATATTTTTTATGATCTACAACTTTTGTGAAGTATGTTTTCCGCTAGGTGGTCACGTTTCTCCGAAAATTACATTTGAAATATGTATAACACCCGTTCTTCGATAGATAAATCCAAAAACGGGTATTTTCAAAAACGGGTAACATTCAGTTTCAAATTAACTATACTTTCTTAAATCCAATTCTCTACCTCAGAACATAAGTGTATTATTTCCACATTTTTAAAAAACGCCTTTTTTGCTCAAGGTACATAATATTAAGTCATTAATCGAGTGAGACATAGGACTATACTCATGCTATTATTAATTATGTGAGTTACAAAGTTTAAAACAATATTAAGTCACATGATCGTCAGTCTTAAGTCCAGTAATTCGCTGAAGGTTGTGAGACAAAATAGTGTTAAGGCTGTTTTTCCTTAAGTCCGCAACTTCCGTGTTGTGTTCATTGTTATAGATATGTTTTATAAGTTTTATATAAGAGCTTATTCAAAATGCGTTCACGATCAAAAATAATAATCAGGATAATAGAAAACAAAAAGAAACTTCCCAAAACAAGACTTTTGCAACAAATATTGAATGTACCAATGACTGAACCCCAAAAAATATGTTCTTAAAATGCCGAAGATCTTCGTATTCAAAGAAAGGTATTTATAGCAAAAAAAAATTCCAAAGATTATTCCAAAAAGTTAATGGTGATAATTAAAAGGATCTTGAAAACACCCGTGGTTGAAGGTATGAGAAAAGCTTTTAACGGTAGTTATTTATTAAAATATTAAATTTTAGGCATAAACCATGTTCCAGAAAAAGTAGAGGTAGTTGCAAACACCGGTATTCACCGGTAACAACACAGCTGCTTCTTTTGTTTCAAACGGTTGGTAATAATGATATCCAATCCAATAGAAAATCCAATTGAAGGCTATTTGAAATGTTAGACGAAAACAACTTGGTGGAAAATGATAACGTTATTTTGCAAACCGAAGTGAATACAACTAATAAAAATCATTTTCAAGATACAACCACACCCGATGTGAAAATTTGTGTTACAATGAATATATTAGTATAATACTATTAAACTAAAAAACTAAAAAATACAAACATCTGCAAAATCTGATTACATGGGTGCCAAAACAATTTCACGAATACTACAAAAAATTGACATAACGACACGGTAACTCTGAATGTGGAAGACGATTATGAAGATTCTGTTTTTTTTCCTTTTTATGTTTTTCATATCTGTCTAGTTTAATAAAAGTTTAATTTTGGGATATGTATTATATATGTATTATTTTTAGTAATGTTGTCCCAATCAAGTAAAACATTACTTGACATTATGACGAAACTGTATTAAGTACGTTTTTTCTTGTCAATTTTATCATTACAAATAATTTTCCACCAAATTTTTTGAAATATACACAAGAAATCAAGAAAAAATATTCATAAGAAAAAAATCTACACCTAAAACATTGGCACTGGCTTATGAAACGAAATATGTGTTGGAAAATCTTCAATTGCTTCTACTAGAATTTTTATTTTCTTTTATTCTGGGGTACCGCATTAGAAAATTCTTTAAATAGTAGAAATAATTGCGTAATGAAAAGTGCTGCTCAACCTAAAAATATCTCTTAATATGGATTATGTTGTCTAAACAAGGACTAAATAAATCAAAAGTATCTTATATATATATATATTATATATATATATATATATATATATATATATATATATATATATATATATATATATATATATATATATATATATATATATATATATATATATATATATATATATAGATATATATAGATATATATATATATATATATATATATATATATATATATATATATATATATATATATATATATATATATATATATATATATATATATATAGATATATATAGATATATATATATATATATATATATATATATATATATATATATATATATATATATATATAACTGTATCAAAAGTATCTTAATTTTAAATTTACCTGTAGCCTTTTTGTATTACGGAATATATCAAAACCCATTTCATACATGCCATTATGGGATAAGTCTAACCACTGCAAATGCTTCATGCTTCCAAAAACCTGTCTCGTTGCATTTAAGATTTCATTATTAGCTAAATAGAGGTGAGTTAACGACTGTTCGACTGGACTGAAGAAGTTTTCCGATATAGATGATATATTGTTATATGATAAATCCAATACCTTTATATCAGCATGTGTACCAAGACCTACATAATAGAAGTGCTTTAAAAAAAGTAAATATAATTCAATGCATATAATTAAAACTTGCATATGGATTTAGTCATTATGACAGTTAAACAAGTAATAGGCAGTTTTTGTATTTATTTCTAACAAAAAGTATGGATTTTTATAGCCCCATTGTGTACAATTATTCGATCTTAAATAGTCTATAAGTAGATACGCGTAGAGTATATCCGTGATGTTAACTCATTGTTCGAGCTCAAAGAATAAGTTTTTCTTTTGTTATTACAAGTTATAAGATTAGCATCTCAAATAGTTCAACATTTGACAATAATGTTCAGTAGTTCCCTAAAATTAATTAAATAATATTTTATGATAAAATAACAATCTTGTGTAACTTCACATATCACCCCATTAAGAAAAAATACTAATCTTAGTTCGTACAGCGCAAAGCGTACAGCAATTCAAAAAGTATTATCAGCGATTTATAAAAATGTAGGCTTTTCAAAAAAAAATAAAATTGGTTGCTAACCATAACTTGATTTTACATAATTTCTAATTTTTCAAATATGTAAAACACTCAAAAACGGTTTTCATACTACTTACGAAAATTAATTGAAATTCTAACCATACATTGATATCATCCCTTGATATCATTCCCTTCAGAACAACGAGAAGTGGAGCTTTTTAATTTGACATAAAAGACGTAAGAAGCCGTTTTTGAGAAGAAACTACACTGATCAACAAATCAGAATAGAGAAACATAGCACAACCTACATCACCGGATCTCCAAAAATAAGCGAGACAAGGAAACAAAATATGCCACATATTCTTGATGGGTATACCAATATACCCAAAAAGATTTATGGCGTTGTGATCGTTGCATCACAACGCCATAATATTATATATCAACGCCATATATCAACGATACTGCTTAATGGAAAATTCGAAGGAGCCCTCTGTCAGAGAATGCAGATGGCCCTAAGAATAATTTAAAATTGGTGTGAGGAGTTTTCCCTATCCGTCAACCCCAGGAAGACGGAAATGGTACTCTTTACAAGGAAAAGAAAACTGGAGCCAATGAGAGCACCTGTTCTCCTAAACACAGCACTAAATTTTGCACCACAGGTGAAATACTTGGGAGTAACTTTCGATGCTAAATTAAACTCGAATCTTCACCTCGAAAGAAGAATATGTCTACATATCATATCATACGGTCTACATATCATACGAGCAGTGTCGCAGGACCGTAGGGAAAACCTGGGGAATGAAACCCAGGGTGGTCCTGTGGATTTACACTGCTATCATAAGACCAATGTTGGCCTATGGAGCTGTTGTCTAGTGGCCCAAGAGTCAACAAATAACAGCAAAACTCAAGCTATGCCAGGTACAAAGAGTTGCCTGTCTGAGCATAACCGGAGCCATGCGAACAACACCAACGAGAGCAATGGAGATAATGTTGTGTCTTCCACCGCTAGACCTACATCTAGAAGAAGTGGCTCTGACTACCATGACTCGCCTCAAATCCGTTGACATACTACCAAACGCAAGCTGTGGCCAAACCAGAAGCCGCCTGTGGACTGAGGCTGTCAGAAAGATGCCCCTTTTACAGGCATGTGCAGATGGTATTCCGCCTCGGCTTGTCTTTGACAAACCTTACACCATACATACTACTGGTGAAGACGAGGCCGGCGCTGAAGGATAAACTATGTCTTCACGGACGGATCAAAGAAAAAGGATGGAGCAGGCTGTGGTATATATTCCAGGAATCTGCGACTCCGATGCAACTGGACTATGGATAAAAATTCCAGTGTAGTACAAACAGAACTCGCTGGTATAACCATAGCCGCACAAGAGATTGCTCGCAGAGAAATAACGGGCAAGACAATAAGAATCTGCACAGATAGTAGACAATCATTACTGGCCCTGAAAAAAATTATAGAATAACTAAAGGATCAACATGGGAATGTCACCAAGCACTTGTGAGAGCATGTCAGATGAATAACATCTGCCTGTGCTGTGAGTCAAAGGACACTCACAATGCACCGGCAATATAGAAGCTGACAAACTGGCCAAGAAGGCAGCCAGCCTGAGTATCCTTGGGCCTGGTCCTTCAAGTATATTATCAGTTGCAGCGAAACTCCAATTAATAAAGGAAAACACCCACAAAAAATTTAAGACGTTATGGGATGAAACAAGTAGCTGTCAGCTGGCCAGAAATCTCTTGAGATATCCCAGCGAAGAGACGGCGAGGAACTATCTGGCAATGTCCAGGGGTAAACCGCGATTTGTTACAGGAATCCTAACCGGACACTGCCGGGTAAGGAAACACCTCTATAACATGAGACAAAGTGACACACCTATCTGCAGAGGATGTGAACAAGAAGATGAAACGATCGAGCATGTACTTTGCGAATGTCCCGCCGTGTCATCGACCAGATAATCCATATTGGGGGAACGTTGGCCTTCTATAGCCAATTTGAGGGAAATGCCCCTGGGCAACATCATCACCTTTTGTACAACATTGGGCTGGTCGATGGCCTAGGGAGACATTTCCCTCGCGGAGGAAGCACAAGGGGCCCAATGGGGCCTAAGTGCAGCGGATCTCTGATCTGCACTCCAGACATATTCCAGATTCCAGATTCCAGATCCTTGCATCAAAATATATGAGTTGGAATGGAGTTGAAGAAATGCTTCTGATCCTTATCAATTGTTGATCAGTGTATTTACAATGAGCAGGTCTGTCTGACATATTTTTAAAAAATAAATATCTGAAGCAGTAAAATAAAATTGTGAAGCAAGCTCATGACTGATCTGTTGATAATAACTTGAGTATAAATTAGTATTAGGATAATTCCTAACTAAAACTTGGTACTAAGGGGAAGCTTGGTACTAATGTGGCACCTTACCGTGTCACGAAAAGAAACGTAATATGCTAAGCTGAATGTTAAAATGCAACAGACCAGAATATCAAAATATGACGTTAGTAAAAAAAATGGTTAGTTTTTGAGATATTGCCACTTTTTTAATTTTGTGACAATCGACTTCAGAGAAGATAGCGTAACTAGAGATGCCACGAGACACGAGACCTCTCGTATCGTCTCGTCTGGAAGCCATTTTGTCTCGTCTCGAAAGCATTTTGTCTCGAATTTCGAGACGAGACGAGATAAAATCCTTCGAGATAAAGCGAGACGAGACGAGACGAGACGAGACATCCCGAAATATTTTAATGAATTAAAACGCTTCAACAGAATGATAATAATAGCATTTAAATTTTAATTCATGCTTTTTGACTTCTTAATGGACAAAAAACAGCATCATATGGTATGAGCTGATACGTGCCTATAATATTAGTCGGTTATGTTGTGGTGTTTTTAAAGAAATTGGATGGATTTTCAATAGGTCTTTAATAAAAAGAATTTATGATTATGATGATTGTCTCTTCCCTCATTTTTTTATACATTTATAAAGGGTGGCCTGAACAGTAGGGACCTTTACCGGGTGATAGAACATTTTAAAATAAGAAAAGAAAGTTCATATAAATATGGGTCGGGAAATGCTTAGTTTCCGAGATACAAAGTATCGAAGTGTAACACAAAATTAATTTTTTTAATAATTGACCTTTTTGTAAAGATTTGAAAAGAAAATTTGAAAAGCAGCACAAATATTTTTTCCTTTATGCTGCTTTTTTGGAAAAAATCTAAAAAAAAATAGATTAGAACCCTGTAATTGGGGCGGTCCGGCCCCCTTCTCCCATCCAAATATTTTTCAACGTACGTCTATGGGATCCGCCGCCCCCTCCCCTCCACCCTAACTACAGGGCTCTAAACAATTTTACCCCAATGTTTTTTTAAAAAAGAAGCATAAAGTAAAAAATATATTTGTGCCAATTTTAAAATTTTTATCTTTACAATTATTATTAAGGCCAATAATCGAGCCAATAATTAAAAATTAATTTTTTTTGTGAAACTTCGATACCCTGTATCTCGGAAACTAAGCATTTCCCGACCCATATTTATATGAACTTTTTTTCTTATTTTAAAAAGTTCTATCACCCGGTAAAGACCCGACTTATTTATATGAACTTTTATTCTTGTTTTAAAATATAACCCGGTAAAGTTTGCTCCCTGAAATTTGAACCATCCTGTATATAATATACCATACACGAATACACATTGATATTTGGTTCAACCAATCGAGCGCTTTCTAAAGTTATTATTGGTATAGAACATGAAGTATGGATATTTCTAGAATTGAACATAAAATCCAAAAATATAATGATATATTATGATGTTCTATTTAAAAACAATACATATTTCTGTCGCCAAATTAGTTTGAGCCACTTTGTGTACATTGAAAATTTATTTTTAAAATGATGTAACTACTAACTAAATCAAAAATCGACGGTTTGGAGCGTTTTTTGAACTTCCATAATATTTTTTATTGGATTTATCCGATAATCCAAACTCGAAACAAACGAGACGAGACGAGATAAATCCTTGTCTCGTCACGTCTCGTCCTTGCCTCGTCTCGTCCTTGCCTCGTCTCGTCTCGAAAAATTTCATTTCAAAATTTCGAGACGAGTCGGGACAAGGACTTATCTCGTCTCGTCTCGTCTCGCGGCAACTCTAAGCGAAACGATGTAGCGTAACATATTGCTAAACATAGTAATAGACAGAGGTCTGCAGCCCATGTTTAACGGCATGACTACCCATCTCGGTCTTACTCGCGCCAAATGGCTTTACTAGGTATCTACCTTATAGACCGTGAGCTGAGCGGCAAATAATATGCCTCATAGGGTACAAAAGGTTTGAAATTTTTGAGTGAAAGAACTTTACATAGGTAGTAAATAACTGGCCGTCTGCCAGCGCCGAGTGGTCAACTTTTCGAATTACAGCCTCTCAAATTTGGGAAAAACTTTCGTACATTTACCTCATAAGGTACATGCTTAAAATTGTACAGGCACATTTGCAAAAGTACTATTAAGTAGGAAATGTGTGGCAGACGTCTCCACCTGGACGCGTTCTTAGGGCAGACGCCCGAAAGTATATATGTAAAAATTCTATATGTAAACTGCGAAGATATTTCCTTTAAATATACTTGCGCAAATGGACATATACAGCGAGAAACTAGCAATGACATGAGCTGCAGCCACGAAGAGGCAGACAGTCGTATTGTTTATCACTTGTCAAAGATTCAGGAAAACAGGAATGTAAAGTAGAATTTTTATGTTTAATATTTCTGTAAACAAATCACTGTTCCATAATTCGCAGAGAAATTTTACTAACGATATCTTGAAATTATAATTTCGAAGAGCTTTCGTCAAATCGGATGGTCGTCGATGTTCAGGGACCTTGAATCAAAAAAATCTCAAAAATATTTGCTCGTTTATCACGCTCTAAATCTTTAATTGATGGAGTAAGAAACTTATAAAAAACGAGATGGATGGTGTTTCCTTTTTGTTGACCTTTGTGTTGACAAACCAAGGGCAAAGTAAAACCATTTGCACTGCTGAGAAAAGACGATGACGCTCAACAAATATTTAGTACATTTGGCGAGAGTGAAAAGCTCTCCAGTGAGCAGACAGTATGCGTGGAAAATTTGATTTGTGCCATGTATGGAAAGCCTAATCTGCGAAACGTAAATGAAGCTAGATTTGATTGAAGCTATTTATTTCAAACTGCAGTCCGAAGGCAAGTAATACTCCATTTGATAAATTGAAAAAATTTGTCGGTAGTATGTTACCTCCATGTAGTGATGTACTTCTTTCGAAGATGAAAAGAGTCAATCAAATGTGTGCTGTCTGGAACTACGCAACCGAGAAGGAACCGAAATTCTAAGATTTTTAAATTTTAAAAGATCTGAAATAGAATGTGAAGAAATAGATATTTATGTTTCATCTGAAGATAAAGCCGATGATTGATGAAATACATAATGTGATCTTATATACGTATAAATGCGAATTTTATTTCAGTATTATTTCAGAATTATTGTTTAGTTTCTTGTTTTTAACATTATATATTTCATAATATGTAATATGGGTTTACAAAAAACACCACAGTTATAAATAAACTTTAATAATAACATCAGCGTACATAACATTTTGTAAATTAAAATCACATATTCTTTAGACCAAAAATCACATTATGTGAGAAAAAATAACATAATAATTGTTGACGGTCTGCCGGTTTTTTCGAAATTTATTATGACTACATTAAAAAAGCTTTAATTTGACCTGAAAATCATGCATGTGCCTTATAAGGTAAGTTACGTCTGATTTTGTCTTATTTTGGGGCGCCTGTTCCAAAAATATGCCTAATGACAATGGTCTGTAATACGTTTTTAACTTAGTGTTAGTGCTCCGGATGCACCACGAACATCGAAAACATGTACCACATGAGGAAAATAGATGACTTTTTTCAAATTTGAAAATTCGGATGCGTCTGCTGCTGTTAGTTGGCCGTCTGTCAGCGTTTTCGAAATTTATCTCAAAACTACATTAAAAAAGCTCTAATTTGACCTGAAAATCATGCATGTACCTTATAAGGTAAGTTACGTCTGATTTTGTCTTATTTTGAGGGTGTCTGTTGCAAAAATATGTCTAATGACAATGGTCTGTAATATGTTTTTAACTTAGTGTTAGTGCTCCAGATGCACCACCAACATCGAAAACATGTACCACATGAGGAAAATAGACATGACTTTTTTCAAATTTGAAAAATCGGATGCGTCTGCTGCTGTTAGTTGGCCGTCTGTCGGCGTTTTCGAAATTTATCTCAAATCTACATTAAAAAAGCTCTCATTTAAGCCAAAAATCATGCAAGTACCTTATGAGGTAAGTTGCGTTTGATTTTTGCCGTACTTTCGGGCGTCTGCCCTAGGAACGCGTCCAGGTGGAGACGTCTGCCGCACATTTCCTACTTAATAGTACTTTTGCAAATATGCCTGTACAATTTTAAGCATGTACCTTATGAGGTAAATAAACGAAAGTTTTTCCCAAATTTGAGAGGCTGTAATTCGAAAAGTTGACCACTCGGCGCTGGCAGACGGCCGGTTATTTACTACCTATGTAAAGTTCTTTCACTCAAAAATTTCAAACCTTTTGTACCCTATGAGGCATATTATTTGCCGCTCAGCTCACGGTCTATTAGGTTTCTCGTAGTTTAAACCCACCTTTAGACTAAGATGGGTAGTCATGTCGTTGAACATGGGCTGTATACCTCTGTCTGCTACTGTGTTTGTCAGTATGTTACGCTACCTCTTAACATGTCACAATACCAGGTAGTTTTTTATTCCTTACCACCAGCAGCATCTAAATTGAAAGGGACGTTGACAACAAGCTCATTCAATTTATTGTGACTGGCATTCACTCTAAATATTGATAAAGTGCCAACTAGATCAAACATAGAAAAATGAAATTGTTCTAAATCATTGTATGATATATCCAGATCCTCTAATTCTGGTAAATTTTGGAAAGCTTCATATGATATGGTCGCTATTTTATTCCCTTTCAAATTCAACCTTTTAATCGTTTCCAAATTCATAAAAGAACGCCTATCTAAATGTTTTATTATATTGTCATCCAAGTGAAGTTGTTTTAATTTCGGTAAATGCACAAAAGTATGTTGGTTTATTGATTCTATGTTATTGAATGATAGAACAATTTCTTCTAAGTTAGAGTGTATATCTCCCTAAAATAAACATATAACATTATAGATCATATCAAGTTAAAAGTATTTCACAATATTCACCTGAAATGTTCCTTTGTGCACAATTTCAATTAAATTATCTTGCAGTGCCAACTTTTTTAACTCCCTTAAAAAATGAAAGGAAGTATCTGGCATATTCTTGAGCCTATTGTTGCTGAGATCTAATTCTTCAAGGCTCACTAAAACTTTTATGGCGTCAGTTGGTATCATTGCCATAGATGATGAGAGAGAATGTGCCAATTTCAACTTTGTTAAAGAGTGACCAATCTGAAGTTAAATAAATAAAAACTTTCTGGAATATTGTTAAAATACAAACGGATTTCAACACCAGTTTGGCTTCCACATTGCCGGCATAAAACAAATTTTTAAACCCGTATAGTTTTTAGTTTTTCGTATGGGTGTTTAAATAAGGGGACCCAGTGGCAAAATTTCTGTGACGTAACAATCTAAAAATATTGCTGTGAAATATCCAACTAGTACTCCTTGGTGACGCTTATGCCATGATTGCCATGTACACGTAAAAATTATCTGGTCAGTCGGGCGACTCTGTGACGAAAGCAATTGTGTTTTAGAACAGGGGATATATAATTGTGTCATCTATTTGAAAGGACAAGGGATTAATTAAAAAAATGAAAACAGCAAAAACAAATTGAGTTGTAGCAATTCATTACATAGAGAAATAAGCAAATAGATGAATAATAAGGAAGACACACTTACTAGTTGCATATCTGGACATATATATGGAGACGAACCACTTAGAAGTTGTATAAGTTCTTTCACTTTCATTGAGGATGTTCAGAGTGATGTATGATTTGTTTTATTGATACATTTATACTTGAATTTAAAATATTAATACTCTAACACTTTCAGGGATATTGACATTAGTTTTTGACGAAACTGACATTCTTAGAAAACACAAACCTATTCTACTATTTATATTTGTTCCATTTGAACATATTATATATAAAATCATTAGGCGTACAGTTATCCAGAAGATGTTAAACATTAAAATGCATAAAATCTTGTAGAATCTATTAAAACAACTACTTTTCCTAGCTATATGTTAGAAAACATGGAATTACATATAAAGGGTCCGCCAATAGGGACGCTCGATCTTTGACAGCTCATGGCGGCCATGTTGTTTGTGGTAGAGTTGGCAAACGTAGTTGTTATTATTCAGTGTATCTTCACAAATCACCATGAACCAATTCAGCCGCGAGCAACATGTGCAAATCGTTAAAACTTATTACGAAAATCATTCATCGGTTCGAGCAACGTTCCGCGCGCTCCGCCAATTTTACGGTGCAATTGATCGTCCTGCTGAGTCGACTATCCGTCGTTTGATTAACAAATTCGAGGCAACCGGTTCGGTGAACAATCAGCCAACACCGACGCGTCGTCGAAACGTCCGATCTGCATGTCGCCGCTGTGCGCGATAGTGTGCGTGAAAATCCGCGACAGTCAATTTCACGTCGCGCACAGGAACTCCGCGTTTCGGAAACATCACTTCGCCGAATCTTGCATCTGGATTTGGGCATGCATCCGTACAAGATCCAGCTGACACAAGAGCTCAAAATAAACGACCATAGACAGCGCCGTATCTTCGCTGATTGGGCTTTAGAGCAGTTGGAAGTCGACCCCGATTTTGGTCGCAAAATCATCTTCAGCGATGAGGCACATTTTTGGTTAAATGGGAATGTCAACAAGCAGAATTGCCGTTATTGGGCCGAGAACAATCCACAGGAGGTCCACCAGGTCGCAATGCACCCAGCAAAGGTAACTGTTTGGTGTGGATTTTGGGCCGGAGGCATCATCGGGCCGTATTTCTTCGAGAAGGACGATGGTGTGTCCATCACGGTAAACGGCGAACGATACAGATCCATGATAACGAACTTTTTCTGGCATGAAATCGACAATATGGATGTCGAGGATATGTGGTTTCAGCAGGACGGCGCTACGAGCCAGAGCCACACAGCGCGCGCCACAATGGATCTTCTGCACGAGCGCTTCGGAGGAATGGTTATCTCGCGCGGAGGCGACATCAACTGGCCACCGAGATCGTGCGATTTAACCCCACTAGACTATTTCTTGTGGGGTTTTCTTAAATCACAGGTCTACGCAAACCAACCACAAAACACTGATGCCCTCAAAGTCAACATACGCCACGCCATCGATGAAATACAGCCCGATTTGTGCGCCAGAGTCATTGAAAATTGGACTTCTCGTATGCGCGCCACCCAGCGAAGCCGAGGTGGACATTTGACCGATATTATTTTCCATACATAATGCCTTCGAATACTCTTTCAAACAAAAAATAAATTTCATTTATACCTCTCACACAACTTGCTTTATTTCATTTTAAAGATCGAGCGCGCTTATTGGCGGACCCTATACAATAGAATTCTGAAACATTTAAAGATGGAGTGGCACAGAAATTGCTTACTTAGTCAAGACTAAAATCATTCGTTGGATTGGTATCAATTGTTATTTCGAAAAATCGAAAAAAATCGATTTTTATATAATTTTTTATATATTGAGGCATGCGCGAAACAGATTTGTGCGCCTGCCAGATGCGGAAGCCAAATCGATGTCGCTGTCCACTATAGTTAAAACTTACGTCTACAAAAGCGTCATTTTCGATGGTTGTAATAGAATTCTCAGAAAAATCAATGGATTTTAATCCATGAATATGTTTGAAAGCATTTTTCTTAATGGTTTGTAAATTAGCAAAAGTTATCTGCAACTCTTCCAAATCAATTCCGAATTCCACAAAATCTTCTGGTGATATGTTTGGATGCGACAATGTAGATAGAGATAAAGTTCGTAGACTTCTTAATCTGAAAAATAAGCATATTAAGCAGTTCTGGGAGATTATACTATAACTTTTGAAATGGCCTACCGTCGTAAATCCTGAATCGATATAGGAACATTATCAGTACCACTAAGATCTAATTTATATAATGTAAACTGAAACCCAAGGAAAGACTCGGTAGGATTCAGCTGTTTAATGACATTATCTCTTAATGACAATGTTCTAAGTAATTCCAGTCTATGGAAGACGCCCTGTGGCAGCAAAGAGATATTATTTCCAGATAAGTCCAGAATTTCCAAATAATTTTCCAATCCACTAAAAGCCGCAGGAGAAATATCGGTCAATCCACAACTTTTCATATAAAGCTCCCGAATTTTAGCTTGTCTAAATGCATTTTCCTGAAAACATCCATATATTGTATACTCGCGAACAGTTGAAAGAACGACTCTTATAAATATTTTTTTAAATTGCATTTTTTTTTTGTTTTAAAATATCATTTTTAGTTGTCGTTGTTGTTCTTTTTTTGTTATACTGGTCGGAAACTTTTTGAAGGGTTATTTGGGTTGTTTTCCAAAGATGCTGCAATTCCTATATAATACCAGGGAAAAAATGTAATGAAAGCACAATGTTACCCTAACCTTTCTGAATCTACACCCCTCTTTTGTGTCTCTTAAAATGTCGTATATTAAACCGAGAAGAAAACATTATATCTCTGATGGTTTTGTGAATAACATTATCCATAATAGCAAATAGGCGGAGTATAAAAAACGTGAACGTGAATAGTTTAGTTCCCTATAAATTGTTCATAGATACGTTCGAACAAGTGTCAAGGAT
This sequence comes from Tetropium fuscum, assembly GCA_964058915.1. NCBI lineage: Eukaryota > Metazoa > Arthropoda > Insecta > Coleoptera > Cerambycidae > Tetropium > Tetropium fuscum. The sequence continues at coordinate 293,786 of CAXKVY010000320.1, forward strand.
AGTTACGTTGGTATAAGATGGACGAAGCCAAAGATACGCTGTTAGCGCCGTCGGATTATCCGAAGCCACTGTTCGAAGGGCAATCCGCAGATATCATACAATATCATATCATACCGTGAAATATACCCGCCATTCTCCTACATTCAATTTCAATTTATTCATTCATTTCCCAATTACTATTAATTTACAATTTTTTGTTTTGAAACCCCTGAGAAGAAACAGTCGTACCTAAGCACTAAATAGGTAGCGTTTGTTTTGTGTATTTCTGTTTGTTTCTCAGAAGGTATTCTATCTAACATATAGTACAAGTGACATTGTGATTAGCATTAAATTTTAGTAGGTAAAATAATATATGACAGAATATTATGCAGTATGGCAGTGAGAAGAAATTAAACAGTAACAATAATAGTGTATTGAAGAATCAGAAAGAACAGAAGCAAACGTGTAAATTCAAGGGCGGTTCTATAAGTGCGCCCGTGCTCGCGCACTGCCGACGAAAATAATATTTTAAACCGTTCATCTTTCAAGATTAGTATATCGAGGATCGCAGAGTCGGCACCCATTTATACACACTGATACATACGTATGTGACATCACTGGTCGTGTGCTTCTAATCGGCGCTCCAACCTAATGGTAATATTCAATGCAAAATGATCGACTATGTTCGTAAAAAACGCCCGAATAAGCAATCTGCCCTGCGCTCTACAAAAACCACACTTCCAGATTAAAGAGTTTATTTTGATTAGATCATTTCGTTGTTTACACGTTCTTACGAGATAATCATTATTATGGCTACTACTTCAGGTGGTGTTAGTGGACAAATTATTTTTGATGCTGTGATTAATTCAGTGGATAATATTTTTGATGTTAAATTTTCACCGCTAGACTTCAATTCTAAAATTCAGATTAAAAGTTTAGGACTTTAAAGTTAAATTAAACGTGTACGAAAAAAAAGAAAGTACGTCTTTTACTCGGCATTTTAGTAGAAGTGTATACGACCGTCACAAATGAAATTCCTTTTTTTCTTTTCCATGCTTAACGTTTCCGTCCTTAATGTCACACCGTTTCGTCATACTGGATTGTTTTTAATCGTATAAATCGAGTTTTCTTCTCATAAAATATAAAATTGATCAAAATTAGAAAAAATCTTGTATAAAACACAAAATAGTACTTTTCCCAACTGGTTACATAAATAGCTATTCCGAGCTTGTATAACTTCTTAAAATTATTATGCCAACACCAATGAGTACTGCTGAAGCTGAGCGTTGCTTTTCTACTTTAAAAAGAGGAAAGCCTTTCTTAGAAATTCTATGTTGAACGACCGACTTAATGCATTGGCTGGCCATAAAGAGACTCATTGTATTTGATTACTTCGATGAAAAAGTTTTAGAACAATTTGTGGCTATCAAAAATAGACATATGGATTTTTTTCTTTAAGGAATAAGTAGCTGGGTGTTGTTAATAAACTAAAATATATGTTGAGTATTGATATAATTATGTGAGCAATTGTGTTACATTAATGGATAGATTTGCAATAAATCTGGTTCCCCTTAAATTTTGACAGGTAATATAATTTGTTCTATTTAACAACATCCACATAAGACATTGGTAAATATAAATATTTCTTATTAAATGGTTTCTTTATATACCTAGTTCTGTTGTGAATAACTTACTTTTTTTAAACATGATTTAGATTGATTTTTATCATGTTTTTTGTCCTAAAACTTCCCTTTTAGTGTATAATTTATAAATAAGCTGTCTAAGCCTTTTTATTATGAAGAAGTTAAGAAGGTTGTTCCCTCCCATTAGTGCTGATCCAGTATAACGCCAAGATATTTAATTTTCTTTGTTTTTCTATTGTAGGGCATGTGTACGACGACGTATATAGACCAGGGTAAGAAACAATAATTCCTTTAATTGTCAGATTTAATCTAACAATTGACAGAAATAATCTGTTAATTGTGAGATTACAGCTGTCAATTGCTAGATTTAATATGCCAATTGTTAGAATTAATCTGGCAATTAATAGATTTATTATAAGTACCAAAGATGTAATCTGTCAACTGCCATATTAAATCTGTCAATTGTCACATTAAATCTAGCAATTGACAGATTGAATCTAGTAATTGACAGATGCAATCCTACAATTGACACATTATTTATGTGAATTGCCAGATTAAATGGCAATTAAAGGTCTATATACGCCGTCGTAGATGTGCAGTGTGTTATATTTTTGCAAATTATGTCATGTATTTTAAGATTGTTTTCTACTGGTTGATAATTTGATCTTAAGGTGAATGTTAAAAATTTATTTTTAGAAATATTTAGAGTGAGTAGATAATTTACCATATTTGTTTATTAGCTCTTGTTCCGCAGTCTTATATACTTCACTCTAGGTATCACCTGTGTATATAATGACAGTAGCATAGGAGATGAGATGACCTTTAAAATTATTTATGCGGCTAATACTATTGAAGTACACTAGAAGAAGTATTGGACCTAACACCGTACCTTGTGGAACTCCAACTGTGACTTTCCGCGGATCACTTAAATGCTCGTCTATTTTAACTATCTGTGATCTGTGCAACAGATAATCTCGCAAAGTATTCAATAGAGAAATATAGTATTCAATAATAATAATATAGTATTCAATAGAGAATATTCATATCACATAGAGATGTGAATCTAGTATGATTTAATTTGTTTACAGTTAATTTTGATTAATAAATGATTGAAATAAATTGTTTGTGTTTGGAAAGGTTATATATATATATAATATGGTAGTGTAATAATCAGATATATTAGTTTAACTTTATTACTTTTTTTTACTACTCTACGAACAAAAATATTAGTCAAAGAAATAAATCAATGAACTATCGATTATTTGAACAGTAAAATGGATCTTAATGCGGTTTTGTCTTTGTGCGTTCGATTTGTTAGAGCTTCTACAAACTTTGTGAACTAAATTGTAAATTCATTTGGAAAAAATGCAGCATTTTTCATAAAAAATATGCATTTAGAATTGCACCTCGAAGAGACAATAAATATAAAATTTACAACAATATACATATTTACAACGTAAATATTGATGAAAATGAGTCCAGTTTTCCTACTCGGGGGTTTTATGGGAATTCGTAACATATTTAGTCGAAACTCGTTACTAACTTGGTGGTTTCTGGGGTCGCTGAACACGAATATCACGACGGCAACGGTCCACCCTGAGCACCAGGTACCTCGGAGACCATTGCCGTCGTGATATTCGTGTTGAGCGACCCCAAAAACCCCCCGAGTTAGTAACGAGTTTCGACTAAATATGTTACGAATTCCCATAAAACTCTAGACGATGTTCGTACTGTCGACCCAGGGAACCAATTACCTCGAAGGCCATTGCGGTCATGATATTCATGTTCAGCGAACCCAAAAAACCCGAGTTTAGACTTTATGTTACGAATTCCCATAAAACTCTAGACGACGTTCATACTGTACGTACACCCTGTGCACCAGGTATATTGGAGACCGTTGCCGTAGTGATATCGTATTCAGCGACCCCAAAAACCCCAGAGTCAGTAACGATTTCCGACTTTATGTTACGGATTCCCAAGAACAAGGAGATGGCGTTCATACTGTCCACCCTGGGCACCATATACCTGGGAGACTGTTACCGTCGTGATAAGCGTATTCACCTACCCCAAAAACCTCCGGGTAGCAAAACTGGACTCATTTCCATCAATATTTGCCGAGTTGTGAATTTTTTACTTATTGGCTCTTCAAGATGCACTTCTAAAATGCATATTTTTGTATGCAAAAATTATTTTTTTTAAAAATGAATTGATCGATTTAGTTCGAAAAGTTTGTAGGCGCTCTCACGAATGGAATGCATAAAACCACATTAAGATCAACATTACTGCTCAAAAAATCGATAGTTAAGCAGTTTTTAGCACTTTATTTCCTGAGGAAATAAATTTTGTCGACTATATGATCTATTATATTATTGTCTGTGATTGGTGAAATGGTAACAACAATTGCGATATTATTTTGTTTTAGGACTTGAGTAGGTTTCCCACATACGTGGACACTTGAATGGGTTTGGAAATCTAAATGCAAATGTTGGAAACTATTTCCGAGAAATAATTGTCAACATCTTAAGTTAAGCATATTTCAATCTGGTGTTTCTTATATTACGTTTATAAATAATATACCTACTTAATGTCAAGAAATATAAAATTGCTATTTTTTAAATATAATAGAAACTCGAACTATTTAGATAATAAACACAATTGGAAATGTTCCATTTTGGATTTTGGAGAATAAGATTAAATAGAATATAATATATTTATACGTACCTCTACAGATCTCAGTGGGTTTCCATCAAGATATGTTTTATTTAATATATTAAAGTACTGAAATGCCACAGGCTCCAATGTAACTAACTGATTATATTCCAGTCTTAAGGTATCTAGATTCAATTGAAAATTTAAATTTATATTGACTCCAGGTTCGGTGGCTGGAGACATTTTATTAATTCGATTGTAACTCAAGTCTAAAGTTTTCAAGATTCTTAACGGTTGCAGGGCTTGATACGGAATTGCCTGCAATTGATTGTCTGCCAATATCAGATGAGCTAGTCTTACCATGCCATCTCGAAATACTGAAGCATCAATTTCTCTTAAATTGTTTCCTCTTAGATCAATTGTTTCTAATACTGGCAGGCCGGAAAAAGAGTCCGTTGGTATATGTGTTATCGAGTTTTCTGATAGTATTAATACTTCCAAGGTGTTTTCTATCCCTCTCCAATCTTCTGGAAATACCTTATTTATGTTGTTCCCTGCAAATCAACACATTAACTAGGTATCTAGGTATCTAGGGGTCTTTTTTTCATATTTTTCCTGTTTTTCGTAAAATGTAAGTATACCTACTGACATATTATGAATTTTGAAAAAATATTAAGTTAAATAAAATAATTTATAAATGCTAAACACTGGCAGGAATTTAATATATCCTCAATTTCAGTGGATAATTATACATACTCGTAATTATATCAGAAAATGAAGGATCCTACCTGTCAAATCTAGAAGTCTTAATTTGTGTAGGTACCTTATTGCTCTATTTGGTACATGTGTGAGATCACAATAGCTAATTTCTAATTCCCATAAGGTTCGCTCCAATCCCATGAAAGCCTCTTCTGGCACCAGTGTCAATGGATTCCTGCTGATACTAATTTTAAACAAACCTAAAAGAAATATGTTGGATATCGATTGCAAAAGAGCATGAATTAAAAGTATGCTTCAATCAACGAATGGAGATAACTAAAGAAGAAAAATCCCAAGCTAATTTACTAACTCGCAGGGGCCGCTCCAGACGGTGAACATACTGAGCGACCGCTCAGGGCGCCACAACTGTAGGGGCGGCGGCATTCCGGCAGGAGACCCGGGACCCGACCACTGCGAACTGTGGAGTATGTGCGAACTGTGGAGTACTAAAGGCGGGACGATTTAAAAAGGCGAAGTCTGCAATTAAATAAAATTGACGATAAAACACAGAAAGGTAAATTTTTACTAGATTATGGGTGTATACTGCCCTCTTAACGATTGTCATAATACCAAATTCCATAATCATCAGTTGTAGTGAATAAATAGATATTATTTTTTGTACTGTTGTTTATTGCCCACTTGGCCTTCTTAAATAGATCCGAATATAGATGTATGCGGAAATGCATATCTCAATTACGCAGAATGGGGGCGGCAAAATGTAATTTCGCCAAGGGCGGCAAATTAGCTAGAGCGGCCCCTGCTAACTCGTTTAAATCGTTTTTACCTGTGCCTTGTAGAAAATGTGGTTCTAACGTTCTAAGTCCATTTCCTTCCAAATATAACATAAACACTTTTGAATCATTTACCGGATCAGGTATTCTTGGTAGATGTACATATAGGCACTTAACAATACCTAAATCTGGTACGGATTTTGAGCAAGTGCATAATGAGTTAAAGAAACACGGTGGATGATGCATGAATTCTGTTTCTCTAGATTCGATCATAGACACCCATACCATTAGAATAAATGCTGCTATTAATATAGCATACCCTATTTTCATAACATGTAGCAAATCCTAAAAAAATCATGGGTTATTAAGAATATCGAATATTAACATATTGCGTATTAAGCTGCAGAAAATCAAAGTTATAATACAATTAGGCAAAAGAAATCAAAAGACGATAACCTCGTACAAATCTGCGTGAAGGTAAAGTAAAGTCCTAGTACTTAATCGTAGGTAGTAATATGGATGGTCGCAAAATTTAGGATCGACGGTAAATAAATGGGGAAAAATCGATTGGACTCCAAAAAGTAACCAGAAGTAGGGTAAGGGTCGAAAAGGGGTTTTTAGGGGTGAAACGTGTTTTTTGCGATTTCTGGCAAAACTAGACGTCCTATCGAAAAAGTTAAATACAAAGAGTGTAGATAATGGAAAGATCTAGAACTTGTATTACGCCCATATATGTCTGTATGTATATCGGTCGGAGTGTAGTGGTTTTACTTCCACTACAGCACTTAGGCCTCATTAGGCTCTTCGTGCATTCCTCCTTTTTACTTGAGTACTTTTCTTCAAACCAACCTATTTATTACGGGTGGCTTGGTAACAAAGTCTCTACAATTTTTATGTATGATAGTATGGTTCTGAGTTACCGAGATTTATTACTCTGGTCCTCATTACCATTTATCTGGGACCACGCGTCCGCGGCAGATGTTGAGTGTTCCCAGGTCTCAGTTGGACTGCCACAGTCCATCCCCAAGCCTGCCTAGGTCACCAATCCAAGTGCCACCAACGCCCGCCTTGTTTAACTTCGAGGATCGAAATCTTACCGGTCAAGTCTCGCAGCTAGGCGGTCCCCTCCTAGTATTACGCCCATTTTTCAACATAACCTCAAAACTATTGAGAAAAACGTCAAAAACCTATTTTTTTTAACTCCCATAAAAATATATTTTGATGAAATTTGGTGAAAATGTCCATTTTTCTATCTAAAAACGGCTGTAATTATTGTGAAACGAAATATATATTTTTAGATTTTATCAGAATTTCATTTGAAAAAAGGACTTTTCAACGTAATTTTCATAAAAAAAGTTGATTAAGAAGTAGAAAAACATTATCAAAAATGGGAATAACTAAAACAAAATTTGTTATCAAGACGAGAATTTGAAAATGAGCCTGTAGCAAGGTTGTTCAGCTGCTTCTTCAGTTGGTGGTAGTTTTTCTAAATTGAATGAAGTTTTTATCGTAGTGGTTTGATACATTTCAAATGTTATTAATTCGTTCAGATATATTTCTTGTTACATTTTATACGCCATTGCGTATAGACACCCTGTGAAGTCTATACCCAATGGCGTATAAACAATTTGTTTTTCAGCAGACCGAACCTTAAACGATTAATCAAAGTTCCCTTATTTAATATTACACACATTGAAATGACCATTTGGCATCACTCTCAACACTTCATTTCAATAATCAAAGAAGAATTCCTGACATTTATGGAAAAATCGATCTTGAAAATATCTTTGTTGTGGTTCTCCCATTTGACAATGTTTTTCCATAATAACAGTATGACTTTTTTGCACCAGCTTAATAAAAAGGTTTTAGCGAAAAAAATTCCTTCCTGAAATTTTCCAAAACATCATTTGTTTAACATCATTTTTATGGGATAAAAAATTTGATTTTTGACTCCCGATAGGTGTAAGGTTATATTGAAAAATTGTTGAAATAAAAGTTGTAAATTGTTCAATTATCTAACCTTTGCATTTAACTTTTTTCGATGGGTCTAGTTTTGCCGGAAATCGTAAAAAAACACGTTTCATCCCTAAAAACACTTCTTCCAACCCCACCCTACTTATGGTTCTTTGTTGTGGTCCAATCGATTTTTTCCCATTTATCCATCCATTCCGACCACTTAACGGGGACGGTGGTCCCCGTTAAGTGGAGCGCGCTAGCTCTCGGCTCGATCACCTAGCAGCAGTGTGTTCAATTACCCGCACTGCACTGGTGCGAAATAAATTTTCAATAATTTATCCCGAAGATCTAACTAATGAGGTTTTCCAGAGTTCCCTCATTCCTGCACTGAATGGTGCTTAGAATTTACCAAACTAAGTCGATCCTATAATATGCCGCCCCTTCTGGACTAACCATCCATTGCGGTTAGAATGAGGGGTAGAGATATTATTATTATACCTATCCATCCATCCATATATTTATACTGCCATATTTATACCATCCATATTTATACTGCTAAGAGTATTGTCGATTTTTAGCCTCAAAAAACCGAATCGGCACTAGACATAGTTATATGAATGGGGTTTTATTGAATGCAATCTATATCTGGTCACATGTCGGTAAACAACATATTTAAACCAATTACATACATTATTAGAAATTGTCTTTAAGGTTGGGATTTTGTACAGTGAGAGGCAAATAGATTTTGATTAAGTATAAATAATTAAAAAGCTACGCTTTGAAAATAATGTGATTTTTAACAATAAAAATGCAAATTGTCATTTCAAGCGCACAGAACAGGCTTATAAGAAAATTTTGGGACAAAAAACTCACTTCATCATAATCAGCACTACAATAATAGGTAGTGCGTGCACCTAAATTGATAATCAGTTCTTATGCAACTTTTTAATTATTTATAGTTAACCAAAATAAATGCATCTATGTGCCTCTCACTAGAAAATCCCAGCCTTAATCAGTTTAATAACCACCCACAGATATGTAGGTAGGTATATGAAAATAATGTAATGTAATGAAGGACCATATATAAGTATAAATGCATAGGTACTTACCATAATTAATAAATCTAAACTATTAGTTTGACATTAGGTAGATTAAATTGCTAAAGAACATTAGACAATTCACGTGCTTAAAGTAAAAATACGTTAGGTTCTACCTATCCCCGCACAATGTTTATACCAAACTGAGCAGTTTATTAAGGTAGGTAGTTAACGTATCCCTGGACTCACTCAGCTTATAACAAAGTTAGGCTTCTTTTAATGAGATTAAATCCATAGTTTATAATTCTACTGGCAACATGCGAGTACTTAGGATATTCGATAATGAACTTGTGCTTTTACTATACCTATTGGATTTATTAAATCTGCTTGTACAATTAAAAAATTGATTCTCTTTGTCTTGTTCTAAATATCTTGTTACAATTATATATGCAATTTTAAAATAATATGACTAATCGTGGCTAGGCAATTAAAATCGTTTACATGGGATTGACCTATTTTATTTACTCAAGGAATGACTAATATTTTACTATGCGTATATATACTTACCTATTGTACGTACCTACCATTAATGATGTTACACCGAGAAAAATATGCTAATAATTAAACTATGTTGCTAATAAAAAAATAAGTGCTTCCTATCATTACTTTTTTAATTGTCACACGCCATTTAATCGTAATCGTTGCCTGCAGGTAAAAGTATATTTCCAAGCATAAGTGATCACTCAACACATTGTTGTTCACTCCCGCGGGTCCGCCATCTGGTTGCCTCTTCCCCCACTCTACCCTAGAGCCCGCGTATCTAGGAAGTAGGAAAAGGAAGCCCACGTATATAGGAACTGGGGAAAAAGGTTTGACTTGCTCAAAACCTGGCTAACCCTATAATAATAATAATGATATTTTTATATTTCAAACACAACATACAGGGTTAACAGTCTCAAAAAATATTGACAAATAAATAATGTCATCTCTCAATAAACTCAGAAACTATACCTTTATTATTTTTAATCAATTAATATAAATTCAGGTTCCAAGGCAGTTGGTTGAAAATATATTTTTTTCTAGTGAGGCATTCTGGCATCTCCGCTTTCTTAGAATTTGATATAGGAGCTTAATTAATCTGGACATGTTAGGGGACGACCATGGTAGGGGGCATTATCGGTTATTACAATGGAACTAGCCAGTAAATTTGGAACACATTTCTTTATAGCTCCTTTATAGTTCCTACCACAGACCTCATGAATAAAGTAGAATACCGATCCTTATAAGCCAATACCGGTATTTTAAATATTAAATATTGAAATATTATATTTTAAATATTTCTAGCAAATGTATCGTATTTATTCCATCACAATATATAATTTCCAAATAACATATGCAAAATATCACGCCTTAATTCACAATAATAAATTTGTTATAAATTATTAGTCTCGCGCGCGAGCGAACTCATTCAAATAGGTTCAAAGTCGTGACGCCACAGCCTACAATTTACAAACGACGAGGAGACCGATTCGGTCGGCTACGGGGGATCCCAGCACTCGACCGCTTGATTTCATATTTCATTCGGCCGCTTTCCGGCGCAACGCCTACCGATTATTGTAGTTTGTGACGTCACAGCTAGTTTCGGGACGCTTATTATCAAAAGACGCCATTTTATCGCTGTTTACATCCTTCATACTGACCGCGCGGAATAAGAAATCGTGTTTTCTTTTGAAGCATAGTTTGTAACATCGAAATATGAACATAACATAAAACGTAACATGAACATAACATACATAACATACAACATATGAACATAACATACGTAACATAAAAACCCGAGCAAAAAACCCTTATTATATCGATCTCTTTACACGTGCTACCGTATTTTTAACAGCGTTGTCATGTATAACCGATTTCCATGAATTTAAGGAATAACAAATGATTTTATATACATCGCACATCACATTATGACATTATCATGTAATATAACAATATATTGATCACACTATATACCTTTCGTCATATCATAAAACAAATACAACAATACAATTGGAATGTGATGCAGAATAAGTATGTTTCCCATTCAAATATTACGGATCCATTTTACACGTTCCTCGTCGGTGTCATATCATTGGCATTCATTTGGATGTCTAAATTGCCTAATACCATCGAATGTTTTGTGATAAAGTGGGGCCAACAATAATTCTTGAAATAGAAGTAATACTCTCCCGATCTCCCATTTCGGCTATTGTGGGTATCCTTTGAAAATTTTTTGTCTCATATTTAACATATTTTGATGTTACAAAAAGGACACGTTTTATTACAGCGTTACGCTGTTTTCTAGTATTATTTTTATATTTAAAATTTTAGTCATGTTCCCTATTGAATTTTTGTTATGTTATGTTCTCGAATATATACGTGTAATGTATTGGTGTTATACACCGGGTCCCAGCTAAAATGCCCCCTTCTCTATATTAGTAACAGCTTTATTAAATTATTTTAAAACTTCTATCGTGACGATGCTTTCGATTATGCCTATTCGAAATATGACATTATGTTTATGAGATTGATACAAGGTCGTGTATAGGGCGATACCGAAATGTATTTCAACTTCATTATTTGCATAGGGGCAGCATGTATATTTTATTATATTTTTTAATTCATGATATTGATATTCTCAATCCAGGCATACCATGAAATCACTATATTGCGTCGAATAAACTCGAACTCTGACCAATTCTTTTGTTTATAGTAAGAATTTGGCAAACATTATACGTTTTGAGCCAGATAGTCATGGCACTTGTTTGTACAAAAATAATGACATTGATTTGACAGTTATGAAACATGTTGTAGATCATTTATTCAGAGTGAATGAATAATCGGTTTGTTCATCACTGATTTAATAGTGAAATAGAGAACTATCTTAAATTTTATTTCTTGAGAGTGTGTTGTAATCATCTCTTTCGCCAACAAAATGATTCTGGAAATTAATATCAAGAGAAAAATGTTCTCAGTTTATTTGGGATGTAGACGAAGTGCAAAAGCTGCAGCCAAATTAAATCGCAGAATAACCATCATGATCAACGACCGCATCGTCCTCCAATCACATTTCGGCACATAGCTCGAAATTTTGAGCAACGGAATGGATCTCAATCTAAGAAAAGCTAATCTAAAACTGAGACGAGCGGTTGTGCCCATAGCACCCAGGGACTAGTCTTCAGTAGCATTACGCCAACTTATTAATCTAAAAATATTCTTGTGAAACTTACTGGTGCCCCTTGGACCACCTTATGCCACGTACACGTATTTTTTATTATTTAGCCAGTCGAGCAACCATGTGAAACAATTCATGTAATGTAATAATCTAAAAATATTCTTGGGAAACCAACTGGTTTAAATTACCGCTAGGTAATAGCATTAGTAATGAAAATATTATAAAGTAGTAATATAATTATATTTGGCGCTATATATATCGTGTGCATCATACGCGGCAAGTAGGCCTTACTGCTAGATGCTAATGGGGTAAACAGTCGATGACTTCTATCAACATCGTAGTAGTCACGGTTAATGGATTTGAATTTACACCGTGTACCTATGTATAGTAGCCCTTATATATGTACCTTCATAAAAATTATCTCCCTTTTCATCCCGTACCTAATAATATACTGGGCAAAATATGTGCACTCTATTACATTTGTCAGCGAGATTAATACAATTGCGGACTGATATCAGCAAAGTGCTGAAGGTGGATAGTTAATGGGTAACCCCAACATCCACACGCACGCACTATATTAATTCGCACTCGTCGTAAACTAGAATGTTGCGTAAACATGCGATACAAACCACGCCTAAATGCAGCGAAGTCTTTACAAATATCACGGCGTAGGTTTAGATCGTAGGGGAAGCGGAGGACCGCACAGGTGTTTCAATGGGTGCTATGATCTGTTTTATGTTTCCTGTGACCCAAATAAATAATAAATCAGCGCTCGGCGGCATATATTAATTTATGTTTTATTCTAAATGGTGTTTTGTGCTCCCTAATGGGTGTAATGTTGTTTGTTAGCGGGTGTACTGTTGTTTGTTATCCAGTTTAAATTCATACAATTTCTGTGAAATGCTTCTAATGTATTCCGCTATTAGTACATTGTCGGAGCAAAGGTGGTGTAAGTTTCTGATGGAGACATATCCATTGGAGTCCGTGATGAGGCGTAGGTATTTGTTTTTTAATTTTAAGTTTTCTCATGTAAATCTCATCTATCAGTCATGAATGAATAAAAATCTTTACAATACAATAATACTAAGTGCTGAAGGTGGATAGTTAATGGGTAACCCCAACATCCACACGCACGCACTATATTAATTCGCACTCGTCGTAAACCAGAAAGTTGCGTAAACATGCGATACAAACCACGCCTAAATGCAGCGAAGTCTTTACAAATATCACGGCGTAGGTTTAGATCGTAGGGGAAGCGGAGGACCGCACAGGTGTTTCAATGGGTGCTATGATCTGTTTTGTTTCCTGTGACCCAAATAAATAATAAATCAGCGCTCGGCGGCAGCGTGAGCCGGTAGGTTATTCCACTGGCGACTTTACTTGCGTGGTTTGCCCCTTGCTTGCCGCTTGCAGTATTTTATCATTCACGACGCGAATCGCGAAAGCCAAGATTTTGCCAAGATATTGTATTTACATTTTGGTAATGGGAAATATTTTAGTGATTAGCCCACCGCATGGGGGTAGCACCTCTCTACGCCTATTGAATAAAATATCAGGGGATTTCCAATTGACGAAAAATGGCTAATTATTTTTGAAAAATTTCATAGGAAAGAAGCGTTTATTTTTGTCAGACAAATGAAAAATTAATAATTTTGCTCTGGTAAAATTTTTCTAATTCAAAATTTTCAAAATGTTCTATAATTGTGATGTGAAATGTTCTGTAATTGTGATAGCTGGATCGGGAAAAAATCTTCTATACGGTACTTGGGGGTAATAATTGATGAACTATTTACTTGGAAAGAGCACGTTCAGTATGTGACAGGAAAAGTAAGAAAGATTTTTAAATTTAATCAACTGAGACAAAAAATATTACCATTTTCTTCTTTAAAAACGGTTTATTATGCACTCATGGAGTCAATAATTAATTATGGAATATCAATTTGGGGAAGCACAGGATCAACTAACATGTCTAAACTTACAATTGCTCAAAAATGGGTTATTAAAATAATGGTGTTTAAGAAAAAAAGATATCCTACTGAACTAGTGTATAAAGATAGTAAACTTAACTATTATTATATTATACTGATGAGGACTTATCCTCATCAGTTATTTATAAAATCAGTTATTAGATTTATGTTAACAAAAAAGTACTACAGAGAAGATTTAAGTCATGGTATTAACACAAGGAATGCAGCAAATAATAATGTTGTATTGTCCAATCCCAAACACTCTTTATGTCAGAGTCATATATATAGCATTGGTCCCAGAATATATAATAGTTTACCCTTTGAGCTAAGAAATAAGAAATACAATAGGGTTAAGAGGGAAATAGTGGACTGGGTAGTTAATAATATAGGTTTGGTCTAAATATTTGTTGTACTTGTGATACTTGGATGTAATAATAATAATTATTATAATTAAGAGTTGTTGCTATCGGTATTATTGTGATTAGTTTGTGAGCATTGGAATTTTGTTTATATATTTTTTTTTTGTTACTATTTTTGGATAATTTAATTGTAGGTGGATTTTAATTGTTAAACACCTCTTTAGAAATGCTGGTTAATGCAAATGAGTGCACACACAGTATTTAAAATACCATTGTGCACTGAAGTGATTAGTATATATCAGTGAGTTTTTAATATCTTACTGATGTTGCTAATAAATAATAAAAAAAATTGTTTTATACAAAAATGAGTAACTTTCTACCATGTAAACTTAAATTCTAAAGCCAAAAATATGTTCATTACGACATGTATTGAGCTTAAAATTCGAAATTTACTGAATTTACTAATTTCAATATGACCGCCTATAGTATAGAATGCCATTCCTGATACATTATTTAAGCGGCATAAATCATGATTCAATTAAATTCAAAGGATTTTATTTTGAATTATATAGTACATGTGAAAGTACTTCCAAGGATAATGCCATGCCCGGGACCAGCCAGGCATTCACACGCAATAAGCGTCGTGTGAGTTGAAAGGCTGGACACGGGTGGCTCCGTGACGTTAAACGGAAATTGAAAGCAAAGTAAATTGACAGCTCCTTACGCTGTGGGGCGTATTATCTGTCATTGGGTTTTTCAATAGACCAATGAATGGGTTTCAAAAAAGTTGGAAATAGGAAGTTGATTTTCATAGTTTTGGTGTCTCTCTTCGAGACGTTTTAATTTGCCTGGTGGTAAAAATGTCAAATGAAAAACCTCCGTCAATGCAGGTCCAAAAAGGTTACAAAAATAGGGGGGAAAAAAAGAGAATGACTCTGTTTTGTCATTTAAATAGAGTTAATGTTTTTGTATTTATTGATTTCTAATAGTGCATTAAAATTGGTGAATTTTGTAGAATTTGTAAACAAAAATGAGTAAAAAACAAACAGAAAAGGTAAATTGATTCGAATTAAGTGGTAAAAAGTTTAAAATTATGGTCAAAAATGGAAAATGTCTAAATTGGTTGATTGAATCCGGATAGATTTTGATATATTAATTTATGTTAATTTATTATTTATTACCTAAATGGTGTTTTGTGCTCCCTAATGGGTGTAATGTTGTTTGTTAGCGGGTGTACTGTTGTTTGTTATCCAGTTTAAATTCATACAATTTCTGTGAAATGCTTCTAATGTATTCCGCTATTAGTACATTGTCGGAGCAAAGGTTGTGTAAGTTTCTGATGGAGACATATCTATTGGAGTCCGTGATGAGGCGTAGGTATTTGTATTTTAATTTTCTAAGTTTTCTCATGTAAATCTCATCTATCAGTCATGAATGAATAAAAATCTTTACAATACAATAATACTTTATGCAAAAATGTGAAATAATTAGTATATAAAAATATAATGTATTTAGAGAAAATATATGGCACAATAATATTTAAAGCAGTTCCTTATACCTCAACAATCTGGACACAAAATACTGCATTTTATTTTCCCCTTCCACATTTTTCACATCTGGAAATAAAAAAAATACATTATAACTACTAAGAATATAAAATTCTTAATATTTTATATATTGGCAAATATTTCTTGGCTCTTGACAAGCATATGCAATGCAGCGAGAAGACCATTGCACTGTATTGGTGAAAACAAAATTAAACCAGGTCTAGCGGACATTTGGGAGAATAATTTTTTTCTGAAATTATTTATACTAATAAAATTATCATATGAAAGAACAATAATTAAATCCTGCACAAACTACAAGCGTCACAAATGGTCTTATTATAATCTGTTTGATTTTTTTATAGTCTTTTTCATTTAATTTTTCATTTTTTCATCCTTTTGAACCAACCTTTGAATGAGCAGTTGAGCACACTTTAATACATTTTATATGCACCTACAAGCTGAACATTTTTCTCGAAGATTTTACAACCGGATGGGTCAACCTAGCATTTCCGCTGCATAGTCACTCACTCAAGGGCCAAGATATATTCGATGGTGTGTATTATATCGTTGAGCGAATGAACTAGAAAAAAACGCTATTTAATAAGTGACTTGCGCCTCTTTCTCTACCTTTCACTCAAGCAAAAAAAATGTGTGGGCATAAACTTAAAAACAATTTAAGGTTATGTCCACACATTTTTTTACAATAATTCCTTTTAGACTCTGCGTAAATATCAGTATTTAAAAACATGAAAAAAAAAATAAAAGCTAAAGATAATAATTGTAGATAATAAAATCTCCACCATTTTGCTTTACGAATGTTCATTGTAACTTTATTATGTGAGGTTTGGAAAAAGAAGCATGGACTATTTAATTTCCAAGACGTGATATTTCAGATCCTTCGCACATATTTATGTGTCTGTGGTCACCAAACATAAGTTCGGTGCTATGGTGTACAACTGCTATTTGGTGGTATATAAATAACAGTACCTCATAAGGGTACACCTTTAATTCTTATCTGGGCAGGATTAAGAGAACAAAAACAGGATTTTTGACCCTTGAGCCCTTGGACATTTATTTATCAGTTATATTAATTAATTGTATACATTCTTTTTCTTATATTTTTGGTCACTTTGTATTCAGAAGTCGGAGGTGTTCCATGTAAAATTTACTTTTACTTGCAATTCTGACTACGTGTTCTACAGTTCTTTCTAACTTCTTTCTATTATCGGTCCATGTGTTTTGGCAAGAAAATATATGTTCATGAGAAGCATTCGATTATGGTATTGAGGCTATAAATTCATAACTATATTTAAATGTAGGTATTTTAAATTATTATTTCTTTTAAAAAACTTAATCCAAATTTGGATATACCTAGTCCTTATACATTTATTTCTTTTACAACAAGACTCAGTGCTTTAAAATTTCACAAAATTCGTTGTACCTATATTTCATTAATTTACAAAACAAAGTAAGTGTTATAAAATTTATATCAGAATCTAATTTGGGTGAATGTAAAACCATTCCTATGATTTATATTTCATAGGCATAAAAACCGGGACAAAATTTCAGTAAAAGCAGGACTGGCGAATAAAGATACATTTTTCAATATGCTTTACTTAGTTAGGCTAATAAATAATATGTAATTATTGGGGTATAGTAGTTTTAATACTTACCATAATTGTTATATATTACTGTTGGAAATATTGGATATTCTGATAAATGATATGTGGTTGTTATTTCCAAATTTCTAACCTCAGAATACATCTGCATAACCCATATCACTGGTGTCTCTCTAAAAAAAAAATTATATAAGACATCAAACTAAAGTAATGCATTCTCTCTAACTATAGGATTCCGTCTATAAGACTCGTCTAAGACAAGACCCTTCTCGCTCAAAATAGTGTAAAATGTAACTCAGTGAATAAAAGTGCTCAAACCACTTATTTTGCTTTCAGTTTGTGTCAGTTCGTATATAGTCCCGACAGAAAATAATTTCATGCCATAATTTACCAAGAAATATATAGTGATTCGCGCAGTTAAAAGTAAAAAAGCCCAGAGGCTTTCTTTAACAGATTAAGTCTAGCAAATCTCTGAATCTAGGAAATATAGCATTTTCTCATTTTCATATTTCAACATGCTCAAACCCTTCATATTCAAAAGGTAAAGGGTTGTAGGGCTCGGGAGGGTGGTCCGTGAATTATAATGCAAACTTTCTAACAGTTATATCTCTATTAATTTATATCCTACAGAAACAAAAAAAATCCAAACATTTTCGTTAGGAAAAAACTAATTGTTTTTTCTCAACGACGTTTAATTTCTGAATGAGGCTGATTTTGATAGAAGTTACAAATCAACCCCCAACTTCGGCGCGCCGTAGAACTTACAACAATGGCCCTAGAGATTAAGTGAATAGAATATAGCCGCTTAATAAAATTATTATTTTGACACTAAATACAACTAAAGCTCTACAATATACCTACTTACTTTTCTATAATATTAGTATCCCCAGTATTAAGAACAATTGAAAATTCACAGAGAGGAGATTTTTGCAAATCAACTAGCATATCAGGCATTGTCACCGTATCAATATATTTTTGATATACCTTTTCACAGAAGTAATCAAAGGTCTCCTCAGGTATATTTGCTTGATCTTTTACCAGGTAAATCAGTTCGGTAGCAACATGAAGTTTACCAAGATATGCCAATTTGGCAACATAATTATCTAAATCAATTACTACGGATCTTAGATTAAGAGTAATTCTTGTTTTACGCTGGCCAGCTTGTGACGTTAACTCCTCATTTTGAAATTTACTGAAATAAATAACTATTAAAGTTGTGAATTTGAAACAGAAGTAATTATTTGTGTGTCAATATTATGTAAATATTATACTTACAACTTGGAACAACAATCCTTACCTCCATCTAGAAGATATGGTTTGCTCAGCTGGATAAAAATTCTTCACAATCATTTGGTAATCATTTTTTAACTTCTCAGTTCCCAATTCAAGCAAACATTCCAAAGCTTGAGAAAATGAAAGTGTTGGCACAGCTATTTTTCCATTTATTATGCCTTTTATTATGGTTGCAATGTTAGACTTGTCATTTTCTGGAATCTAAATCAATACATACAAATAAAAGTGTCTGTAGTGTCAAAATAACGGCTTCTTACTAAATGCATATGATAGTATATACGGTACTTATAAGAAAAAAACAATTTTAATTTTTTTTTGTTGTCTGTTAGTTCCGGCTAATCTTTAAACGGCTGGACCGATTTTGACGGGAGTTTTACGGGCAGTTAGGTAATGTTATAAGGAGTAAGTAACATAGGCTATTTTTATTTTAGAAAAATAATTAGGGTTCCGCGCAAAAAAAGTCAATGAAATTGTAAACAAAATCCGACTCCGACACGGACAGACCGATTTTGACGGGACTTCACTGGCAATAGCTGGTCTTATAAGGTGTAACATAGGCTACTTTTATTTTAGAAAAAGAATTAGGGTTCCGCACAAAAAAAATTAAAACTCATTGTGAACAAAATCCAATTCAAATAGGGAAGGATTATATAGTTATCCTATATAATCCAATATAATAAACACTAATAAATAGCTAATTATTAACGTAAATCTCCCAAGTATTTTTAATTTATACTAATAAATAAAATTGCAGTGCCAGTAATGTCAAAATAACAACTTTTTACTAAATGCATGTGAAAGTATATGGGGTACTTAGTGTACACAGAAATTAGCTTATGTGTGTAGGAATACATATAAAAAAGTTTCCACCCCTAAGAGGTAAGCTTCATCCCTATCTCACCCCCTTAAGAGACACCGCACTGTTTATTTTTACAATATCTTTTAAATGCTTTATCTTAGGGAAAAAATATAAGTATAGGAAAAGGTTTGTCACAAGATTCTCTACAAAAAAAGGTTCTGTGTTATGTATCGTTGTTTGTTTCTCAATATTTTTCGATACCTCTATTTTTGTTGTAGAACATCACATTTCCAAAATATTAATGAAAAACCAATACGGTGTCATTATAAGGGTGAAAAACTGATGAAGCTCACCAGTTAGATCCATTTCGCCAAATCAGTCCAGCATAATTGCGGCCAGTCAAATCGGACGCTACTGGATTAGATATATTAACTTATCGTTAAAATAAAAGCAAAGTGTAAATTTGGTTTCATACTAAGCTTGTCACGTCCAGTCCGATCGCGTCAAGACTGATTGCGACTCGGCCGGTTAAATTTTGAATGCCAGTCTTGACAGCCGTTTCTTGGAAGCTAAGAGATATTTAGTGCGTTTGCTTTAAATGCTCTTCCCATTGTAAATTCTGAGAAAATTGAGAAAGGAAATATTGACATGACAAGACTTAACTGGATGCGACTGAACTGGACTGGTTTGGTGCAAAATGACCCTTAGGGATGGGAACTTTTTGAACATCTATTCCTACCCCTATCAACTGCCGATTCAGAAAATATCAGCTTACCTATTATATTTCTTCATCTATTTTTGCTAATTTCCGTGTGCTATACAAATAAAACAAACTATTAATATAACAAAAAAAAATTAAATTTTTTCTGTCTGTCTGAAAAAACAAATACCAACTGACAACTATACCTCCAAATATGTACAAGCAACAAATAATATGTTTCTACTTACTTTAATATTTGAATCAGCATCCACCAATTCCTCAAAGAAATAATGTAGACTGTCTCGTAACACGCCTAAATTTGCACAAGCTGGAAAATAAATCCGTAATAAATATCATATTTGAACTGGAAAAATAACAATGAACATCGCTTTAATCATGCTATACATGCTATACTGTACAGTGTACATATACGGTTATACCAAACAAAATTATAATCCTATTTTTCGACGTCAAGTGGAAAGAAATATTGACAGTAACTGGTTTTATACTTAACCCCGCAATATATTGTAAAGGAGTATTTTTATAAATTAATAATTATAATTATTTATAAAAATATTAGTTAATTTGTTAATTATCTTAATTTATTAAAATTGACATACAAGAAAAATTATTTAGAACTCAAACAACACTCACTCTTCACAAAATAATATATAATTATGTGACATAGGTGATGACTTTATTCAAATTATTGTATAAACACCAGAAGGAGCGTTCAAGGTCACAGCTCTAGGTGCTGTATGCGAACGTTAAGCTATGATAGGCACATGGGCATGGTGCAGGACATGGCTAGGCATCGCAAAGTATCCTCAATAGCCCACGGATTGCTGCTTTGCATGCACAAAGCGTTCGCATTAACGTGTGAATCGCCTGGGCACTATTTTGAGAGTCCGTTTGACAGTCTTTACGGCTAATTTTGAATATTGGGACGACATGGAATTTGTAGACCAATGCAGGTTATCCAAAAGATCTGGCAAATTTATTTTAAAATAAATGGCATATCATTTATTACGCCCAACAGATCAGTAAGTAAATTACCTATGTGTGTCCTAACTTGTAAACGTAAGGATTTCAGAAAATAAGAAACAAACTTCTGTGGATTTAGGTTATACATAATAATAAAATATAAATACCGACACTTGGACTACCAGCTGATATCAAAGACTCACTGATCTATACTAATCACTCCAGCGCACAATGCTATTTTAAATACTGTGTGTGCACTCATTTGCATTAACCAGCATTTCTAAAGAGGTGTTTAACAATTAAAAACCACCTACAATTAAATTATTCAAAAATAGTAACAAAAAAAATAAATATAAACAAAATTCCAATGCTCACAAACTAATCAAAATAATACCAATAGCAACAACTCTTAATTATAATTATTATTATTATTATTACATCAAAGTATCACAAGTACAACAAATATTTAGACCAACCTATATTATTAACTACCCAGTCCACTATTTCCCTCTTAACCCTATTGTATTTCTTTTTTCTTAGCTCAAATGGTTAACTATTATATATTCTGGGACCTATGATATATATATGACTCTGACATAGAGTGTTTGGGATTGGACAATACAACATTATTATTTGCTGCATTCCTTGTGTTAATACCATGACTTAAATCTTCTCTGTAGTACTTTTTTGTTAACATAAATCTAATAACTGATTTTATAAATAACTGATGAGGACTTAAAAGTTTACTATCTTTATACACTAGTTCAGTAGGATATCTTTTTTTCTTAAACATCATTATTTTAATAACCCATTTTTGAGCAATTGTAAGTTTGGAATGTTAGTTGATCCTGTGCTTCCCCAAATTGATATTCCATAATTAATTATTGACTCCACGAGTGCATAATAAACCATTTTTAAAGAAGAAAATGGTAATATTTGTCTCAGTTGATAAAATTTAAAAATCAGTTTTCTTACTTTTCCTGTCACATACTGAACATGCTCCTTCCAAGTAAATAGTTCATCAATTATTACCCCCCAAGTACCGTATAGAAGATTTTTTCCCAATCCAGCTATCACAATTACACGAATCTCCTCGATCACATTGGGAGTTGTGCATTTTTATTCTATTAAAGCCTGGCAATGTCCGAGAAGACAGTGCAAATGTCAAAAATTTACTTTTCTCGATATTCAGAGAAAGTAGACTAGAATCTAACCATCTTTTAATTTTCTGTAACAAGAGCTCGGCAATCCCCTTTGCAGACTCCCAGTCATCCCCACAAACTATTACAACAGAGTCATCCGCAAAGCAATATATTCCCCCCAATTCATGCATGAGACTGTTTATGTAGATATTGAACAGCAGAGGTGAAAGCACTGTACCTTGTGGCACACCAAACTCTATCTCCAACTGACTACTCTTTTCACCCGAGATTTGCTTCCTCCCACATAAGTAGGATTTAACAAGGTCATTTGCAATACCTCGAATGCCCATAAGTTCCAATCGCTTTAATAGAATCTGGTGTGACACAGTGTCAAATGCCTTCTGGAGGTCGAGGAATATACCTATCACCTTTTTTCCTTCATCCAATTTTTTCAGGATCGACTCTGACCCTACATAGAGCATCTTCGGCACTGGAGGCCTCCCTAAAGCCAAATTGATTTGGATGTAAAATCTTATTTTTTTCTAAAAAACCATTTAATTTAAATCTCAAACATTTTTCAACAATTTTACTTATGGAACTTGTTAAAGCATTTGGCCTATAATTATTTGTTAAAGCCTTGTCCCCTTGTTTAAAAAGTGGAATAACAGTTGTATTTTTTAGAATTTCGGGAAAAGCCCCAGTACCAAAGATAGTATTCACCAAGTGACATAACTTTAGTGGCCATGACTTTACCCCTGTCTTAAGGCTTTGAATACTCATTAAAATTTCTTTTTCTGAGCTGGGAGTCAGAAGAAAAGAATTCATTTTGCGCTCTACATTTTTTCCACGACTTAAAGGTGTTATTTTACTTGCTAATTGAGCCCCTATATTTCCAAAAAAAATGAATTAAACCCATTTACAATTAACTTTCTGTCATTTAATTCAACATTGTCACCATTTCTGATTCATTCATCATTGGTGGCTTGTTTAGCTGTGATGAACCAACGTGATAGTAGCACCAACGTGATAGTAGCAACAGTCTCATGCATGAATTGGGGGGAATATATTGCTTTGCGGATGACTCTGTTGCAATAGTTTGTGGGGATGACTGGGAGTGTGCAAAGGGGATTGCCGAGCTCTTGTTACAGAAAATTAAAAGATGGTTAGATTCTAGTCTACTTTCTCTGAATATCGAGAAAACTAAATTTTTTACATTTGCACTGTCTTCTCGGACATTACTAACACCATCTAAAACTAAACAAGTCTATTGTCAAGCACCTATGAAATGTTGTGCGTTTAAACCTCAAGTCAGTGGCGTAACTATAATAGAATAAATCAGTGCAAAGCCCTGAGCCCGACCCCGAATGTAAGGGGTCGAGTTAGTATTCCCAGTATTTAAAAAATAGGAACCTATATATATTACAAAAAAAATTATACATTATTTATTTTACGTAATCATCTATAGACACCGTGCGCGATCTTAGTGTCAGCACCACAGTATCCCCTAGTGGCCAAGCACTGAACAATTTGAGTGTCGCGTCGCGACGCATATGGGACGCTCCTAGACGTCCTACAACGATGTCGGAGAAACAGGAGGTTCCAATTAACGTCCCCCAGGTCCTAAAACAAACAGTAAGGCGATAGCTCTAGCATGAAGATATCCCACCCTGTTCACCAGGTAATTGCCGCATTCCAGAGCAGACACAATGTTGCTGTTCATCACTTGCGTCTCCTAAGCATACAATGCATTTTGCCACGTCAAACTTATAAAAATTCGTAGATGCCACACGCAAACTATTAGCCGTTTTCATGGCCTAACCGAGCCTCCAATGAGTACTTTTCTCTCGAGTATCTATGTGGTAATCTGGTAATCTATCCTTCGTCTAGGCAAGACACTCTTTTTACAGATTTCTCTAAGTTACCTTACCTTATTTCTGTTCTACTGTTCTTCTGTTCAACCTTATTTCCCGTGGGTTGTTCAGAATCCCCTGCTTTTTCGAAATAATTCTTCACTAGTTATTTTATTCACCATATTTATTTACTAGGTATATCTATATACATCTCGACATACCTTGGCAATGCTTATATGCGTGCCCCCTGGGCCTATATCCTTCTTTTTTGCGACCATCCCCCTTTCTCCATAGTAGCGGTTGTATAGAGAATTGTGCACCATTTCAACCGCACGCCGAGTCGTTCTCGACTCGAGAACCTTTCAACACTTCAGCCAAATTGACAACCCTCTCCGACAGGTATATTTTATACAGGTTTAGGTTCGCTTTGCGAAAAAACCGCGAATCAGTGATCGTGTTCTGTGAGTCAGCCCTTGGGCGTGTGATGTTTTTTAGCAGAGTGTGGTGTTTTTGAGCTAAAATGTGGAGAATTAATAATAAATATGCTAACAAAGTCGCTTTAGATATAATTTTTTATATCTCTCCCGGCGTCATTTTACGTGTGCGCGAACAGGCTACTGTTATCCGAGTAATCTTCAATAGTCGTCTAAGTGGCTTTAGGTGTAGACATTTATACCGATGTCACTTTAGATGAGGCAAATGTTACCAAATATATCCTCTCCTATAATTTCTGTATAAAATTTTAGGTATAAAATAGACAAGCATTTTTGCTAGTTTATACCAATTTTGTAGCTAATACTAAATATTGCAGTACATCCTAGTAAAGTTATTATTTCAACGGTATTTGTCCGATACTATGGATTTTTTTTTTATTTTATTATTTTTAATATAAAGGTAATTAATTTTTGGTACTTTTAAACTCTAAAATCAAAAACACCTGCAACTTTACTGAATAAATTTGACAAAATAATAAAATGTAAGGCATAAATATTATTTTCGATAGCAACATTTTTATTAAAGAAACAGGGGCGTATTTATAAATAATTTGATAACAAATTTTGCAGTAGTACACCGCAAAGAAAGTCAAATCTTTTATATATTCGCAAAACGCTATTCGCACTCATGCGTATCCGGACAAACAGTGTTGTCACATTTAGTATGGCATTTAAAATATGGATAAATTTGCATTTTTATTTATTTTGAGTTTTGTGACCTACAATTTATTTCAATTGCAGTTAATGGCAAAAATGATCAAATGAGCTATGTTTAATAAACCTATGTTCTATGTTTAATAAACCTATGTTCGTAAAAGGGCTTAAGAAAGAACTAGCCATTTTCAAGGGTTGCAAACTGAAAAAACTTGCATCGTAAATTAAAAATGACTGTGAATAAGTTATCTCGTGGACCTATAAAAAAAAATACACAATGATAGCTAGCGTCTGTATTATATGGCTAAAATGGAGATACTTTTGCAGTGTGTGGGGTCAAGAATCCCTGGCGGTAAATTTGCCAATTTTTGAGGGAGTTCAAATAATAAAAAAATATTACGGGACATTTAAAAACAATATAAAGCCAACAGATGTATATATACATTATTAGTTATCATAATGCACCTACCTGTCAGAATTATACCTTAATTCAGTACCTTGCACCTTGCCCATTCTATTCTATTGTATGAAACAAAAATATATAATAATTAACTTACATTTTAAAATATTCCATAATTTATCTAGAATATGTTCTTGACGAATATTTGTCAAACTAAATTTGTTTATAGCTGCCCTTTTCATTAAATTAGATACAATTATATGATTTATACATTTGTAGATATCGTCTTCCTGGCTAGGAACATTAGAAATAACGGTGTTTTCATCATTGCATTGATCATCTGACAAAATATCCAAATACCCCTGTAATAAGCAAAGCTCTTCCCATAAAAAGTAGACAGATGAAAGATTGTGACCAGAAATAATTTTGACAACCTAAAACAATAACCTGTGTGAAAAACAATGTGAGAAGCAATAATGCAATCGTGCAATTTTACAAAAATCGACCTCCCCACAATTTTGTTCTTATAATGTATCGATGTACGCCTGAAAGTTACGCCACTGACGCACTGAATCCTCGTGACATATAAGATGTCAAAGGTCGTGGATTTTGTTAGCGAGTTAACAAACTCTCTACTTCTATCACTCCAACGCGAAAAACACTTGTTCCAAAAAAAGACATCAATTTTTAATACCTAAAACAAGATATTTGATGTATATACGCCTAACTGTTCTCGAGATATGAATGTCTGAATATCTGTAAAAATGCAAAAATAGCCAAATTCAGGTATGCAACGTGTATCGCCGCATTTTTCTCTCTTCCTACTGCTCAAAAGGCAATGACACCTATATAATTATGTTTTTATAAATGAAAACCCCTAAGAGGGGATCCATGCAATGTCATGGGTTTGTCTATCAATCATCTTCATTGGAATTTCCATCATTTTCCGACGGTTGGTCAACTAAAGGAGTGTCCTCCATAACATCATTATTCTCGATGTCAGAGAACGTTGCAGCAACATTGAGACACGATTGTTGCAACTCCTCAGCATCATATCTCGTATAGGGCCTTTTAGTTAGATAATTTAATAATCTAACGGCAATAACATGTTTCATTTTTGTGTAAGCCATAGAGAGCGAGATAATAGCGTTCAAAGAGACAGTAGCGTAGTATTTTTTGAACAAAACATCTTTTGTGACTCATATCTCCAGAACAGGTGGGTGTACGAAAACCAAAATGGGCTTTTCTCCCTTTGGGCTTTTGAGAAAGGGCATTTATTTATGAAAACATAATTGTATAGGTGTCATCGTCGTTTGAGCAGTAAGAGAGAAAAAATGCGACGTAACACGTTGCATACCTGAATTTGGCTATTTTTGCATTTTTACACATATTCAGCTTCATATCTCTAGAACGGTTAGGCGTATATATGTTAACCATTTTTTTTAGGTATTAAAAATTGAGATCTTACTTTTGTAATGGGTGCTTTTCATGTTGGAGCAGGGGCGGTTCTATAATAAGCGGGCAAAGGGCGAAGGCTATAGCCAAAATTGAAGAAAATTGTTCCCTGGCTGAAGTAGCCGCTGATTTGAATGTTAGCAAAAGCTGCATATTTAAAATTAAAAAGACATGGGACCAGGAACATGGAATACAAAGGGCAGCAAGAATAGGAATTAGTAAAGTTTCCAATGAAATTCAAGATAACGCTCTGATTGAATATATTCAACATCCTTTCGAAACAGCTGCTAATGCACGAGAAGAAACATTGTTTCCGGGGTCTGTCAGGACTGTGCAAAACTGGTTAAAACAGTCTCGTTTAAAGAACTGTGCTGTTGCCCCTAAAAGTTTTCTTTCAAATGAGCACAAGCAAAGAAGGATGGAGTTTGCAAATAACTTGATAGATTACATTGAATTTTGGAATAATGTGGTTTTTCTGATGAAGAAACATTTCAATCTTGTCACAGTGGACGGTTCTGTTTTTATAGGCCCGTAAATACTGGGTTGTAGGAAAATTATACGAGGTCCATCAATGTCAGTGGGCACTTTTCAAGTGGCCATTCAATTTCAGTGAGCACTTACGATATAAGGTCATTAATTATGTCGATACCAAGGCGATTGAAAAGTGTCTTAACAGCTAACGGTTCTACTATAAAATATTAATTTTTTGTAATATTTTTATTTACCAAACTTTTGCCCAATAAACAAATTATCAATTTTCTTATTGCACATCACTGAACAATTTTAGAACAAAACCCGATTTACATTAACGAAAAATGAGAAAAATTACTGTGGGAACGGAAAGTCGTGCACTTTTGGCAGGCGGCGACTGTACATGAAGTAAATAAAATCGTTTACTCTCAACTCCTCTCCGTACATCGTTTCCATAGAAAATATAAATCAGTATTATATTTTCCTTTATGGTAGTGTGGAAATTGTTTAAAAAAATGACATCGTGTATCATTATGTAATTATGTATCATTATACACTAAAGATTATTTTAGAAGTCCAGGCCACCAGAGGTCATATCGCTTCTCTTCAAATCAAATACAACATTGTTTACTAAACACGATCACGATATTAGTTTGAATGCCCACTTAGATTTTAAATTTCCAGCTATTTTTCGTAAAACGCTAATAATATAAGGTAACTCACCATTTTCATACCTGATGAATTTTTTGCTATATCAAGAACACATTTATTACAAGTAGCTTCAACAGATACGCTTCCATGATGTTCATCAGGATATACAGCTTTCGAGCTATTTTGGATGATTGTTCCATAAAGGTAATATTTGAATTTTACTAAAAACTTAATCTAAAAAGACATTTTATTAGGTATATTATGTACCACCAGATTTAGGCTAGGGTCGATAATTTTTGAAACCAAAAAAAATAATAGTAGGATGAAACCCTTTGGAAATGGAAGAGAATATAACAAAAATGAAATGATATATAATTTATGGCCGATTTGAGGTCGGGAAGTGGAGGGGGTGAGTTTTTAAGGTGAGTTTAAAAAAACTCGAATCTTTTTTTAATCATTATGTACAATTTTGAGCTATTTATTTTATGTTACATTGCTAAACAAAAAAATTACAAATCCATAAAACATAAAGATTGCAAAAAACATGGGAAAATAGTTGTTCTAAATATTAAAGATAGGATCGTTTCTTTGCATTTTCTGAGAACATTTACCATAGTAATGTATTTTTTTACACCATCAGAAAGTAGAGATTTCAACGAACAAAAAGCCCACCAACTTTTTTTAAAAAGCAGACATTTTCTCGCGAGAATTTTTGATTGAAAATTAGGGTGCTTTTTCTATATTAAGTCAAAATTAGGTGACCAATAAATATTTTAAATCAAAAAAAATTAGTGTGTTTGGGACATACAAAGGTGTTTTCACCAAATTTCTTTAAAAAAATTTTTTTTTTGTAAAAGGAAAATAAAAAACCAAAAACTTGGTTATTTAAATTTTTGACATAAATTTTGAGGTTATGTGAAAAAACTGAGGTTATGTGAAAACTCTTTATTATTTAACTTTTTTCCATAGGACTTGTAGTTTTGCCGGATATCAAGATAAACCGTTTCACTTGCCGACCTCAGATCGCCCTTAAATTATTTTTCCTTTCATTTTTGTTATATTCTCTTCCTTTTCCAATGGGTTTCATCCTACCATAATTTTTTTTCACTTTTTACCATTTTCATAGGCTTCAGCCCTGGTCTAATAATTAGTCTATAAAATTGGTAGTAAACATTAAAATAATAACATATATAAATTAAAAATGTATATATCAGTTCACATTCTACCACCAAATATAATCCATTTTTTAGACATTGACTAAAAAATGACTGTCCGTTGACTAAAAAATTACATTCTAGGACTCATCAGAAACCCAGTGCTTTTTTTTTGCATTCCATCCACGAGGAATGCAAAACGTCCAGTTTAGTAAAAAAAAGCCTTTATACACGGTTTGTTGGAATGACATTTGTTCCAAAATAATTATTAGTTGTAGAATGTGTAAATTCTAAAATACCTTATTGTCACTTTAAAATCCACTGAAACCATTATATCAAAAATATTACCTTTGGATTTCTCGCTCTAGTATGTTTAATGTGCTCTATTTCCATATTTTCAAGAGATATTGCTTCATGTCCTTTCGGATAATATCCGATTATGTTTACTACTGTGGTCATTATGCTATCACTGCATATTTGTTCACCCAACAATACTGTAGGTAAAGGATTGCATCCATCACAAACTACATAAATAACTTTTTGATTTTCTTCATTACACATTTTCATTCGATTTCGTTTATTAAGATATGCTCTACAACAAATAACAATTATAGCAGGATTTTGCTGAAAATAGCTAATTGTGCAATAAGTTAGGAAAAGTGACTTTTTTCCGCACCAGGCACGGTTCAAGAAATACGCCATAATATACGGATACACTTTTCCTACGAGTTGCACACATGATTTTTTTAAATGGTGCTTTGAAATTAATTCAAATGACTATATTTATCATATTTTTTTATTGAAAATTTTGTATTTCGAAAATGTGAAACAAAAACGCTGAGGGAATAAAGCTGATAAGTATAGAAATACAGAAACGAGTTTATTTATTAGGTTTTAGTTAATATTCTTGTGTCAGAAGTTTATGAAAAATATCCGAATCTTCTGCTTCCAACGACAATATGGAAGAATCAGCAAAAATCGCGATTCAATCATTATTGCCGACAAAATCCAAAGATAAATATGAAAAAGCATATCGCTCATTAGAAGAATCGAGTCAACAAAAGGGCATAACTGTATCAGTGAGGCGTTCTCTACTAGACTATTTTGAACAAAAATCCAGAGTATAACACAGTTCCACAAGTATTTACTCAATGATAAGAACAACATTGTCAGTGAAAAAGAATATTGATGTAAAGAAATTTCCAAGTTTAATTGCTTTCTTCAAACTTAAATCAGTAGGACATAGATCCAGGAAGTCTAGTATAGTCAGGAAGAAAATCAAAAGTTGACAATTTTTTTAAAGAAGCCGTAGGTTCTGCTTCTTGACGATGAATGCAAAGTGTAATTTCACACTTCTCACCAAATATTAAAATTATTTCTTATTTTAGATAGTGTTGGTATCAGTGGAGCATGCCATCGAGAAGAACTACCATTTCTTCAGCTTAAACATATAAAAGATTGGAGAATATATATTGATAACGATTCTAACACAAAAGATGATTGTCAGAAGAAAATTTACTACTTCTAGCCAGAACATCTAAACATCTAAGGAGTCAATTTTGTCGAAATATTTCTTGAATATTCTCCTCTTCATCCATCACCAATTGAGAATTCAAGATCCTTCCTAGGACTGGGATATAGAAATGGAAAATGTACAAGACAATACATTGGTATAAATTCTATAGGGGGTTTCCCTAAAAACAGAAGTTTTGGAATTACGAATGCTGGAAATTACACCGGCCACTGTTTCGAAATATCCGTTACGATAGTGGCCAATCCGGACATCCGCTAAGATAGAGACCAATGCAGGAGCGGACATCACCTCAGACATCACCACTTTTAAAAGGCTTGGTGGATAGAAAGCAACGAACTTGGCAGAAGTATAGAGGATTCCGTTCAACAAAAACTTAGAAAGTGGGAGTAGACTCAAAAATATAGCGTCAAAAAGAGAGATCAATATAAATACAAACTTGGCCTCTACTTCATCAAACAAATGTGCAGGCCTTTCCATAACCAATTGTAAAAAAGTTATACCTAGTTAAAATGTATAATAATATTAATCTATCATTATTATAAGCTCCCATCCCATGTACATCGCCTGTATATCACTGTATTTATATATCTGTGAATATATCTGTGAATGTATTTGCTATTCAACTTATTCACAGCCATGATTGACTGGTTAACCATGAATGTATGTCCTGAGGAGGTATGAAAACTTGAAAACACAGGGGCTTATGTGTAACATCTATAGATCATCTGATATAGGTAAAAAAACTGAGGCCATTATAAATGATAGTTGCAATCCAGTTTTTGTGTTGATAATGGTCAAAAAGTGCTTATTACTGGAGAAATAAGTAATATAATAACATAAAATATAAAATTAATAAATTTTCTTGATTCTGTAGTTAGCACTAACTAGAGAAATAAGTATTACAATAGAATTACATTAGTTTAATACGTATTCGTGATACAAATGGAATAAGTACCTTATCAAAATATGTATATGGAAGCTGAATACCAAGATTGTAGAGCGAGCAGCTGTGTAACCAATATTTTATGTCAGTAAAAATTTTAAAACCAAATATTTTATATTTTTTTTAATTTGGGTTACAAATTATTATTAATCTCACCTGGCTGTTTTAAGAGTACATGGAAAATGTCGGGATTCCTCAGTTGACCAATGATTTGCCTTCACACTTTTACCACATGATCCAAACGACTCATCTCCCCCTAAATCTACTTTTAGTGGATTCCCAGTTAAATCCAGAGCAGTATTGCTTTCATCATTTTCAGTCTTGACCAACTTGGTCTTGACATGAATTGGGGAATTGCCTTCATCGGCAGGAGTGTCTTTCTATTTAAATATGTAATATTGTTTAAATTATTATTTAGTTATTGCAAAAATCTTATTTTATAGTCAGAATGATTTTAAAATACTACATAATAGTATTAGGTATGTATTTATTCATGAGAATAAACAATTAGTGGTAGGTATATTAGTGTTTGATTTAGTGTACATTATTGTCATTAAATCCATGATTCTAAACATAGATAATACAATTTGAAGGCTGACTTGACTTGGAAGTTGTGTTGATGACATCCGTTATGAATTACTGTACAAAAGAAAACTGTATAACTAAAAGCTAACCCCATGATTGCATTCAAGATGCTAATATTATTTGGGAAGAGAAATGTTATCTTACCATCTCATAAACTAAAATTATTTCGTCATCCACGAAAAACTCTCTCAAATATGTGGGCGGTGCTGTAATTTCTATTTTCATATTATTATCGCAATTGTTGAAATTTAATTCCATCCTTGAAATTCTATAAGCTATGGTATAACCCGTTCACAATTAAGTACTTAATTATCTTAAAAATGAATTACAGAGGCAAAATTTTCCCAACGGAAAATATCGGCAGGTTTACGTTTACATAAAATTAAACATACGTTACACGCACGTTCCACGTATGTATTTACATTCAATAGTTCAATACAAGCCTTACAGTCGTTTATTCTCCAAATTTTAAAACTACAACCTGAACCCTTGAACAAACGGTTTATTTTAAATTTTGTGATGGCTGTCGAAATTCGAAATATCGAACAAACTGTCAAACCACAAAACACTTACAGTGAATCAGTCTCCCTTTGAACCACACTAACCACAGACCGCCCTACACCTAAGAATTTTATATGAATTCTTTTTACTCTACACCCAGCTTAGTTTGTGATGAAAGCAAAACTTATTTTTCTTTGTCTATGGTCAATTCTACCGTTGACGACCGTGCGTTGAACCCAAGGAGGCTAGAATTCTTGCAGATCTTGGTTGAACTGTTGATTGAAAGATTTATTCATTCAATGGTCGAACTAAACTTGACTTTAAATCATAGACTTGAAATGTAGGTCAAACGTCAGAGGATGTTTTGTAGTCAAATCCATGAGGTAGCAATGACAGAGACATGATTATAGACAGTTCCTGCTATGTATAATGGTCACAAATAGTGTGTTATCTATGCACAGATATACATAATCGTTGATTGAAGATATAATATAATCGTTGCCGAAGTAGTACCTTTGTCAAAGCTCTTGGATGTCTAGGCTATGCACAGCTAGGCTCTAGCTTTGAAGTAACGTAGTCTGTATAATATCGGTAAAATAAATACTTTTTTCCTACGTGACAGTATTCTTGTTTAGGCTGAAATTATCTTAACAGTATCTACTATGTATAGAAATCTATTATATTGTTTGATTTTTACATTTATCCCAGCATAGATAAATACATATTCCAAGGACGATTGGACTTTGAACCTAAATGATTCATCATACGTATAAGCACGGCTTTATAAGCTAACATTTTGTTCCGCAAAATATCAAATTTCCAACAATGACTTCAGAAGTCATTGCCACAAATATATGTATTGTTACAATTGTATTGTAGTGGTAATCAGGTAATTTGGTAAGTGGTTGACCATACCATCTATAAGTGATAAAATGGTAGCTTTAAGATGGCAGGCATCCGTAAATAATTCATCATTGCTGTGCATAAATTTGATCAATCAGTCATGTTAATATAACCACTATAATAAGACAGCCAATTAAAATATAAGAAATTTATTTATTTATATGAAATGAACACAAAGTACATTTATTTAACGTAAAAATGAACAACTACATACTAATTAGAGTAAATTCTAATCTAATTTCAACTCAAAAAAATGTTTAAAGGACAAGGCACATTAAAACAAATTATCAGTACAATTTCAAATACATATTAAAGATCTGCAAAAACTGCAGTAGTAGGTAATTGGGTCAATTTTTGAAAATGACAAATAATTATAACTTCAACATTATTCAACATTACTGCAATGCCTCGCATACAGTGAATGTGTCCAACAATATTAAAACACATCATCGACACAATGTACAAGTCTTTCATAAAATATTTATAACTATTATATATGCATTAACTTAAACACTTTAGGCAGGTTGCGAATGTGCTCCCTTCTTTCCAATTAACGATTTATGAATGTGAGGAATGACTCCACCGCCAGCGATTGTAGCTTTAATGAGACTGTCGAGTTCTTCATCTCCTCTTATAGCAAGCTGTAAATGACGAGGTGTTATTCTTTTCACTTTCAAATCTTTACTGGCATTTCCAGCTAACTCCAGCACCTAAACAAATAAATCATTAATTTTCTCAATAGTCAACATATTCCACAAAATTACTTCAGCGGTGAGGTATTCTAAAATTGCTGCTGAGTACACAGCTGCAGTTGCCCCAACTCTACCATGACTTGTTGTTCGGTTTTTCAAGTGTCTGTGGATTCTACCCACAGGAAACTGAAAATAATAAAAAAAAATGTGTGTAAAACTTAACCTACAATTATGCATATAAGTGGACATAAACATAGCAATGAAAACCACTCTCGTTAAAATGAGAGTTTATAATATTAGAAAATCAGTTAAATAGTATAATTTTTGTAGACATACCTGTAATCCAGCACGCGCTGACCGAGATACTGCCTTGGCTTTAGCTTTTCCGCTATCTTTACCAGCT
Source organism: Tetropium fuscum (assembly GCA_964058915.1). Taxonomy (NCBI): domain Eukaryota; kingdom Metazoa; phylum Arthropoda; class Insecta; order Coleoptera; family Cerambycidae; genus Tetropium; species Tetropium fuscum. The sequence continues at coordinate 328,854 of CAXKVY010000320.1, forward strand.
TTGCCGCCCGCCTAAAACACGAAAAAATCTTTAGTTATTACCTTGTTACACAAGTATTACTTTGATACAAATATAACTTATTGTTCAAACAATGGATTTATCAGTAGTACAAGATTGTTATTGAAAAAATACACAAAACTCACCATTGTTTAACGTTTTTGTAGATTGCTTCCCAAGCTTGCAAACGAAACGACAGGGACAGAACCAAGCACTAATAAAACATAAAACGGTTGCCTAACGTAAGCGCGCCAAATGATAATTCTCCACGTATACGCGAGCGCAAAACTATCACGTGACCATCTCCTGCCAATCACTGATAAAATCTACAGCGGGAAGGGACTAGACTATTGATTGGATAGTTGGCAATGACGCTTGCTTGGCTTGGTTAACCTTGAGAATTAAAAATTTGGAGGGAAAATTAAGAAGATTGAAAATAAAAAGCTTATCACGATACAAAGGTAATGTAGGTAGTTGTTTTTATTGATATTAAAGAGTACCTATTAATAAGAATGCATAATTTATTTTCTAATACATACGAAGATAGGTACTAGCGCATTTTATTAGTATTTTCAATTTACCTCCTTATTAATAAAAATAAAATAATTGAGGCTTTTATTATATCAAGTTTAAAGGGCGAATATTAGTCTATATAAAGATGACTACTTATGTTATTATGTTTTTGTATAGGTACAATCAATGGTATAAAACATTGGCATTTATATGGTATAATAGTAGGTACTATTATACCATACCTACCTATTACCTCAAAGCATTGATTGATGAATCCTTCAAACAACGCTCAAAGCTATTACTCAGAACTGCTGTAGGATAAGATCTGACGAATGCTTGCAACAGACGAACATCTCAAATCTTTTTAGAGCTGTGAAGCACACTGCTCTTCAAAGCCCTTTCGATAGCATGTAGTACATGGTAGGTACTAAACTAGGTTTTAAACTATTTTTAAATAGGTTAATTAATACTAGATATTAAACTATTTTTATAAGGGAGCACTTTATTGTAATAGTTATAATTTAATATTGTTCAAGCTCTATGTATAAACAAAGAGGAAACATATCTATTATTATGGATATTATATTAAAGTTTCCAGAATAAATATTCTGTAAACTTTTAAATTATGTACTTAAATGCAACAGCTAGGAACAGAGCAGTTGCAGATATATTATATTTGTTTTTTACTGTAATACTGTTACTTTTGTAATTATGATCGTTTCCTATTTTGAAAGATGTGTAGATTTAAAAAATTATTCATTACAATCACTTAAAAATTATAAATATCGAGAGGGATATTTTATCTAAGTATATATTTTTTATCTATCATATATTTTATCTATATATTTATTAATATTTTAAAGTTTTAATCAGATAAGTATCTTTTTTTCAAAAAAAAAACTACATGGTAAGCTGGCAAATGTATGAGCTAGTACATCAGAGTCTAAGACGAAACACAAATAAGGCACAAACTTTGACAGAGATTTTACAAATTCTATTAGCAGACAGATATTATGTCAGTTTTAATTTGATTAATTGGGAACAATATAGGTATTATATACAGCAGCATAGGGAACCATCAGCGGGCTCACTTCAAATCACAATGTGCAAATAAATTGATTAATAATGTACTAATTGTTAGTTTTAATACAATTGTATTTTATTAATGAATTTAAATATTTTTATTTGTAGTGATTTTGCGATGACAAACCACCACTAAGTTGTGGCCTTATGTAGGAAAGCTTTCTAAACAAACAGTGCATACCATGATACTAAGACTACAAGATATGCTAACGCTTAAAAGCTTCCGTCTCCATATATCGCCATACATTTTTGTCACGGGGTGACGTCATGCGCAAGTTTGTTCAAAACGCGTTTCCCAAGTGATCATATCTTGTACTCTTAGTATCATGAGTGCATACTGAAATATTGGAAATTGAAATATTTATGCCAATATTCATGGCTGTCAATAGGCAGAAAACATGAAGTCAAGGGGCAGTAACTCGGGGAATAATAATTGCTTATGGAATATAAGTCATATCTTAATAAATTATTAACATAGGTGGCACTTAATGGATTGTTTATTTCACAAAAGTACTAACCATAATTTTTAAGGAAAACAGGAAAAGTGATTGGCAGAAAAAAAAATTATGCGAAACAATTATTTGTTCTTACCATGCATGAAGGAGAAAACAAAAATCAGAGAAATGCACTAAGTTAAATAATTACCTAGTTGAAAATAGTTGCCAAAAAATAATTGTGAACAATTTATTTTTTAAATTTTTTCTGTTTGTTAGCCATTCGCTGCGGCCCCAGTCCAGACCAAGTGGTTCCCCTGGTGCGGCGCTATAAGACGGCAGCTGTAGTGAAACTTGGGAGAAATGTATCTTTAAATTGGGAGTAATGTATCTTAACTTCTTCCTAGCTATAGTACCATATAGTATATGATAGATAAAAGAAGCATATTTTTGATAACATTATTTATATAAATTAAAAATTTTTACAAGTTTAAAAAAAAAATAAAACTAACAAGATATACTTAAGAATAAACTAGTATTTCAAATTGCGCCATTTGTGGATACCAAACACAGCATATTTTTTACAAATTTATTCATACAAATAAAAAAAACAATAAGATTTTGAAAAAAAAAATATAACATTCTAAAAAAATATATTCATAAAGACTTCATGGGTTCATACGTGGTGTCGGCAGTTCTACAAAGTGTGCTCCTAAGCTTCAAGATACCTCCAACAAACAGCGTTTATTATACGTGGTTACCGCAGATAATCATAAACACTTGAAAACCTAATGACGGCAGACGCCGGGTTAAGGGATATTTTTTTACATTTTTGTTCGCCAAGTTAAGATTTCTTGATAGAAATTGTAAAGGTTAATTTCAGGTCTATAATATGATTATGTGATGTCTTTATCGTGTATTTACTGATGTCACTTATTTCCGTTTCTCACAATCTTCTCAGTCACCTTGTCTTGATAGAAATTTTTCTTGGGCATTTGAAGAGGAGTTTTTTCAAATTTTCTTGGCATACCTACCTATATGGAGCTAACAAGTGTGACTGCTCAAACCTACAATAAGTCTGCTGGGCATATATATGATATAGGTATCCAGAAATATCTGGCATATACCTATAAAAGGTACAAAATGGGAAAACTGAAATAAAAATAGATGCTATATTTTGTACTAGGAATCCTAGTTGATGAAATTTACAAAAACATGACAGTTTTTTATATTATTTTCAATTCCATTTATTTTTCTGTCCATGTATCTACAGTGTCCTGCTTTGTGGTAGTGCAATTTTCAATAAAATGTTGACTGGAACCCAGGAGAACCAGAAGAACCTTAAAAAAACAAATTCTGCACCCTCAACCCTGTCAGGGATTGAAAATTTGATAAATGGCTAATTTTTCAATGTAACTTAAAAACTACATCATTTTGCTTTGGTTTTAACATTTTAATTAAAACTGCACCAGTACAAAGGACACACACTGGAGATAAATAAACACTTTATTCTGGGTTTTTATAAATTGGCACAATTTGGAAATTTTTGAAGGGTGGGCAAAAATTGTGTGATGTCTGTTGTTTTTCACCAGTTTATGGGTCCAATTAGCAGGAAGAATAGTTGGCAGATATTTCCCCCCACAACTCCGAAAATTAGGTGAAAAAAACAAAAAATTTTTGGAATTTTCCCAATTTTCAGTCGCCCAAAAAAAATTCTGGTGAATAGTTTTGTCTGTCAATTGGATTTTGGTACTTTTTCCATCTGAGAGAACAGGTTAGAAAAGGGAAGGGTCTTCACATCTCGGAATGAAAATTTTTTCAAAAATTCGGTTATTTGCCCATAATTTTGGGCCTCGTGTACCAAGTGCAAAAAAAATTATCACTGGGTTTCTGATGAGTCCTAGAATATAATTTTTTTAGTCTACAGACAGGTTTCACATTCCGGCCATTCGAACTGACCATCTAGAGAGGTCATAAATTCTACAGATCACAACCAAAGGCTAAACTGAGGGTACCGAGTGGTTCAGGGGCATCTTCCACACCATATATCAAGCCGGCAGACATTCACGACATCTCGGACTTTTTACCATTACAGCTCCTTGGCAATTATTACTAAACTTGTTTGGAAATATTTGTTAAGACAGGGATTTTGTATATATATTTTTACCGTCTAGGAGAGGTTCAGACCAGACGGAAACATAAATCACTAGGAAAAATCAACATACCTAATTGGACATTATTATATATCAACATATTGGTAATGATTCCCGCTAGTGACAGATAATTTTAAATGCTCATGAGAATAGAAGAAAAATTTAAATAATGCTAAAGTAACTTATTTTTACCCATACTTTTAACGTGTCAATATGTCGCATTTACGATGGATGGTCAGGAACAATAACTAACACTATTTCACTCACTAGCTCGGACATCTAGGATCACATCTACTTAATTTTCATATTAATATTTATTAATAATTGTGTGTGTGCTCAAGTAAAATACAATATATGAATCACAACCTCCATTTTAGATAAAAAATACCACTCGGCTAAAAAAAATTGTCGACTAACTTCTAGTAAATCCGCCCCCTTAAGGAAATCCACTGCACAACGTCTTAATATCGTTGTCAAAACAATCTCACGGAACTGGTTTCATTCTCTTTCAAAAATCAGCAGTGACATATAGCGTGCTGGCACTGGTCGAGTATATGAGAACGAGACTATGATGAACGATGCCGCTTTAGAACTTTTCTGCAATAAAATCCAGAAACGAGTTATAATTTTGAGACTGTACAAATTGCAGATGGTCCATTTCCGCATTGAATATGTTGTTGAACTAAATACATTATAATATTTATTTATACTAAATTATCTTTTTTTATTTTTCATTTATTATTAAAACACTCGAAGTAGTTTCCACAAACACCAAAACACTTTTACTTTGCTCGACGCGAGTTTCGCCAACCAAGTTGGCATCATCCGGAGACGATTAAAGACGATTAAGGCATAGTCGTTTCACTTCTGTAAAGTGTACATATGAACTAGAAAATAATGGAAAACTTCCATTTTTAGATGTATTAGTAATTAAAAATAGTGACAATAGGTTAGAATTTGATATATATAGGAAAGATACTAGTACGGTCAGATATATCCCCAATGACTCTCACCACTGCTATCAACAGAAAATGGCGAATTTTAATTTTCTTGTTTATCGTTTACTAAGCTTCGCTCTCAGTAATGAGATGTTTGAAAAAGAAAAAGTACTAATTAAGGATATAGCTGTGAGTAATAGTTATCTTAAAGATATAGTTGAAAAAGTAATTAAGAAGTGTAAATTAAAGGACACGCTTCGGAATTCTACGACCTTTCTAAATGATATAGAGACTCCAAAATATGTATCCATCCCGTACGAACCTCAGTTTACTCGTGGTTTGAGTAAGGTCTTCAAAAACGTAGGTATAACAGCAATTCATTCGTCGAGTATAAATTACAACAACTCCTAGACAATCCAAAGGACAAAATTGTTTCAAATGAATGGTCTGGGATTTACGAAATTAGTTGTAATGACTGTGATCGAAAATATTTTGGACAAACGAGACGATCAATTAACATCAGGTTTAAAGAGCATATGGCTCATCTAAAATATGGAAGAACAGATAAGTCTAGTGTTGCACAACATGCTTTTGACAATAATCATAGAATAGATATTAGTAATTTAAGATTAGTTAGAAATATGACCAATAATAGACAGTTGGATGCATTTGAGAGCACAGAAATTATGAAATGGCGTATACCGTATAGCCCGCTTTACGCGTTACTTAGCAACTGATCATTGAAGCGTGACTAATGGCGTCACCATGTAAATAGTATAAATAGAGTAGATTTTTTAGTTTAAGATTAGTTTTAATCGTCTCCGGATGATGCCACCTTGGTTGGCAAAACGTGCGTCGCTCAAAGTAAAAGTGTTTTGATGTTTGTGGAAACTACTTCGAGTGTTATCATTACGTCAAAGGTTCCAGCCCTATCCATATATTATTATGTCTAGTTTTATATCCTCATTTGAATAAATTATATACTCTTGTTGCCACAATATCTACAATAAAATTTAATGATTAAAATTACAATAGAAAATATTTTAATGTATACACAAACTAATAATTACAGACGATGCGTATATAAGGCAGTGTTATAAAATATCTATAAATCGCATATAAAAATAGAATTGACTTAGTATAATATTTGTATCAAATACCTATCTTTTCATAAAATAGCACCATTACATTCTGCATTATTAGTATATTTAATTGGAATTTGTTAATTCTAGAAGTATATAGTTTATAGATATTACTCTTCTGTAAGTTCCTCACATCTATCTTCAATTTCATCCTAAAAAAGTACAATGTAGGTAATTAATCAGAAAACAGAAAATATATAATTAAATTACCTCTTCTAATTCTAAACATTTTGCCCATTCTTTAATAGTAATTCTGTGATTGTTGTCGCTGTCACAGGAATTTAAGAATGGTGCAATACAATGTTCCAAAGACATTAAAGGTGCACGAATGGGGAAAAGTTCATGACGAGATACTGACCTAAAAAAATGTATATTAGATGTATATTGACGTAGAATCCAAAATTGCAATAATCCTATTATTAAAGTTAACCGTTTTTGATATTTTTATAATTTTTTTCAAAAAAAATTAAAAAAGCATATTTCCCTATTTTTTTTATTTATAAAAAATAAAAATTAAAATAGTTATTTATAAACACTTTTTTACGAGTTGCATACAATATTTTTTCTACATTCATGTAAAAATCAAGAAATGTTTAATTTAGGTGGCATTAATGTCAAACACTAGTAGAATGATAGATGAGCGCAATAAAAGCTTTACTGCACTAGTGCAATTAGTGCACTTTTTGAATTAAATAGAGTTCAATAAGGTTTGCTTTTTCCATGAACATAGAAAAAAAAACTTTAAAAATAGTATTATTGCAATTTTGGATTCTACATCAATTTTAAGGTGAACTTTCATAACGGTTTATGAAAGATCACCTAAAAATTGATGTAGAATCCAAAATTGCAATAATATATGGGGTGTTCCATTTAAAATAACGAATATGACGTCAACCTCCGGTATACACGGAAGCGTTAGGTGGACGCTGTAATTTTAGTTGAGAAGGGAAGGGAAGATATCCGATAAAACTATTGCTCAAATTTTCAAAATTAAGATCGAAGTAGTCTGTGAAATATGTCTAATGTCTCGTCACCGTGGGACACCCTGTATATGATTGTAAATGTATTACTGTAGGTCTACCACAAAACAAGATTTCTTGAAAGGATTACTTAATTTAAGCATCATATACAGGCCACACAAGGTTCAGTTTATAAAAATGTCAGGCCTTTTGTAAAACAACATTTTTATACAGGTATTTTTACCACACACAAAGTTTATTGGGGGTTTTTTCAACCAAAGAAAGATTTGTACTCCGTTTGTGAAACTTTTAAAAATGTAAACGATGGTTTTTACAGCTCCTGAGCCCAAACTGTTAAATTTTTGCTTTAATTCCCCCCATAACTGAGTAAATTATTCGAGTTTTGGCTGGTAATTTTCCCCATACCTAAACATAAAAAATAAGAAAATTACATAATCTGGTACTGTTTTTCCGAAGTTCTACATCCTCTTTTTGTTGTATAACTCTCCTCAGAAATGCACTGGTGTGAAAACAAAAAATAAATATATTTAAAATCGTTCATTCAACAGTTGTGGTGTTACAACTGTATAAAATTAAACGTTTCACTCACACATCTACTGCTTGTGATACCTAGCATCTAAGTAAGAAAATAAAGTAACTATGTATATGTAAACCTAAAAATAGTTAATTATGTTCACTCGCCCATTTTAGAGTTTATATCTGGAAAGTAATATTGCGAAAATAGGTTAAACCTTATTGAATTTAATTACCTATGAAAATAATTATATTAATAGTTATAAACAAAATCAAATAACAGTTTTCACAAATGTAAGTTGAAAGAACACATTCATATTAGTTTTTGTTATTCGCTTTAATGATAATTTCATTATTTTCTTTTGGGTATTTCGAGGTATAACTGAAATATAAAAATAGTAAAGAATAAACCGGACGTAATAGATCAGTGAAAGGTTTTTACCATTCGCTCTTACTATAAACTAACCTATCTGGTGGATTTCCATCCAATTCACAGAATTTCCATATAGCGGCATTACTCCACCGTCGGGTCATGTTAGATTCTGCCTCGCGTTCCATATTGAAATAGTGTGGTGATAATTCTTGGCGGTCAGCTAAGTCCCTCATGATGTTGAAGAGCCAGTCGCGCATTCTACGTGGGAAGTCAGACATTTCTTCTTTTGTACATTGCTGAAAAATAAGAAATATCTTTTGAGGTTAAATATACAACTCATATGTTCCTCGTGATGATCGAAGATGGTAGATTTTGAGCAATGAGCACATTAACATAATATTATAGTGACAATAGTCACAACGTTTTCTAGGATATACCACTGAGTTGTTATAAGTAACTCAGAACAGGAATTTACGGATTTACAGCCAAACTCCCGGAAAAAAAATTACTGAAATGACCATATAGCCTGGTCAAAATGGACATTTCAAATAACAAAAATTCTCACAGAACTAAATTTTGGTAGATCTTGGGTACACCATTACAAATAAAATACCAAAAGTCCCCATCGATCCTATGTCTGTTAAAAAAGTCAAAATTTTCGGTTTTTTGGATTTTACTCGTAAACGGTAAGTTATATCAAAAAAAAATTGTAGATCATAAAATTATTTACGATGGTCTTTTAAACTCATTTAAAAAATTGTATACATTGTTTGAACGTGTTTGTGGAATATGAAAGCCATTTTGATTTAATGTATTGTGGCTGTGAATTTCGTTATTATAATATGCAATAAAGGTGATCAAATACGATGGTAACATGTTCTTAGTTATTTTAAAAATGAATATCATTACCAATAAAGTCTATTTTCCACAGATTCAACAATCAGTTTAAGTGGCATGTAAGAATTGCAACGTAATAATATTCTTACATCCCTATTCTGACATTTTTGTAATGCAGATTTACTATTGTTATCTAAAATATATAGAAGGGAAGAGCAGTAATCAAAATGAGGCAAAATTATGGTGTTGTAGACATAATATTAAAATATGAAAACTTTGAATAGAAAAAAAAATATATGGATATAAAATTATCTCAAGATATATCGTTTAATATAAGAGCCCTTCACTTCCTCCAGTGCCAAAGTCTGGACGCTTTTAAATCTGGCTCTGACTCGGAAAGTATACTTTAAACCTAGATGGCTGATTCCAAAATTTACATTTGCAATGTATTAGTAACATTTTGTATACACTTGATTTGTAAAGTTTCTCACAAATTAAAATATGCAGTTTGCTGTCCAAATTAGACAACATAATTAGACAAACATTAAGTGAATATTTTTTTGCCCTTGCGTAAGGGAATTGTAAGTTGTTTGTATTTAACGTGCTCTGTGAATAGATATCATATGGTTTAAAAATATTGGAAATGTTTTTAAAATATTGGATTTTTTTTTAGGAGAATTTTGGGATATATGGTAAAGCCATGTATTTTTACGGGTATTCATTGTGTTGATTATTGTTGATTGAGAATTATTTTTAATTGTTTTTTCTATGCCTTCTTTTCTAAAAACTGGTAATGTATGTTTTTATCTCTGTGACCAAATACTACAGTTATTTGGTCACAGGTTTTACCTATAAAGGTTTAAGAGACGAAATTGGTATATATACTAGGCCATGTTGTTTTTGTATTCCATTTTGCTAGTATTTAAATTTTATTATTTATAAGAGTATTATTCATCTGAAAAAATATATATACCGAAAAAAGCTAAAACATTTTCTACAATTATTGTAATATAGCAATTTATTAGAGAAGCCCCAGATGTTATAAGTATTTATTATCCAAGGAGAGCAAATTTCAATTTTCGATGTAAGTACATGAAAAACTGTATTTTTTGGTTTTTAGGTGGTATGTGTATCTTATTTGGTATTATTATCTTTGAAGCTTGTAGAAGGAATGAGCTGCACAAGTTAAGATATATAAATTATTTTGATTCATCTCTTTTAATCACAATTAACAGAAACAACCTGAAAATCAGTTACAGGGAATTATGAGATATGAATTGCATTGCATTAATATTCGTCCAAACAATGGGGTATTTTCGCTCGATCGAAATAAAAATGGGCAATTGCATATTCAACAAGTACATTTTTTTCCATAATTTTTGACATAAGAAAAAATGCGCAATAATCAGAAATACGTGTTTAATTGCAGCTTGAATTTCTATGACGTCATTAAGCGAAAATAGACAAATCACTACATATATATGTTATATATGTATATATAAATACTAATATCAACAGCAATGGCCGACAGGAAGCAGTGAGGCGTCACTGCCGTCAATTTATAGACAGAATACCCTAAAAATCACTACATTTGCCGCACTATTTATACTTGCGCTTAGTGACGTCACATGATTTATTTTACAGCTTGTTTTAGAGCTAAACAAAGAAATAAAGAATACGGGTATCTTCTTTTTCCATTTACTTTCTGCTCCCATTGTTAAAAAAAACAGAAAATACCCCATTGTGTACTATATCCTATAAACTATAAACTTATTTAAATTTTCCCGATCATAAGTTTTGTATACATGACACTGCCTTCATCGCAGTTCTGCTACAATTTATAGTGATTCTGGTGGTGATAACTTCATTGAATCGCCACAGGGAATGGAAATCCACATCAGTGGCCAAAAACTACATTGACGAATCAACTCAAAATAAAGTCAACGTTGCCAATAAAATTTTGAATTCAATTGAATACAACGAATTCAACAATTTAATAAACATTACTCTATCAACATCAACAATGTCGGCCACCAATATTGTAACAAAACTGCCACAGATACATTTTAATAACTGTACCATCCAAAATGTAACAATACATAAAAAATTATAACTCTTATTTGTTAAACCTTGATTTTCTTATATTTCTATGTTCCATTTATATAGTTATCATAATATTATATCCTAAATTATAAATTTATTTAATAAATTTTAGAAATAAAGTGTTAATTTTTGTATGTGTTATTATGAATGGTTATAGAAAAAATAGTGTATGCAACTCACATTTAATGGCTATTAAGACACTCACTCACATTCATTATGACATTCGCCTACTACTCATGTGATAATTCTCGCATGCTCATGTCTTAGTAGCCATCATTAAATGGTCGTTGCATAATATACTGATTATTAGCATTCGTCTTATTTAATAAAGTTGAATCATTATTAATAAGAGTACTTACAGGCATATCTCTACATTCTCCATAATATTCAATGTGAACATGTTTATAATCTTCTCCTTTGCATTGATCATCACCTTTGGCACACAGGCACCGTTGCTGGTAAACAGCACAGTCAGAGGTCCATGTCTCATTGTGATTGGAACAAACTTTTCGGCGTGAGTCTGTTTCAACGGGGCAGTTTGGAATACAGACACATTGAGGCTCTCCTTCACTGTCAACTTCACATATTCTGCCTGCCCCACAATGCACTTCCAAACAAGGATCTAAACAAAAGATTGACTCCTAGAGGAATATGTATGTCTACAATTTATTTACACCTATTTGAATACACAACTATTTTATAAGAAATAATAGTGTATCAAAATATTTAACAAATGTTTAAATTGACTGCTTTGTTACCTTTTACTTTCTTAGAATAATTATTTATTGCTGTTATTACCTATACGTGGAACTCGGTTATCAACAACTTCCTCCTCGCCGGCTGCCATAGGCGGTGCTTGAGGAGATTGTTCTTCTCCACTGGCATCCCTTAGCTCTTCACTAGCTGTGGGCTTCCTTCTATATTTCTTGTGCTTCCTCTGAAATTGTGATTAAATAATAGCTTTGATAATAGTCACATGTATAAAATATTTAAAGCTAATAAATTTATCACATATTTGCTTATATCCAGGAGAAGAAATCCAAAAACAGACAGATTAAACTGTTTACATCTGACGTTAAATTAGGGGATTAAACGAAGTCCTAAAATAGGGAACATGGCTAAAAATTTTAAATATATAAATATAACACTAGAAAACATAGCGTAACGTTGCAATAAAAAGTGTAGTTCAAAAGAAAACAAAACTTCTAATTCCGCGCTATCAGTATGAAGGATCTAAACAGCGATAAAATTGGAGCGGCCCGAAACTAGCTGTGACGTCACAAGCTACAATATTCGGTGCTGGGATCTTCCGTAGCCGACCGAATCGGTCTCCTCGCCGTTTGTAAATTGTAGCCTGTGGTGTCACGACTTTGAACCTGTTTGAAACGGTTCGCTCGCAGGCGAGACTTTAATACTTTATAACAAATTTATTATTGGGAATTAAGGCGTCATATTTTGCATATCTTATTTTTCGGTATGGTAGGACATTCTTATGCAATAAAAAAATGGGAATGTTCCCTATTATGTATTTATTATTATGTTAATCTTATAAGCAGTGGTAGAGGCCCTGTCAATTAAACATAAACAAGGACAAAATTACAAAGATTATATTCTACATAAATTGGTAGTTTGGAGGAACTAATTTCAGGAATTAAGTGGGTAGCAGGGTTACAGAGAATATTGCTATATAAAAATATTTCTAGACAGACAAAGACAAGGTTATACAAGACAATGATATGACCAATCGTTACATATACTAGTGAAACATGGACGTTAACTAAAACTGAACAAGCGAGACCTCAGATATGGGAGAGAAAAATACTGAGGAACATCTTTGGAGGAAAAAGAACTGAATATGGATGGGTTAGATGAGGAAATGAAAAAGTAATGAGTCTATATAAGGAGACAAACACAGATAACATAGATGATAGTGATAAAAGAAAGAATGCCAGAGGTAAGGATACCAAAAAATCCAAAAATGTTACGGACGCGAACAATTGGAGGGAAGAAGAGAAGAGAGGAAGACCAAATGGAAAGGATAATATATATATATATATATATATATATATATATATATATATATATATATATATATATATATATATATATATATATATATATATATATATATATATATATATATATATATATATATATATATATATACATATATATAATGTAGAGCGATATTGGGTATCTCGCTCGCAAATAGATATTAGGTAGTTTTAAGTAATGGAATACCAATTAAAAAATAAATAGGTATAGAAGTACTTACGACTTTCTCAGCAGAACTGTCACTAATTAGTAAAAGCACTAGACATGCAGATAAAATCAGGAACCTCATTATGGCTGGCAGGTTATTACCTGAAAAATTAAAAGTAATCAGACAAATTATTATATTTAGGTGTCTATGTAATTATATGTATATATTTGAAAATAAGCCACATGTATTACATAAACAGTGAGGTAAGTAAGATATATCGACCCCGTATTATAAATGGGGGGCTTCAAGCAGCCTCTCTGGTAGAAAAGTACTAGCAGACCCACTTCACCTAACAGTAGAGAAGGAAAATGTGAAAAAACAGGTATTGTTATTGTAAAATTTTATTCTTCTTTCTTCTTCAGTAGGTAAATAACTTATATGGTGGATTTGTTACATAAAACCAAAATTACAACCCATTGTTTCAATGATGTTAATTCAGTTTTGGTAAAAAAAATGAAAAAATAATTAATATCTTACGAATGATAAGATACGTATTATAGGACATGCTTAATGAAAGTTACTCTTCTAATGTAGAAACCAAAAATGTAATAATATATATATTATGAGGTGTTCTATTTAAAATAACAGCCTTTGATTAACTTCTGGTCACACCGGAAGTGACACGAAGTTGAAAATATTTTACAAATGTAGAACTATATCTACCTTAGGCTAAGGCATATTAGGAAAAGAAAAGGCAAATAGAGGAAAGTTTTGCCATAGATGTAATTTTCGCACCCTTGTGTTTTTTGGGTCGCTGAATATGAATCTGAACTTTGCTGACAGAAATTTTGCCCGGAACCCCTTTTTGCAAAAAAATAAAATATTGGCACCTTTTTCAGTTTCTCGCCTAATCTCAAATACTATGCGTTTTATATCTAAAAGACCATTCCATACAAAAAAAAAGGGGGTCCCAGGCAAAATGTCTGTCAGCAAAGTTCAGATCCATGTTCAGCGACCCAAAAAACATAAAAGGTGAGAAAAGTATAACTATGGCAAAACGTTCCCCTATTTTTCCTAATATGCTAGCCTCTAATATGACACCTCTTTACGCCACCAAATTTTCAAAAATCAAAAATGTTTTGTTCTCCAGATCTAATATGCCATCGAGTTTGAAAGACCCTGTGTAGACCATAGACATGATATCTAGACCTGAGATATACATAATTACATTATTTATACCTAATGGTTAGGTAGATACCCCTTGTTTAAGGAAGATACAAAATGAATATTTTATTTTTATTTATTTTATTTTAATATTTTATTTGCTTGCTAATAGACGCCATTTGTTATTATTATTATAAAAGACAAGTACCTACACCAATATACAAGGTGTTTCTAAATTGATGCGAAAGATATTTTAAAGGGTGATTTTTCAGTAAAAATTAAGGTGGGTCTTTCGTATAAATTGTTTTTCAAAACCCCTTCCTCTCTAAGTTACATCCCTCTAAACTTTGGGAAAATGCCCCCAGAATTGGCCCGCCCGATATCCAGAATTAAATCCTCTGTATTTTTGAATTTGGGGTTTCCTTAAAAGGTTGTTTTATTCAATTCCCGTTGAAAATATAGAGAACTTAAGAGATCGCATTGTAGCATCATGCGAAACTATTAGAAATACACCCGGATTATTTCAAAGAATACGGAATTAAAGAGTACGATTAATTAAGGAATACGGAGACAAAGAGTAGAGACATGGGTTTTTGCGGAGGGGGGGCCATTTTCAACATTTATTATGATTTTTGTGATTGATATTTCGATACCATTATTATTAGTTTGTAACTGTTGTTTGTTACAATAGTGCACTAATGCACTTATTTAATATGTTATTGTGGTATTTTGTAATTTATTGTTTCATTCTATTAAATAAAATTGTCATTTTTATTTTCTTGTGAGCAAACAATCAATGTTTCGAAGAAAACTCAAGACAAAAAAGTTGCAGATTGAAGCCATCTTTGCATATCAATTTAAATAAAGAAACGTCGATGCGTTAATAAGTTGTGAAGAAAAATATTATAGGGGTTGTGTTTTTATTTTACCTCCCTGTAACAATATCTCAGGGTTACAAAAATTGTCACAAACACTCATTTTATTAGTGCAAGTGGTCCGCCAAATTTCGTTCTTCTAAATTCTTCCATAGTGGAGAAAATAAATAAAAACTATTTTTTCCAATTTTACAGGGCTGTAACTTGGGGGAGGGGAAGGGGTTTTGGGAAAAAAAAAAGAAAGATTCACCCTAATTTTTGCTGAAAACTCACCCCTTAAAATCCTTCGCACCAATTTAGAAACAACCTGTCTATGCATGATTTTTTCACGGTAATAATAATTATTGTATGACAAAAGTTTTGTCATAAAACAAACATAATTATGACATAACAAAATAATAAGCTGCATGTGGATATGTAGGTATATATGCAGTGCATAAGAGACCTCTGATACAAGTCTATTTTTATTCGCCCGTCTTAAATTACAAAATCCATTATATGTGCAGAACGCGAATGACATCATACCTTATTCAAGCCCACATAAAACTGAATATATCGAAGTTTATAGCGCTTTGTTTAATAGAAACGCTAACAAAATTAGAAAAGTAAATACGGAAACTTGTTAGTTTTCATAACATAAACTCATGAATAAAATTACACCGCCATTGAACTACATTGCGAACATCAACATAATTTCTATACGCCAAATTATACAAATGATAATGTATTTGGATAACGAGAACTATATTTTTATTCATCATTTAGGGGCATTACTAATTAATAAATATAGGACATACCTAAATGCATTACGCATTTAGAATGATTTAATCATTATTATTACTTAAAGGGTGGCCCGTAATATAGTGACACATGAAGTCAAATAACTTTGCCTCTGAAAAATCTATAGGTTAGGTTAGGTTATCTATAAGTTTTTGGTGTTGTTCGACAGAAAAGCTCAAAGAAAAAAAAATGGCAAAAAATAGAGCCTGTACCAAAGTATAAAAATGTAAGTAAAAAAATACTATTTAAACATACATTCTGTATATACTACTATTTTTTTTTGAAACGTAACCATCGATTTATTTATAATTGTTATAATAATTGTCAAATAGACAGAACGTACTGCCGGTTTCGAAATATGAATAATCGCGCTTTTATTGTTGAAAATTTATTTAAAAATCACGGCAATAGTTACTCAACATCAGTTTTGCACTTAATTTGATTCCTGCGTGTAGGAACGCAATTTTAAAATAGGTTGGTCCATTTAGACCCACAGCATCAGCTCTGGAGAAGAGACCTGCAGGCTGCAGGTATGCCTATTTCACTTAGAACTCCTGCAAATATAGAAAGAGTTCGAGTTGCATTTTTAATAAGTCCAAACCTATCTGCAAACATTAGCACTCTCAAGAATTAACTAGCCTGCACAGAATATTGCACAAATATTTTCGCTTAAAACCGTAAAAAGTTCATCTTGTGCAGGAGCTAAAAGACACCGATTTTGCAGCCAGACTTGCTTTTTCTAACAATTTGAGAGATTTTAGAAAACAATGCTAATTTGGCCGAAAAATTATTTATGTCTGACGAAGCACATTTTCATGTGTGGCTATGTAAACAAACAAAACTTTCGTTACTGTTTTAACGAAAATCGCAAAGAAAGTCTTCATATAGTCAAAAACATCCTGTCTGGTGGGCAGTGCTGAGTGCCAGCACAGGGAATTGTGGGTCCCTTTTTAAGGATGAAATGAAGAAAATGAAGAAAACACAACGGTAACTTTGGAACGTTATGTGAACATGTTGAAAACTTTTTTTCAGCAAAAGTTACGGCATTTTTCTGAAAACATGTGGTTTCAGCAGGACGGCGACACGTGCCATACTGTTCGCGCATCCATGAATATCCTGCGACAAATGTTTTTTGTTATGGGCTATTTAAAATCCAGGGTTTACATCAATAATCCGCAAAATATCGACGAATTAAAAGAATGTTCATGAAGCGAAGGTCATCATCTTTTAGACACAATTTTTAAATATTAGGCTAGTTATTATTATTATGTTAGTTTCCATTGTTTTATTTAATTTCTTGAATTTCATATTTTGATTAAAATCGTTTTATACTTTAGCACACCCTGTATTTTTTGCAAAAAATGTTTTTTGAGATTTTCTATAGAATAACACCAAAAACTTTTACTATAAGTATGTAAAAGGGTTTTCAGGGGCAAAGTTATTAGACTTCAAACTGTACTACATTATGGGCTATTCCTTATATGGACAATGTACGTTTGGAATTGAAGCACGGCGAACACAGCATAGGAATTAATAGGAAACAACACGTCTTGATCAAAACATTAATATTAGAAATTAAGGACTAAAGGAAATTCTGATAAAAATCAGTAGCTAACACTGCGAGTAGGGGAGACCGGGGCACGTTCGGATACGGGAGGTACCTTTGGAGAGAGCGAAATTACGATAGAAGATGGATCAAAATATTGTACTGGAAACTAAAATTATTAAAGGTAGACAAATTACCATTCTAAAGTTCACATATAAAACATTTTCCATTAGGAAAAAAATATACGACACAAAGCAACAAAAAAAAAACCGAATGTGCCCCGGTATGCCCTACCTACATTACTCATAGGGTTACCAGATGAAAACCTGTCCACCCAGGAAAAACCTTTAAGAAAATCCGGACAAAATAATCCGGCCGTCATATTTTTTTTTAGCAAAGTAACAATTTTCACATTATCTACTGATTGATGATAGCTACCATTATACCATTTTCATTTTACTAAAAAAGAAGAGCAAAAAAATAAATTTTTTATTCATATGTACTTACAAAACTTAAAACTTACAAAGTAAAGCATTTTAACTAGATTTTTTAAAACTAGTTTATTATTTTGCATTATTTGATGTTTATAAAGTGTTACCTATACTTCAAATCCGGGCGTTTATGAAAAATCCGCCCGGACCCACCCGGCGGCGTAGTAAAAACCCGAACATGTCCAGATTATTCCGGACGTCTGGTAAGCCTAATTTAATTACTCCTCAACATCAGAATGTATCATTATTTAAAATGGTATCATTATTTGTCATTGTGTCAATATTTTAAGTAACATGGGTAGGAAGAGTTTATCAAATACATACATATATATCCGCTATGAGTTCTGGGAACAGGAAATTCACCACATGATGTGAGATAAATCACCACATGATGTGCAATCTAATTTTTTTAAATGTACATGTATAGTATGAAATTTTATCAATGAATATGTTATGTACTTAATGACCTAAATATATATATATATATATATATATATATATATATATATATATATATATATATATATATATATATATATATATATATATATATATATATATATATATATATATATATATATATATATATATATATAATAATTACGTTAACAATTTATTGTATATTATGTTATATTATATTACAGAAATTAATCGCAAACGTAAATGTGGAGCAACAAAATTCGATAATCACGAAAATGCCAACGACAATTATGATAACCTTATAGCCTTCTACGAGTATTTAAAACTGTCCTAAATAAAAATTACAATGTTTATAAATTCACAAAATCTAATATATATATATACAAATTGAACTGTAACATTGAAAACATCCACGTATGTAGAGGCGAAATCCACAGGAAAACGATTTGCAAATAAATTCAGATGTTTTCTTCAAATAGTTTTAAAGACTATTTTCACAATGTATAAAAGCGCGTTTGCTAAATATGGTTTTAAAAGAAGATCAGATATCTATAACTACGGCTGTAACAGTATTTTAATATGTACTGCGGGCCTGAAGTAATAATATTTTAATCCCGAAGGTAAGGAAGAAGGATATTGTATCATAATTTACGTGAGGGATAAAAGTACTTCAGTCGCAAGGTATATACGATATTTTTCGTACTTTCGAAATTGATACGTATACATAATATAAAAGAGCACATAGAAACCTTTATAGAAATACAGATAATAATTATTAAGCATAAAGCGAGGCAAATAATAGACCGAACTAGGTTAAATCTGCTGCATTCACCCAGGATAGACTGGCAAATATCACGAACATTACTATGGTTACGAACTTATCAATCAGTGACTTCCATTATTTGCCTCGCTTTATGCTTAATAATTATCTGTTTCTATAAAGGTTTCTATGTGCTTTTTTTATATTATGTATACGTTTCAATTTCGGAAGTACGAAAAATATCATATATACCTTGCTACTGAAGTACATTTAATCAATCAGATAAATTATTACATTACAATAATTATAAACTTTACCTTCGGGATTGAAAGTACTTCTTCAGTCCGCGGTATATAATATATTATAATAGTGCGTATTCCACCTACAGCCATATGATGTTTTATAGTCTTATAATTCTCCGATCCCATATAATGCGTAATAATGATCTATTATAATATCTAAAATAAAAACAAGGTGTCATTTCTCAGAATACACCATATGTGCGGAAGGTCATTCAATATCAACGAAAAATATCTACGCTTTCGGGAATATTTACTTTTAGCAATTTGCCATAACGTCCTATACACAATCAATTTCCATCAGTGTAAAAACTGTTATGTAAATTGTTTTATTTTTAACTTGAGTAGATTAATCTCATTGCGAAAGAAATATATGGCAAACCATATTTCAAGATGGCGGACGGTTCCAAAGGTTTTCCCTCAACTAAATAAAAAGATATCATGCCTAAGTGAGTGAAACCAGAAAGAATATAAATATTGAGAAGAATACTTTTCCGAACTCAATGATAATAAATTAAACTTCTGTGACGAGCCGAGAAATATCAAAGCTATCACGGTGATGGGGAAAACTTAGTAAACGGTGATTAGCAGATTGCGATGCAATAATGAATTCCTTGAAATCTAGCATAAGTTCATGGCGTCAGCGTCTGAGAGTGGAGAACTTGTCCCGCTGTTCGTGGTTTAATACCCAAACATCACTATCAAGAATGGGAAGAAGATAGACAGAATTAATGCGGTATAGTGTCAAGAACTTTGTTTGAATGGGTTTGACGGATCGATATCCATATACCTTATTTTAGACAAATGATGGTGAAAAATTTTTAAACGGGAACAAGTTATTGAAGAATGTGCTCATCATGATATAAAATTCATATTACTTCCCCCTAATTCTACCCATCTTTGTCCGCCCTAGATGACGCCTTTTATGCACCCCTGAAGAAGGCTTGAAGGCGAATTATCACTGCGAATGGAAATCCTGAATGACTATTAATATTAGGCCGAGAGCTTGCCGTGCTGCTTCCATTGTGGACGAAAAAATTATAGTGTAGTAATAACATTGCATAATATGAATTCGCATGCCTGCCAGCTCGTATCGGTTGCGTTTATTTAAAAATAAATCGTTATATTTTCAAAACGTATAAATGGGCTCATCGCAATATGGATAAAACGTTTCATACAGATGCTAGACACTAGACTAAATACGAATTCATGTGCCTGCCAGTTGGATCGGTTGTGAAATCCCGCCTGCCAGTTAAAAAAGCGGTTTTCAAAAGTGCATAATTTGCCTCAACGCATTGTGCACCAAAAAAATTATGACATAGTTTAAAGCATTGTTTGAAGTCATTGTGAAATCAGTTTGAATACATTGGAATCACAAATTAAAAGTTGTGAGCCAGGTAATGTCAATCTCGTGGTCATTGATGGATTTTTTGTCTCCATACCACCAAGGAAATTTCTGTTCATTATGGGAAAATTGCCAGCAAATGCTTAAATGCTTTTCTGAACCACAATACGAAAGAAATAACGGTAATGTTCGACACATACTTCCACCCGTCCAACAAAGACAATGAACTTTTGCTTCGAGGCAATGCCGAAGATCGCCAATTCCAAATCTCAGGTCCTGCAGCGCTGCACCGATTTTATATAGGATTTTAAGAGCATCAATTTCAAAAGGCTTTTATTGAATATTTTGTCGAAGATTGGTCGAACGACGAGTACGCGATTAATTTGAAGACTAAAACGCTGTATGTTAACGCGAAACAGTGTCACAAATTTGAAGTTGTTGACGAAAAGTTGTTTCAACAATTATTGTTTAAGAATTGTCTTGCGAGGAGCATGAGGAGGCGGACACAAAAATTGTGTACCCATGTTTGCAATACAAATCAAGATTCAAACGTCATTATAAGATGTTCAGATACCGACATTCTTATAAACACAACACAAAATGGGAAGAAAGATTTTTAACAATGTTGGCGGTACGAATTATCCGCGCTACTTTGATCGATTGTACGACGATTGTAACGATTCACACTTGGGTCCCGATCTATGCAACTCACTACCTGGGTTCCATGCTTTACGTCGAAAATATTTGGAGTAATGCGCATTTGAGAATACCAACGGCATTCGTTGCTATTAAGTAATATTAATAAATTATTAATTTTATAGAGGACACGCATCAGTCGGGAAACGTTGCAGGTATTGAAAAATACTTGGATGCAATGAGAAAACTTTAATTTTTTTATGCAAATACCCTATTTATTTTTTGTTGATTGGTTGTGGGGAAATGTATAGCATTAAACAAATAATTATCCATAATTTTCTGCCACGTAAACTGAATGTCCCTTCATATTCTTATTTCTTTGTTTTAATTTAGTGTACTATTATTTGTATTAGTAAAATAAAATCAGTTGAATGTCGTTTATTTTCTGTTTTTTTGTTTACTTTTTATTTATTTTTATTCCCTTTTATAATTCCTCTTTTTTCATTTTAAAATTTAATTCTAAAAGATTCGTACATTTTTCTTCAAAATATAAATCTCCTACTTTTAATATGTTAAATCACGTAATGTTTTGTAATCTTTTTATTGCTTATTTCAATAGGCGCTAGAAAATAAAATAGAAACGTATTTTCTATTCTTAAAGTACCTCAAAATTGATGAAGATGCAAGATTTAAAATAATATTTTTTCAAGGAGATAAAAAAATACATACCCATTACTTTTTATGCACGCGATAAGAGTTCTTATTTTTTCGACGGCGCCGAGCTCGCGATTTTCCAGGGGCTTGGCCGCCTTGTCGATCATGTCATTTTAAAATTTTATCATTATCATTTTTCTTATCATTATCATTATCATTATCATCTTTTTATCATTTTAAAATTTAATTCTAAAAGATTCGTACATTTTTCTTCAAAATATAAATCTCCTACTTTTAATATGTTAAATCACGTAATGTTTTGTAATCTTTTTATTGCTTATTTCAATAGGCGCTAGAAAATAAAATAGAAACGTATTTTCTATTCTTAAAGTACCTCAAAATTGATGAAGATGCAAGATTTAAAATAATATTTTTTCAAGGAGACAAAAAAATACATACCCATTACTTTTTATGCACGCGATAAGAGTTCTTATTTTTTCGACGGCGCCGAGCTCGCGATTTTCCAGGGGCTTGGCCGCCTTGTCGATCATGTTGCACTAAGTTCAACATGATCGATAAGGCAAGCACTCGGAAATGCGTTTTTAATGCTTTAAACTTTGTCACGAATTTTTTTCGCGGATATTGCGATGAGGCAAATTATGCACTTTTTAAAACCGATTTTTTAATTGGCAGGCAGGATTTCGCAACCTATCTCAACTGGCAGGCACTTGCATTCGTATTTAGTAGTGTGTCTAGTATCTGTATAAAAATTTTTATCCACATTGCGATGAGTCCATTATACGTTTTGAAAATACAATAATGAATTTGTTTTGAAAATACAAAATACAATAATTTTTTTTTAATAAACGGCATGCGATTTCACATTATATGATGTTATTACTACATTCCGTAATATTTTCGTCCACAACAGCATCGGCATGGCTTGGGTGTCGATTGCTCTTGGACTATATAAGTACTTATATAATTTTGCATTTCTTACATGATATTAAGATATATAGAGGGTGTTTCATAGTTGTTAACAAGTAACAAGCGAAATCTTCGCTTTTCAAGATGATAAAAATATGAAGAAAAAAATATTATTCTGGAGGATATAATATATAAACTATCACTGACCATCATCCCTGAAAATTAATGCATCATAATTCTATACAACCAATACCAGAATACAAAAGCTAGAACGTTTCATGAACCTTCTCCAAAATGTACAATGTAAAATAATAATAAAATGGAGACTGCCACTACACCTACATTTGTAGGTTTGTGTTTTTTTGTTAACAATTATACACTCGTAATATGTGTTGTAAGGAATATTTCCTTATTGTACCCGCCCTTGGCACTGGAATGGATGATTCATGCAAGCGGTCTACTTTTCCGCTACGCTGGCCCAGAATCGACGCGCCAAGAAGAATCCAGACAGGACGATTAGGATGCGTCGAACACGGGAGATGACACTGGGGAAAATCTCAGCGATAGAAGCAGTTAGAAGGAGGGCCCGAACTCTCCGGGCCCTCCAGAACGGACGACCAGTGACGCGCGCCAAGAACTACATTGGCCGTGAAAATAAATAAATAATAAAACAATAACATTGTTTCAAAATAAATGTAAATCGTGAATGTATTATATAAATTGTGAATAGTGACTGTTAGTGTACCTAGTGGTATTGACCGGTAACTTTAAAAAGTGGTATTGACTGGCCATGTAATTTTATATCCATCGCAGTCAGTACACTGTATTAGCTTATAAAATTTAATTTTAAAAACAATAACTAATATTGGAAAACAAGGAACCACACAAAACGTAAAAGCAGCTGACAGAGTTCCAAATGACAGATAACAGCTGAGCGTCTCCGACTACATAAAATAACGTGATTGTTCGAACTTATTCCGTATGCTGCAAGATATAAAATATCGCCAACTATTAAGTTAAGGGCATAAGTTAACATCGTATTCCTTGTATCGTGAACCGGCGTCTTGATTTGCGGTGGCTCAATTATAACTGTTACAGCATAAGTTTAAGTTAACATCCATCATGAACCAGCCTTAAATGTTAGCCCCTTAACCATGGGCGCCATTATGTATGGGCAAAGGAGGGCGGCCACCCCCTCTGGATTTATTACTTTGATATTATTTATTTTTACCATTATTTTCTAATGTAATTATATATTGTTATCCGTAATAACAAGAGACGGTTAGTTAGGATAGAGTTTTCGGAGGATATCTGAAAACTGGTAAATGACGAATGTCAACTTTTTACCCAGCATTAAAACTTATTTTTTATATTATAAAAATATTTTTTTATGCCACCACAACCTGCTCAATTGAACGCTCTTTTAGAAGAGTTAAAAGGTGGCTTAGATCAACAATGGGCGAAAGTCGCCTTACTGGACTATCCCTTATAAGTATTTACGTTAAATATGTCGATGATAGTAAAATGGAAATAATTAAAAAGGTCATTGATTTATTAGGTAATGAAAAAATTATTTTTAAATTTATGTTCAGTGATCATGTCCTTCCTAATGTCCTTAGTCTTTTATTTCGTGCAGTGCTAGTTATTTGCAAGATACATCAGACGATCGCGGCATTTTGGATGTTAAGGTAGAGATTGCGCATATATTTCACCTGTATACTTGTCATTGTACAACACCTCTTGTCAATAATATAACAACGTAGCATTTTTTCCGAGTCCGTGTTTATTAAAATAAGGATATATAAACACAAAAATAATTATTAAGGCATGTGGTGCCAGTGGCTTAGCAATTTATTTTTTCATGTCATTTTAGGGGCGACTTGAAAATGGTCCGAAACTATGCAAGACTAACAGGTAGTCGTAAATATCACGACTAAGATGTGACAAAGTTGCAAGAGGCCGTTAATAGATACACGGGCCAGAGCATTCAGTGAAGAGTATGGTATTCGGCATGTTACGTAAAATATAATAATTTTTCAAATTTCAGTTGTAGTAAATATATTTTTTTCGTTTTCTGAATTTCAAATCGCCTCTACAGTGGGAATAGTTTAGATAAACAGCCGATATAGCACAGTTTATCTATTTATGTAGTTGCCTATTCTAAAGATAATAACAATAAAAACAAATATTTCCATTAATTAAAAAAATCACCGCCCTTGTGTGCGCCACTAGTCACTAATTCTCTGTTCTATTACAATACTCTTCTATCAAGACCAAATTGTGAAAAAATACTAGTAGGGCTTTCAATCTTATTTCAGTATTTTACTTTAACACTGTCAAATCTCTTCATTCTGTAAAAAACTGTTCAATAGAATCGGTACCTAATTTGAAAACAGTTTCATAAAAAATATCAAATAGCAGCAAATAGGTTACTGAACCCTTTCCGCCATTATTTAAAATATTAATAACCACAGACATATTTATCGTACGTGACCGTAATTACCATAATACATAGGTATAGCTATTGGTATGACATCATTATAACTATTCGCATAGACATAAATAATAAATATAATAATTACAAAAACAAAAGGTATAGATTATTAATAGGTTTTCTAAGAATATCTACCGCAATAATTTGACCGTCTACTACATACGATGTATGTATGTAGTATATAAATGTACATACCTACTGTACGTTTATATATTATAAAATTTGGAGAGGTATCATGGCTCATGGAGGGCTCATGGCGATCGGCAATATCACCCACAAGTTTGGATAAGTCTAGAATGTTTGGAATATTTATTTCATGTTCAGAAGCATATACCTATCAGGAAACATAAAAAAAATTAAAAGGATTTTAACAACGCAAAAATAAACATTATAACAGCATTGTACCGTTGAATGAAGGATTCGTATCCTTCAATCAACGATTGTACGAATGTTGATACAAAAAACATCTATAAATGAAACACTTAATCAAACCGGAACTCTACACCAACTTGTACCGCGTGGGTCAAAAAATGTTGAACTTTTTACGTTTGCCCTTAGCTTTTCTGTTTATTAACCGATTTTAATCAGCTTGGTGTCTGTCGTTGCTTAGACAACAGAAATGACATAGAGAGAAAATTTCAAAATGGCCGTTTTTTTTAAATTCAAGATGGCAGCCGCGTTTGAAAGTAGCCCTTTCTTTGGGCTACTTCTGGTTAAAGCAAATATAACGAAATCACTCATACAATACAAAAAAAGACATATCAAATGGACATTTCCCTACATGTTAAGACCTCTATGAGAAAAATAGATCCATCGGAAGCGGAGCTATACGTAATCATACAAAGCGTAATTTATTACGTAATCATACAAAGCGTTTTTGTCAAAATGACAGCTAACGTCCTAAACGAATGAATTCAACAATTGAATCGATGAGTTCGAAAACCGTACAAGTCCAAAATTTGACATTTTAAAGTAAGATAGCCATTTTGTTTAAAATTTGTCTCTTCATCGATTGAGCTTAAAAACCGTACTAGATACTTGGCCGTTTACGTCGCAGAGCTGATTGCTCCCGTGAAATGGGGAGAAAAACCGTACATGTCCGTGACTTGTACGGTTTTTCATCTCAACAACAAAATAGTGGTCAGTTGCTTGTTTACATGAACGGCGTTCACTTCGTGTGTATGTGCATTGTAATTTTGATATTCGCGATTTTTCAAGTAAAATTATGTCATCCAGTGATAGTGAAGGAGTCAGTACATCTAGTAGTGGTAGCAGAAAAAGAAAAAGAAATGTCGCTAGCTGGAAACACAACAAAATAAAAACAGCACGTTTGCAAGGTCAGGCATATGTTTCTAAGAAGGGAAAACATGTTGATGCAAAGACTGTAGGACCTGCGTGTAGGTAAGTTAATTTTAATAAGTTTGACTTGAATTTCAAAATAGCTGTTTTATTTTTTAGTTGTACAAAAAAATGCATGCAACAGTTTACCGAGGAAGAAAAAAAGAAACCTTTTATCTAATCTACTCAGCCGTACGTCGAAAAACGAGCAAGACACGTATTTACTCATGGAAGCAAAACCAATCCAGAGACATCGCGTGAGAAGTGCGGAAAACAAACAAGAAAGAAAATCAAACTTTTCGTACTTCGTTTTGAAAGGCTCAAATCGAATTTCCGTATGCAAACAGGCATTTATAAGCCTTCATGCCATATCGCACTGGCAAGTTCAGCGCCCTACTTTTGGCAGCTAAATCACCAAAGGATCTTAGAGGCAGGCATAATAATAGACCTCGTGCTTTATGCGACGAATGGACTCAGAAAATTAAAGAGCATATTGAGGCGTTTCCGGTCAAAGCTTCACATTATTCCTCCAAAACCGTTCGTTATTTAGATGCATCTTTGGATGTAAAGAAAATGCATAGTCTTTTTGTCGGGAAATATCCAGAGTTGGAAAATTTAGTTAAATACGAATTCTATCTAAAATATTTCAACGAGAACTTCAATCTTAAGTTTGGGAGACCACAGGTTGATGTATGCTCAGAGTGCGAAAGACATGGAACGAGGCTCAAAGATGTTAGCCTTAACGATAACGCAAAGAGAGTGGTTGCAGCGGAACTAATGGTCCATAAAAGGCGGGCGAAGAAGTTTTATAATAAAATTAAAGAAGTGCAAACCCTGTGTACTGAACGTGATGGGACTAGCTTTTGACTATATGCAAAACAAGCCACTACCGCACATACCTGTGCAGGAAATATTTTATTTTAGGCAGCTCTGGGTATTCGCATTCCAAATACACAACCTTAAGGAGAATACTGGTCATTTGTATACTTACCATGAAGGTCAAGGTCAGAAAGGACCTAATGAAGTTTGCACGTTCCTTAATGACTACATATTGAAACATATACCCTCTGAAATCACTGAACTGCATTTGTTTTCCGATGGATGTGCAGGGCAGAACCGAAACCAAACAATGGTTCGTTTCCTCTTAGCATTACAGGCAACCAAAAGATTCAACAAAATCTATCATTATTTTCCAATAAGAGGCCATTCGTTTTTGCCCTGCGATAGGGATTTTGGTTGTGTAAAACGGAATTTTAGAAAACATGATCGAATTTATATTCCAGAAGAATATGAGGATTTAATATTGACTTCCAGAAAAAAGCAACCATTTACTGTGAAACAAATCCGATACACTGATATTACTGATTTTAAAAACTGGTGGCCTGATTACTATAAAAAAACATGTAGCACTCGAGGTACCGGTTCCAAGAAAGAAACGTTTGCTGTGTCAAACTATAGGCAGTTCCTGTATGAAAGTTCAAATCCGGGATATGTTAAAACGTGGGAGTATATAGATGGTTTACACTCCGATACTTTTAAATTGCTAAAAGAGCATAAGAACAGCCCACCTCTGCCCAATATTAAGGCATATAAGGAACCTGTTCCGATTAATGAAAAAAAAATCGTGGACATCAAGAAGGTAATGACTTATACCCAAGGTGAAGTATTGGAATTCTATTACCACATCACATCATGGAAAACCACAAGTGCTGAAAATGATGATTAGATGATTAAGATGGCAGTTTTGATATGTATTTTTCCTCAGTTTTGAGGAAATATTAAAAAAATTTAAAAAAATCATCTGTTTCTTTTTATATACAGGGTTGAGTTCAAGAACCGTACAAGTCCATCCCCCCTTTTTACCTGTCACTGATAGACTATTTTATTTTCCGAAAAACTACCATTAAAAACACATTGTAAACCACGAGATCTAAAACTTTTCTATGCATGCCGATAGTCTATGTCAAGTAGTTTCAACGTTAAAAGGTTTTTATTGATTTTCTCGGAACGCTGATTTTGGACATGTACGGTTTTCGAACTCACCGATTCAATTATAAAAGGTGTATTTTATGAGTGAAATAACATATTTCAAAAATGGTGTTTCTATTTTTGCCTTTGTGTAAAATACAACAAAAAAACGGTAAAATAATTAGGTTGTTAGTGCTAACAGCAGAAATACGTAAAGAAAAAACTCACGATTTGAAAACTAACTAATTTCAACTAACTTCAAAATTTAGGATATTGAAAAAATAACGATGCAAATTAAGTACTAACCGCAGCTTATTACTTGTTGAATATTACCCATAGGTATCGATACCCACCAGAACACGCCTCTGAGGGTAAAGAAATACCTATATGCCTATATAAAAATACTACTAAAATATAAATATCCACTGACTGTGTATACCAAATTTAAACAAACTTAGGTACATTCGACAGGTGAGACAATAATATTTAGTATGAATTTCACAATATTTTTCTTTTATGGAAAACAGACAAATTGCCAATGTGCCTTCCTAAATTATTGTCAATAATATCATTAATTTTCAAGGCAACCATGGACATAACCAGAAATATAATTAATTGTAAATAATATTAATTAGTGGTATCAGTATCACCACACCATGCAGCATATTATTATTATTCCTTATAGTTTATATTATTATTCGTTAATAAATATTATAAACTATACTAATATAGTCGCGAAAAAATGTAATTATGATTTTTAATTAATAAAGACATTTTAATAATACTACTACGTGGGTATTCATAATTTTACTTCACAATTCCATTAACTTTATAATATAGATAAAAGGTATAACGCACAGAGCCTAATTTAACCGTTGACCTAACTATGAACATCTATCAAAAAATTGAAATTTTTGAAACCGTTCATATTTCACAATATAATTATGACTTTTATTTAGTTGATCAATGATGATCAACTGGTCCATTTAACCTTCGAACTGCCGAAAATGTCAATAATTTTCAAATTGCTAATTAATAAGCACTTCTACAAACATCTGTCAAATCACAATATAGTTTTACTTACCAGTTCGGTGCCTTCTCGTTCCCTCCGCGGTCAACTCAAAACTGCAACTGGATAAACGAAATGAAAATCGTATCTTAAAGAGCAAAAGAGAGAATAATTATTAAGTATTACAGCAAGCGCCCACATCAGCGGCAAACATAAACTTCCCGGTTTTGTATTTCCATCTCTCTCGGGACATTGAAAAAGACATAAACGAACCGCTGAAATTAGAACGCGTAAAGTAACAACAATATTGTGAAGCTTTAAAGCGCAACTTGTTTAAATGTTCATACAGATGCGTGACCTATATGTTCTTTAATTTATTACAGTTGATGACATCAATCTGATTGCTCCCGATTGAAATAGATATTACATCTGAGTTTATTCGGAAGTAGAATTTTATACAAAGCATATCAAAATATATATTATACCGTTGAATTATACCAAAAAGAGTTATTTGTTAAGGATTGATGGTAAATCTACCAGTTACTGGGATTTATAAACTATAAATTCACGAGAATATAATTTATAGAAAGTAATATAGGTACTTAATTATGAATATTATATTTTTGTAAAAAAAAATGCCGTATGCTATACCAATACCTACAGGCTTGGGTTTAGTGTTTATTCTGTGCAAATATGCATATAAATCTAACTCCAGGTGCATGGTGCATCTAGATTCGCATACTGTAGTTCTACACTACAGTGAACATTTATTCAAAAATTTAAATTTGAGAGTCTAGTACTACAGTAGGTAGGTATATAGGTTTGTTCCAACATCTCCAAGAACCGTTCTCGAACGGACACATTTATGAGCAATAGCTAAATCAATGGTAATAGGCGTTCCAATCTCGGATGAGTCTACTTTTTTTAATCTGAGGTTCCAGTTCCAACCGAGAGTGAGAGTGGACTGTTCGTAGGACGTTTGGTAGGACGATGCTACCGGCACATGACGTTCCAACTAAACTTGGGATCGTTTGTGAAGGGTTTCGGGACGGTAATATATATCAGTACCGATTATCTCTTCAGCATTAACTTAATTAATTATGGACCTTGTGCCCTTATTTATCTACTAGCAAAAATCACATCTTAATTACATTATCTTTTTATATTTTAACAGGCAGTAGCCCAATTTGGACCACACAATGTCAACCATTTTTTCAAAATTCGGCTTGTTCCTCAACATCACGCTGTCATCTGTCAAAATTTTTCATCTCATGTGATTTTTACTTTAGTTCTACAGTCGGTAAGTTGTAAACCCGCAAATAGCTATAGTGAAAATACGTAAATGTATGGGATATGATGCTTTCGTGCACTTTATCTACTTGTACGGCGATTATAAAAGTAAATTATCCAACGAGCATATAACAATGCTATTTACGATTTAAAAAAAGCGACAAAGAGATTTACGACATTCGCCTACGGCTCGTGTAGTTCGCCCCCGTGAATAATAGCCTGTTACCTGTTATATGCGAGTAGAATTGTCAACGACTACCAAATAATATAACTAACCATAATAAGAAGAAACATTTTCAGATTTTGTTAAATGGACGGAATAGCGTTTACATCAAAATTAATAATTTAATAATTATCGTTTAAGTTTAAATAATTATCTTGAACAGAAAGTACCTAATTATAGTTTTGTAACTTTCGTAACGGGAAATATATTACCTATAGTATATTTTATATATTTGTAACGCAGTAAATTATAACAGTGATTAATGTTTATTCACAGTTTACATTTGATTTACATATTATGTTGCCATGGCAACGTAATACTCGCACTACATCCAGAGTATTTGTGTGGGTCTAAAATGTATAAAAAGTTGACCGCCTACAGGAAGAACGCTGTTGCCACATGTAATTCTCAAATTTCTCAATATTCAATTAAAATATAAAATTCCACAATGCTATATAAAAGTTGTAAATATTATTTATGAATGTCATAATAAGTAAGATTTATTGTGCATACAATAATATAATACAGGCCAAGATGTTAGCCATTTTTATATTTACTTTGAAAATATTTTCGTCTACTTTAATATGGCAATTCCATAAACATTTATTTTGATAGTTAAAAGCGGCAACGCCGCGCCCTGGAACTTTTTAACTTATCGACAATCTTTTTTACTTATTGGGAATCAGTGGCGCAGCCAGAAAATATTCTTGGGAGGGGGGGGGGGGGCGAGCCGCCAAGACATATTTTTTATGCAATTTTATAAAATGCAGAATTTTTAAAATACAGTTTATTAAGGTATGGTAATCATACCTCATACCTAAAAAATGCCGCTGCGACAAAGCTCAAAGGCGGTCCGACAGAGGACCTTTTGTCGGGTTGCTCGGCGCGGCATTTTTTACTTTGAAAAAAAATTGTAACCCACTATACACGACGAAAGATGACCGTCGTAATTTATTCAGTAATGTAACAGACAAAATCCGTTTTTACTAGGCGAATTTTAATGCATAAAGCTATTGTAGACGATTTTTGGGGGTTGACAATCGGGATGCGACGCCGCCGCCAAAGTTGTGGCCATTGGAGTGACATATTTATTATTTTAAATCGATAAACACAACGGAATTAGGGTTACATGACTAACCCATTGAAATATAGAGATTATTCAATACTTATACTTTATATAAGTAAATAAGAATATAAGAAGTTATATAAGAAAATAAATATAAAATAATAGTAATAATAATAATAATAAATAATTTTACGAGTATTTTACTGCATAGATAGATCATCCTCATCGCCATAAGGATGAATTGGTGGATGTACGGATTATACAGAAGCATCAAAGACAAGTATAATATACACATATTTAAGAGAAGAAAAGATACATGGAAGTGTACAGCCATCGAAGCAAAAAGGTCGAAATAAGTTTGTAGTGGAAAATGAAAAAAATGCGATAAGTAGAACGATTCACGGTTTCTTTACAAAGAACGACGAAGTGCCAACTCATAGAAAAGTGCTGCAAAGTATATGTGAAAATGATTATACCTAAAATGTGCAAGGTTAATCTGGAAAAATGTTTTAGACATTAATTTTACGTATTGATTATCTTAGAAAAATAAAAGTGTAGACATTTATCACATTTAGGAAATGATTTTCTAAGTTTTGTTAACAATAGTGTAGTGATAGTGGTGAGTTATAGTGATAATAAAGTCAGAATAGTGGCAAGTGGTATAAATAGTGATACGGAACTGAAAATATCAAAATGTTTTCAATTATTACAAGTGGCGGTCTTAATCATTAATATCACTGTTTAGTGTCACCATCTAAACATAATGATATTAATTACCCGTTTTTAAGGTATTGCGGTTGTTTGTTAATTTATCATAACTTTGATGATTTTCATTGTTTGCTTTATATTGGAATATATATTATTTATTTTTTATTTTATTTTTCCGTTTTCAAGTTGCGACGGCTGTTTAGCTATTTTATACATATTTATTTTTGTTTCTTGTGGGAAATATGGCTACTGCAATACTTCATGAGTGGTGTGGAAACTTGAATGCAATATCAGCTGTTGTGCTTAAAATATGCATATAAAAACCTTCTAGCTCTTCTTGTTCATTTCTTCAAAAATCTCGACAACTGAATAATATCACTCATTCTGTTACACACCGCGCCAATATTCTTGGCTAAAGATGTGATCTCGATAAGAGGGAGCCGAGCGGTACCATCGCTCTTTACCCCTAACATCTACATAGGCTGAGACCGCCTCATAAGGGGCAGGCCGCGCATTTCACGTGACCCTCCCCACAAATGTGACCAGTGTCACGCGAAGTTTCGCAGCCTTCCCCGATCCTGGCTGATGGGCCCCACCGGCATTACCTTGCTTCTGGCACACTTGACTTTCATCGCCGGTATACTTCCTCTTGATTTATTCTATTTAGATATCCCAATCAATTACTTAGAGAAAATTCAATATTAGAACAAATGACAATATAAATATGACTACACAATAGGTATTAACGTGAAGGATAAACTAAAATCATCAAAGATCGGATGCAAGTTTCTAATACTTTGGTAAATATATCAGACGTTAATTCTGATTAACAAAGAAAAATCAATATCACGGCAGTCCCATAAAAAAATTAATTGAAATAAAGATGAAATTAAAATCAGAGTAAACATACCTTATTCCTGATAAAGGGAACGTTCGTCCTCTTTGGAAGATTACTTCAGAATCCATTCCTTTTATGTTTGAATTCATTGGTATATTAGTATATGTTGGCATCAAAACCTATAAATTCTTGGGCTGGCACCAGAAATGTAGCAGTAGGTATTGATAGTAAGGAAATCCAATTTTTTTTATGATTGTGTTATTATATTCATTAAAACAATATGTTATGATTTATTAATTCGATTATATATATGCAATTTATGCCGCCTGGGTGCAAGGCAAGATAAAATTTGCCGCCCCTTTACTTATTATGTCATTCAGTATCTTAACCCTTTCCCTGCGGCACCTGCTTAAAAAGCTAGTAGTACCAAAGAGAGTGATTCAAGCAAGAGAAATCCCGTTTAGAATAATTATTGTAAATAGAGCATAGTTTGCTGGAAAGCAACTTCTGTTTATACCCGATGTATCAAATAAATAAATATTTTTGTCGGGGTTCTAGTACCGGAAAAAGGCATTTATGTCCACTATAAATTTCATACCATACAGTATTTTTTACTAAATACAAATAATTTTTGGCGTAAAAGAGCCCCTTATCTTTGCCCCCTGCTGCATTGCAAGATGTGCAATGGAAAAATAGGCAGGGTAGACAAAAATGTAAAAATGACGAAATCAAATTTGAAATACTTACTTTCCGGGAATTATATTTGGAGGTTAACACGTTCACCCTAATAAATACTCGCATTTTATAGCCACAAAGTTTCTAGACGTATACATTGTATAAACGTTTGTTTTTGAGTCATTAATCAGCATATATCTCCTGTAGATTTCTGAACTATACGAGCAACAAACAGCCTTGCATTGTCGTGCATTAATAAGAAATTATATCCAATATTTGGGACAAAAGGGACAACACCGGATAAAATTTCCTTAATATAATCGTGCACTGGCAAGGAAACTCCACGTAAAGGGACTAGCTCTGTACGAGCTCTCATGGATATTCCTCCCCAAACCATTACAGAACCTACATTAAATGACACCCTCTCCCGAATATTGCATTGAGAGTGTCGCTCATTTGGCCAACGGACCTTCCTTACGCGTCGATTGGCTGTATAAACAAAACCTGGACACATCAGTGAATAAGATGCGCTCCCAGTCCTCAAGATTCCAATTCACATGCTCTCTAGCGAATTGTAATCCACTCTACGAAGGTTTACGTTTAACTTCGGTCCTGTGGCTGGAATGCTAAAACTTAATTCTATTCTGCAAGGCGTCTCCTTACAGTGGATACACTTGTATGGACATTAGAAGTTGTACCTGCAGACTTCTACTTGCTACTAATCATTCTCTCAAAGCATGCAGTCGAATGAAACGATCATGATTCGGTGCTGTTCCACGAGGTCTCCCTTGTCCACGACGTCTATTGTGATCATTGGTTTCTTCGAAGCATTAACATTAAACAATGCGGGATATTATTGTATGAGTAACTCCAAGCCTATCAGCTATTGCATGATAACTAATCCTTTACCCTCCGATGTTATCACTTGCACACATTCATCATGGTTCAAATTTCTTGTTTGCTGCTCCATTTCGACACTACAGACACTTTAACCTTCATAAACAGCGACCCAAAGTAAACAAAATGTTTGCAAATTTGACGTTTCTTATTTTTGTTTTCCCATAGCCGCCCTTGTTTTCACAATGTTGTGATTATCGCATAAAATATACTGCAGTTACATTTTAGTTGTGATCCCCTTTAATAATAGAGATCAGGTTCAAAAAAGAAAGAAAAGGGTTGAAAAAATGGGGCTGGCTTACAGTCTAACATCAGTACACACAGGTGGGTGTTGCAAAGTACATGGAAAAAACTTTACTTCATTGCAACACCCTGTGTATGCTCAAAACTGAAATTCGAATAAGATATACTACCATAGTGCTCTTGCTGAATAAGTAGGCTACAATTCAAACAAAAAATCTTCAAAATCGGGTTGACGGTGCGTCAGGAAATTCAGTTGGACTTTTTCGGTTTTTCCAAGTGGTGCGTTATTTTTGATGCGTGTATAATATAAATACAAAAAATTATACTATTTTTGCATGTAAAAATGTAAGGAATAAAATACTATATTACAGTAACAATTTCCTTTAATGTTCCTAATATAACAATTTGACATTACAGGAACGAGAAACTGAAGAAAAAACTTAAACACAGCATGTCCCAAACCATTGACCTCCAAGCTTATAAGTTTATAGATATTCTAGGTAGAACGTACAATTTATTATTGTTAATGTAATGATTAATACTATAAAGTAGATAGGTATATTAATTTAAGTATAAACGTAATAAGATACAGGAAAACAGTATAAACTTGCAGATATGTAAGGGACCCTATTCAAAATGTGACTAGTGGAACTTGCACAAGTCTTAGTTTCGAAAGGGAAGAACTTCGGTAAATAGATAGCAATGTGCATTTCGAACATGAAACAAAATTATCACAGGGGGGAATAAATACTGTTCATAATTATTGTTTTTGCCAAAAGGGATACTAAGCCTGCTATAAACATTCCACTTTTTCACAACTAAAAGATAGTACATATAAAAATTAAAAAACACTCACACAGTTAAATTGCAAATATTTATTTAAGAACGTCTCAGCCTTATTCTTCATTTATTTTTAACTTGTACTAGTTTGGGTAATGCAATGAGTTCTGAACCCAACGAAAAAATACTGCCAGTAAAATAGAACAAGCTAAAAGTAAATGAATAGTAATTAATTAGTAACTAAAAATCACTCAACCATTATTAAAGTTTATAATAGTTAGAAAACATCTGAGTAATGTGCTATACAATTTGTCACCTATTGGTCACAATATAAACAACAACTGCATAAAATGATTCCTAAACTTCCAGCTGGAAGATAAGAAAATTTAAACTATCTACTTTATGTAGTTCTGTGGAAGAACAAAATATTAATCGGTAAATTCACCTGCTTTTCGAAAAATAAATGAAATGCCGGTCTAATAATCAATTGCAAAAATATTTAGTAGCACATGCTACAGTGCAGTGAGGGCAAACTTAAATATTTACTGACATCTAGAATTTGATGCATTTAAATCATCACAGATTCACTAAACTTTAATGAACACATATTTTTATTATAAAAAGAACCACAAATATGTTAGTTTAATTAATGATTGTTATAAAATTTGTTATGTATACAAAATTATAACCGAAGGGTGTATTTTTGCGAAACAGTGGGATTGTCCAATAAGTGATCTGAAAACAATTTAATTTAATATGGTGGACTACCTACTCCAGGCGTTTTACTATCCTAATATCAATTTTGACTACAAAGACCGTAACCAGGTTAAGTTAAGCTGGCAATCTTCATTTTCTCAGATCACACATCGGCTAAAGTACATCCACCAATCTAAATTGAATCCGCATAAAAAGTAAATGTCAGCGAAACAAAGCGTCCGCCCGTGCATACTGTCGGCATCTCCTTCAAACACAAAGGCGGCTGTTTTTGTTTTACAAAGGACTTGCTGACTTTTACTTTTTAAGCGGTTTAAATTCACATTGGATGTACTTTACAATCGTAGAAAATCTATAAAAAAAGTTACACAGCGAATATTTAAATCTGCAAATGTACTGAATAATTTCTCTTTAAAAGATGTAGGGTTTTCAAACATATATATTTCCAATGTCATTATGTATTTAATAAATGATGGTCCAAAATTAACAAATGCAGATAATAAAAAAATAAAGACACATGTTATGTCCCGAATTGGAATTGTGGCAATTTAATTACGTATTCTACATAAAAAAATAGTACTAGTTTGCTATATAAACTATATTCAAGAAATGCTTCGTTAAGGAGATACAGGCTATACAAGTTTGGTTAAAAAAAATCTATTTTATTAATTGTTGCGGGACGGCTTTAGTTGTTTTGATGAAATTTTGTGGGTGCTTCTAATTGCCATCTAGGAAGCACCTATTGCAATGAAAAAATATTTCGTTTGCCAGCGTCCGTGCTAGCACGTCACAAGATATTTATGAAAAAAACATTTTTTTTTCATAAAATAAAAATCAGTATTGTATTACTCACTCAATTTGAAAAAAAAACCTCTTATGATTTTTTAGTATGACGCACCGTTTTCGAGTACAAAATCAAAAACCCTTTTAATGCACCTGATGTGTGCAATGGCATTCTATTAAACATTATTAGGCCAGTCATTAAACATAAAAAAGGTGTTTTAGTGCAAAAAGTTGCAGAGTTCTGAAATTTGGCAGGTAAGCAGACTTGGGGACCCTAAGTACGACGCTAAGTTTGCGCCCTCGAGGGACTGCTGCCCGCACCTCCATCTTATAAAAATGGCGGCTAAAGACAGTTTATCTCCATTCTTGTAGGTTTTAAAGAATTAGATTTTATTGCAAGCTGGAGGATAACATTTTCTACAAAATTATTTATATACATCTTTATCGTCAGACTAATACTTTCCGAGTTACAGGCCCTCGAATATAGTTTATATAGCAAACTAGTATTATTT
The DNA here is from genome assembly GCA_964058915.1 of Tetropium fuscum. Classification (NCBI taxonomy): domain Eukaryota; kingdom Metazoa; phylum Arthropoda; class Insecta; order Coleoptera; family Cerambycidae; genus Tetropium; species Tetropium fuscum. The sequence goes on from CAXKVY010000320.1 coordinate 367,558, forward strand.
TTCAATGAAGAATACATGATTAAATTGTCGCAATTCAGGACACTAGACCAATTAAATGGTTTTGGAAAGTTTTGGTGTAATTCTTTTTGGTGATTAATTTTATGTTTCTTGGTATATAGAACCCAAATTTGAAGTTGCCCAACAAAAATTTTGTCCGCAAATATGAGGAATCATCAAAAAACCACAAAAAACTATTATATTTTCCAAGTACATGTCCAAGTACAAGGACAGTGCTGTAGTTGTCATCGATGGTTACCCTCAGGAAGGTACTAAATATGCTGAGCGACCAAGAAGGTCACGTAAACAGGTATCAGTAGAAGTCATGTTCAACGAAACTGCTCACAGACAGTGCCACAAGAAAAATTCCTAGATAATATTAAAAACAAAAACCGTTTCATCACTATGTTAAAATTAAAGGCCAACTTTGCAGCAGCTGGAATTCACACAAAGCAGGCACAAGGAGACGCGGATACATTTATAGTAACTACAGCAATGGATCTCACACAACAGCATGACTGTAGTTATAGTTGGTGGAAGGAGATATTAATTTGGTGATCATGATGGCTCATCGTCGGGGTGTACATATAAATGTATACTTTTTGAAGCCGCACAAAGGACCAGGTTCTTAGCTCTTGTTGGCAGTCTGGATAAAAAAATGTTCTCCAGACTCCCAACCAGACCAATAGTGACAACATATTGTTTTCACATGTTATGGGAGGATGTGACACCACTTCACCCTCATTCAATGTAGGAAAGATAAGGTTTCTCCAAACCCTCAAGAAAAACCCTGTTCTAACGAAGACTATCGACATTTTTAAAGACTAGCACATGCTGATGCTGTTACTAATGCCAGCCTTACCTTTTTTCACTGCATTGTATAAATTGACTAACAAGAAAGACACATCCTTGAACAAATTGATTTGGCGTCCCTGCCTCCTACCGAGGCGCAGCACAACATTCGTTGAGAGTATACTTTCAAGTACAACATTGGATTGGAAATAAAAATGGTCGTGTGCATGGAGTTGGAAGAAAACCAAAGTTGGTTTGCAGCCAGTGCCAACGCTGCAGCCACCAGGACCAGAAACAGTTTTAAAAATAATTTCTTGCAAATGCACGATGACCTGTCAGACCAATTGTGGATGTAAAAAAACAGGCCTCAACTATTCCAATATGTGCCTGAACTGCGAGAACAACTGGAATAACATGCCCGTTGCAAAAATTGAAGAAGCAGAGAATGACCCAGAGTTCCCCGAATTACCTGAAGGTAGGTAACTATGCATGGATAATCTATTTCACCTTTATTTTCTCTTTTATTAGAATTTATAGGATAACGTTTAACTACATGAAATAAAAAAGTTTCTAAAAATTACTTATTTCCCCGATATTTAAACACTCTTTTTCATGGTAACAATGACGCACAAAAAATGTGCTTAATAATTGTAGGTAATTTTTTTTTCCTCTTTATTTTACTATATGGCCACTTTTTGCGTTAAGTAGCTTGGTTTGCAAGTTATAAGCCAAGAACCACTAAAAATCATTGTTTTTAGTGTTTTTTTAATATCCCATTTTTACGGGGAACATGTTTGTTGGGGAACCTCAGATTCGTGTTCGGCACACCAAAAAACAAAATAAATCAATAAAAATAATTACACCAAAACTTTTCATTTCAAACTACCATTTGACTGGCCTACACCCTGTTTAAATATTGACTTAAGAAGATCAAGCGCACCCCCTTTTAAATATAGATAATCTGATATGTCCCAGAACTACTACTCCATTTCTTCATCTAAAAACAAATAAAAGTGAGTTAGCTGCAATTAACTATAATATTATTTGAACCTAGAAATACTTTAATGTATTGAAATATAGTCTGTAGCACAGAAAAATAATTGCATATTGTCTAAACCTAGAAATACTTGTAATATATTGAAAATTTCTGTAGCACAGAAAATAATTGCATATTGTCTAAAACTAGGTCATTAAATGGCGTACCTTTGCTTACATTTGAATTATTCAATAAATATACAGATATACAAACATCTTAAACACTCCTCCTAAAGTCCATACCATCAATGTTGAAGTGCACGTGATCAACGGAATTTTCTGAATCAAATCAGTTCAAGGCCATACAATATATTATCCAGTGACGTTTCGTTAAATAGAGGTTTTTATCTATATACTATGCAAATAATATGCACCAAAATGTAATTCGCATGTCTTTGTTTCATGCAGTCGCTGATCACGTGCATGCCAACACTGATGGTATGGACTTTATTAGGAACGGATCTAGACTAGATGTAGAAAAAGTTTTGTACCTAGACTAGATGTAGAAAAAGTTTTGTATATGAAACAGCAACAAGCCCCCAAAAATACCCCAGAAACTGCTAATATAGGGTCAATCTATGTTTCTATTAGATTAGAATTATACATTTATATCTTGTATATGCATATGAGCAGTAATTTCACAAAATTTTAACCATCAAAATATTATACTGTTAAATGTTAAAACACAACTACATTCCACCATCGCTTTGCCTAACTAGCCAAACCAACAAATCGCATAAATAAGAGCTCACCCACATGTAAATATACCATGATTGTTTTGATACATGTTAAATGTTATTCGTTGAATTTTTTTGGAATATAAACAATGAACAATTAATTATATTTTTTAGGTAGCAACAATTTGAACCATATGTACATATTTCTAGTACTTTAGCCATGTTTATCATATTTTATTTTCGTAACCACATTTAGTAAAAGCAAAGATTATGAATGCTTCCTAGGTTAACCCTTTCAGTACTGCGGGGATGATCCCAGTGGATGTTTGAAAATTTATGAATAGAAATACGTTGCTTTAAAATGAACTGCAATGGGATTTCCTAGTAGTTCTGGGTTCACCCTGCATGTGGATCAGGTCAGCTGGCATCTACGGTACACATGCGCTCGTAGTATTCATTTGTTTTGAACATGTGTGTGTATTCAACAAGTGTTTTCTTGATAATATTGCTGTTTAGTGGTAATTTTTTAATAGTTTTCGAGTCATTTGCAAAGATCTTACATACAGGTAAGTCGTGTATATTCTTTTAGTAAAAATCATACCACCATGTAGCATTGTTTTGTGAGAATAACCGGGTTGGGACTTATAAATCCTTGCAGTATTGGTGCACGGGATTTATTTATCTCAGCAGTATTTTACAGTTTTCTTGTTTTATTTGGGTATTTTCCAGCATCTACGTTACAAAAATATTAAATAAAAAACCTCTGCGCCTCAAGGGTCAGTAAGAGGATCTGGGATCCTCTGGGAGAGTCAGGGATCGCTGGATCCCTCGGATGGGTCAATTTTTTATTCTAATTGCGCATCAGAATAGCTAAATAATAATAATATCTTTAAATAAAAGGAGAAAATATATGCCACAAATAAGTTATAAGCAATTTTACGATTATTATGAACCCTGAAATTGTTTCAGGATGTCTGTAAAAGAGTTGGCCAAATGTGATGAAAACCTTTGGGATAATGAGTTAGACCCCTACTATGAAAACGACAGCAGGGACATGGACTATGAACGTTCTAGTGACTGAATCTGCGGGCCCCATAAATAGAGATTCTTCGACTGAAAATAATGATGGTGCTGCAGAAACTGAAAACGAAAACAGCGACTGTGACCCTGAAAACATTGATAATACTGCCTCGGAGTGCGCTGAAAATAACGAAGAAACTGAAAGCGAAACTGGAAGCATCGATAATGCTACCCCTTTACAACCAGCGCCTTGTGTAAAATTTGTTTGGTACAGTAATCTAGAAAACTTCTTACTAGAAGTAAATGAAAATGCATCGAGTAAATGTAAATGAAAATGCATCGAAAGTATATTATATGGAGGAAGTTTTATCTTGTTTGAAACAGACAAGAAGAAAGTGCTATTTTTTCTTGTTCTAAATAGCACTTTACAGTCAATTGACGAGTCAATGACAGAATTCAAGGGGAGGTATAGTCTATAACAATATATCCCCGTGAAACCAACTAAGTGGGGTATCAAGTTAAGGACAAGATGAGACGCTATCACAGGATAGGTTTATGACACAACACACATATATAGTGAACGAGAAACTGAAGCGCTATAAGATGGAAAGACACTAAAGATGTGCTACTTATGAGTAAATACCATGATGGAACCTCAAAAGAAATAGAATGTCCAGGACCATAATTTTTTACAACAAATATATGGGCGGCGTAGACCACGTCGATCAGATGATTTCATTACATGATTTAGACTAAAGACTTTTTCCAAATGGTGGAAAAAAGTGTTCTTCACATTGGTGATGACTGCGGTGCATATTGTTTACGGTCCATATTGTTTACCAAGAAGTCATTCATGAAAATATTCTGTTAGTTCACTTTGTTGTAAACGTGGCGAAAGACCTTGTTAGCCAAGGAAGATTGGAGTCTGCATACAAACGCTCCAGAAGACAGGGCAGGATTTCCAAAAGGGATCATCTTCCAATTGAAGAAAGGTGGCAGAAAAAGGTGCATTCGTTGTCAATCTACAAAAATTGAAAAAAGAGGAAACTAATTTGTCAACAATGCTAAGTAGTTTTATGTATTGAATGTTATACCCCGCACCACACGTTTTTATACACATTACATGTAACTTTTGGAAAAATATGTTACGTTTCAACAATAAACACATTTCATTTCTAAATACATCTACCTACTTTTATTACTGCTGGGACATGTTGGTCCCAAGTGTTCAATACTACTGGGACGCCCCAAGCCCTTTTTACAAAAATAGCACTACATTAAAATGTGTCATAATAACACAAAATGTGACATAACACATTTATCCACTTACATCCTCAATTAACTGCCAGCACATTGGTATGTGCAAATATATTAACTAGTGATGGGATAATTTGAATTAAAAATAACCTGTCGCCTAATTATTGAAATAGCCTGTACAATTCGATTATCAATTTCCATAATTCGGATTAAAAATAATCGGAAATACAATCGATGAAATACGAATGCTGAACAGATTGTGGTTATGATAAATACGAAATATGAATTAATCAGAATAGTTTTTATAATTATATAAGATAATATATAAATACCGTCAAAGGGGGTGATTCGGACACGGGGGTGAATCGGGACAAGTATGCATAAATTTGAATTTCCCACAAAGTTGCCAATAAGGCAGAGAGTTATCGGTTATGAAGCGTCATTAACAAAAGATATCTGTAATTATGACTTTATATGTTGTTTCCAATCGACTCATGTACAGCGGATTAAAAAACAATATAAATTTTTGCAGTCTGCAAATGAGCAAAATAAAAATAACTCTCTAAAAGTAGTACAAGAAATAAAGACAAATTTGTCAAATATTTTTTATGAATAGCCCAATCTATTTACTTGAAACCAGAGTGATTGTTTTTAAGGTTATGCCCACTCATTTTTTTTTAGACCTCAGGAACAGTTTGAGGGGTGAAACAGGTCATACCTCACAAATTGACGGCGTTAGTGAAATCACTTTAAAGGACATTACCAACATTCTCAAAACACCGGAAAAATAGATTTCAAAAAATTTAATTTTAAGAAGGCACTGGCAGCTTCTTATTATTGGAGGAGGCTTCTTATTCAGTATCAATTTGTTACCGTTAAGTATCATTTTTAATTTTTTTTAAACCAAAGAGTTAAGAAAGTTTCTTTAGAGTATTTTGAACTTTTCTGAGAAAAATAAAACTCAAAATAGTTTTTTGTTGTTTTTATAGGTTTATTAATATGAATAAAGAATTTATTAACATAACCGTTAATTTTTTTTTAAACTGGGATTTCTTTAGACAATAAGCGAAATTTTATTTTTTTTTAATAATTTTGGATCCCAGGTAACCCCATAGGAGGTCGATTTCAGGCAAGATTTGCGAAAATGTACCATAAGGATCCATAGGAAAAGATCTTCCTATGCATCTAGAACTCTTTGTAGTGCTGTCTAAATACAGTACAATAGAATGTAAACTATTAGATATTGTTTGGTCAGTAAAACACTTCGACTGTATATTTTTGGAAGAAAGTTTAAATTAGTTACCGATCACCGACCTTTGACATGGTTATTCTCAATCAAAGATCCAGGCAGCACTCGATCTTTGGCGCTTACGGCTTTGGCTAAACTAGAGGAGTACGACTCCAAAATAGTCTACAAACCCGGTAAAATCAATGAGAACGCCGATGCTCTTTCTAGATTAAAAATGTATCCTTTCGAATGTCCCAAATTAAATTTTAAAATATTAGCCCCAAATGATTCAGATCAAGACGAAACTAAAAATAGATGACAAAGATGAACTAACGTTTTGATTTTATAGGTTTATTAATACGAATAACTAGTCTGTTAAAAAATATAACTGTTGAATTTCTTTTAAAAAATACGATTTCTTACAGAATACTCGACTTTTTTCAAGTTTTTTTTTTTTAAATAATTTTCTGCCGGAGTAACCCCATAAGAGGTCGAATTCGGGCCAAAAAAACACTGATTTATGGCTTGTCCCAAATGACCTCACTATGAGGAGCCAGCCGAGACAACATTTTTTATATGTATATTTTTTTTGTGTAATGGATAGGAATTCAAAAATATAGTCATCCTATAGCTAAGATTGCAAAAGACTATAATCTAAAATTTAGGGCCTGTAATGCGCTAAAAAAAAAGTTGTATGCGAAAATTGTCCCGAGTCCCCCTTTTTGACGGTATTCTACTAGACATTTTGCAACTTATCTAACATTAGCAACATTGACTCTACCATCATGAATTTCTATTAAATGTTACTCACTGAATCTATCGAGGAGGCAGCAAAGGACGGAGTTTGTAGAACATATTAGACTAAATACTCGTTTCACTGGGTTATTTAACGGCTACAGTATCCATTCTACCATAGCTCTATCAAACGTGTTTCCTGCTTGTTCCCAAATCACTAAAATAAAATTAACAAAAACAACATTTTCATTTACGCACTGGTTAATATTTAAAAAACAATTTATAAACGAGAAAAAATAAAAACATGTAATATTTTTACAGAGCTTAGTTACAGTTTAAATAATTGTACATAAATACTACATGTAAAATATAAAATAACAGGTATGTAATACATAGTATGACCTGTGGGTGACAAGCCGAGAAATTAATTTACTTCCAAACCATACGAAAACCAGCGTTGTCATGGGACTGTACATACTTTAGATATATTTAGAGTTGCAAACCATTCTACACAAAAACCAATCCTAAATATTATAGAACACAGCCAATAAGTACTTCAACAAAAAAAAAGGACTATTAGATAGATCGATTGGTGGACCATACGATAGAATGAGAAGCAACATGATTTGATAAGTATCTGAAAATGGTTTGAATTAAATACACTGCAGCTAACAGTCCACTATTGGCACTAACATTTCAAATAACAGCTCCATTTCTCAGATTCAGAACACTGTACACGTCCCATACACTATTCATACACACCAACTAGAGCAACGCTAAGTGTCTGTTACTCAGTCAGACGTTAATAATGAGAGGTTAGCGACGGTTGTAAGTGTTTGGACCACGGTTAGGTGGTCCGGTGCTTCTATTGTTGTAGCTATTGTTTCTATTATTTTGACCACCGGTGCCGCCCGGTCCTCCTATACTGGTACGATTCGGGCCACCGGGGCCACCCATGCCTCGTCTCGGACCACTATTATCGCCTCTGCCTCGGTTACTCTCGGTGGCTGGACGACCGCCTCCGTATGGTGGACGGTCCTTGGTCTTCTTTTCTTCGACATTTAAGAGTATTCCATTCTTGTCATCCTTTGGGTAATAAATGGGCTAAAAAATGTATACATTATTTTTCCCTTTACTTTCTTATTTTTATTGAACATGTTAGTTGAATGTTAAATGACACATAAGGAGGTGGTAATATTGTTTTCGCCTCGTCTTGGCTATGTTACATATTGCATACAGCTATGCCATAATAAAATAGGCCTTACCTGAAATTACCTCGGGAAGTTTTGAAACTTTGCAAAATTGTATATTTAGGTATCTACAAATAAAATCCACATTTCGCACAAACTGGGGTCTGCAGCCGGCACCCAGGGCCGCACTACCCATGAAGCAGAGGAAGCAGCTGCTTCCAGCGGCAAATTTCATGGGCGGCAAAAATTCTATAAATTCTATTTCTTTTAGCTAATTTTGGGCAAACATTTTAGAACATATCAATGCAGTTAATAAAAAATACAGTCTGTGGATGCAGATGTCAAAGAGGTAACTGTATGTATATGTCCTTAAAGCAGTGTTTTGATAACATGCGATATCAATTTGAAAGATTTAAAAATGAAGCAAAAAGTTTCGCAGAATGAGAATTTTACTTTAAATGCTGTAGGAAATAAAACTAGAATTCGAAAAAGAAACATTACATCTGAAAAAAATTTAAAATAGAAACATACTTGAAAATTATTGATTGATATTGAATCAGAAAGGAGTAAGGCTTATAAGGACATTGTTTCACAATGCCATGTATTTAGCAATCTTCTAAATACTTACATAACTGATCCAAATTAGAGCTGGAAAAGTGCGAGAAATCACCATATCACCAATTTGAAGGAGATATTTCCTTCCGAATGCTAACATTTTAAGGAATATTTGAAAACGCATATTACATCTAGTGATACAACTAACGACAGTTATTCGTCACCTTCACCTTAGAAAATGCTTCATATCCTGAAGAGTCTCAATGTGCAATGTAAAAGGATGTTTTTCCAAATGTAGTCATTGCTCTTCGAATGTACCTTGCCATGGCATTGACGAATTGCCCTGCCGACAGATCCTTTTCGTATTTGAGGCGAATAACAAAATATCTTTGATCTTCGGAATCACATGAGAACTTCAATTATTTTTGTCTATTTGCAACTTAGAGTGACTTATTAAATAATTTAAATTTTGAGGATTTAATTTCTCGTTTCTCTAGTGCGAAAGTGAGAAGTAAAGTTATTTAGAGGCATCAATATAATAATTTGTTTGTTGTTTTTTTTTATAAGTATATTTATACCAAAGGGATTTTATATTTTATTTTTATTATGTTTTTAAATATTAATAAATTCGTGTTAGTTCACAATTTATTTGTTTCAACTTTCAGGATATAATCAGGAAACTAAACTGCTCACTGCCCACGAAATTTTTTTGACGGGGTTACAATAATTCTAACATTTAATTTAAACCGTTTGACCCTCACAAATGCAAAAATTCTTTGGATTTCTGAGGTTACCCAGGGCGGCAATGAAACGTCTCCTTCCAGCGGCGTATGCGGCTAATCCGGCCCTGCCGGCGCCGCAATATTGCCAATATGGCTGCCAAATTTTTTTTCAAATACCTCAAAAAAATAATATTGTAGGTAGTCGTTTTCTATAAATGCGAGTTCTCTATCAAAACTAATGTCACATAAAAGTGTTACTGTGAGAATGGTAGGTGTTGATAGTAAATTCAAGTATAAACTACCAATTAAATAAATCGTACATCATTCTGAAGAGCCTCAATAAATGCAAAAGAGCTTGTTCATCTTCTAAATGATTCGTTTCCGTATATACGTACAGATATATAACGGGTAAGTATATTCTTTATATATATATATATTTCTTCTGTATGTGTGTTGTCATAGAACTCCAACTAAAGGGCTGGACTAATTTTGATGATGATTAAGTTGATTTGAGAATGGTTTTCAGCTGCACAATTTGTTCTCATAGAAGATATTTTTTTAATTAATATGAATATCTATAAATTAGGGTTGTGACCTGCGTATTCCCCATTTGTTCTGGTATATCTGGTGACTTTCCAGGTATATCTTTGGAATCGAAGGTCCAATGCCAATAAAACTAAAATGGGACACACTAGAAAAGACCCCCTTCCAACAAAAAAAGAATCATCAAAATCAATTCATAATTGGCGGAATAATCGTGTAACAAACATACAGTTGAATTGAGAAACTCCTTTTTTGAAGTCGGTTAAAAATATGGATTTTAGTTCTAGGTACCGAAATCTACAAACCTGCAAAGTTTCTAAACTTCCCGAGTTAATTACAGAGAAACTACCTGACTGATGGACTATCAATAGAAATAGTAAATTTGGACTTTTATTAATTAGTAAATGCTTGCCTTAGCCTGTAGACAGTTCTGAACTCCTTGCTGTGTTTCATAAGTAATAAAGCCATAGTTTGGTGGAGCCCGAACACCTGGTGGAAGGCCAACTTTACTCGCTTGTTTACTGTGTACCCTCAAATCGACTATAGTTCCAAAGTCCATAAATATGTCCCTAAGTTCTTCTTCAGTAGCTGTATGTGGTAAATTGCCCAAAAACAACTGGTTAACATCATTAAAATTCATACTTTGGGATCGTCTTCTATCCTCTAAAAAAAAATTAAATCCATTATTCGCCAATACATCAAACCAAACATACACTACGGAATGTGAATGTACGCCCTGGTCCGAGTAACGGATAGATATAATGAGATAGATATATGGTCAGAGCCCTCACCAAAAGCCTTCATCAATGAAATATTATATTGTAAGTAACCCTACATACGGAGCAATTATGTGCAGCCGGTTATAGGAATTTACGGGGCAATTGTGTGTAGGAACAGAACCCCGAATAGTAGTGAGTGTGGCGGCACGGTAGCTAAGTTGGATGAGCAGTTGCCCGGAAAGCGAAAGGTCCCGGGTTTGATTCCCGGCTGTGCTAACTCATTTTTCCCTCTACTAGTTTCAGAAGTGGGATTATGAACTTCGTCTGACAGCCATTTATGAGATTTACCGAGGTGTCGAATTACGGCCGACAGCCGAGGAAGGTTGTGTTGTCAGGCAGGCCAAACTGTAGGCAATTACGGAACAATTACGTACATCGGGTTGTAGGAATTTACGGGGCAATTATGTCTGGGAATGGAACCCCAAATAGTAGAGTGAAAGTGTGGCGGCACAGTAGCTGAGTTGAAAGAGCAGTGAGCCGTAAATCCAAAGGTACTGGGTTCGATTTCCGGCTGTGCCAATATATTGTCATGTTCTTAAATTATATACCTAATGTTAAATGTGTGTGCGTATAATGTACATACCAAAACTACCATCCTCGTTAATTGAGTTTCTTCCGGGAGCAGTTCTGTTTGAATCTTGCCTAGCTGGCATGCGCGGTTGCTGTTGATTTACTCTAACGCCCGTACGGTTGCCTGCATTATTATTGCGTCCTCCGAGTGGTGGATTTACATTAGCGGCTGGTGGAGATGTGGACATAATTGGTTGAGCTGCTGGAATGGATACCACCTGAGGGGGGCTGCTGTACGGAAGAGTACTACCAGATTTGAGCAGATTTGCATAAGTTTTCGGTTCATTAGATGCTGAAAATAAATAGTAAATTAATTGATTAATACTAAATAATAGTAATAATAAATTTAATTTGCCACCCTATAGTTACGTATTATAATATGTATATATATTAATTTTGGAAAATCATTGATTTGCCGTTCGTTTCATTCGAATGACTGGAGAGGGAGTATGTAGAATAGAATAAAATAACGTTTATTTATCATTTTCATTTACATAATTGCTCTTCATATAGTGCTAAATGAACATGAATTAACCCACAAAATAATCCTTGTAAGTGGGATAGTTTATGCTGCACCTTGCCACAGAAGAAATTTCAATAAATTAATAGATATATTATATTTTATATAAACATCTACAGTAGTTCTAAGTGATATACAAAGTGCACTGACCGCCTAAAGAAACAATTGCTAGCTGTTGCCACATGTAATTCTCAAATTTCTCAATATTAAATTAAAATATCAAATTCCACAATACTATATAAAAGTTGTATATATTTATCAATGGCATAAATGAATTATTGTGCATACAATAATATAGTATAGGCCAAGATGTTAGCCATTTTTACATTTATTTTCGTCTACTTTAATATGGCAATTCCGTAAATATTTATTTTTATAGTTAAAAGCGGCAATGCCGCTCATATTGCAACCGGACAGAAGAAATAGAAAGTATTATATCTCTTTTTAACTGATTGGAAATGACTTGCTATCTGTTTTCATTTGAGACAATCGTGTAAACCCGGTAATTATTCCTCTGCCTTTATTTACCCAGCACTGGCGGATTGGCGGGATTTTCACGCGTATTCTGTAACGGTCCTTCGGAATTGATAGTGCGTTGGTTGAGATATCTGCGATTGTGTAGTGCTGTTTTACTATGATTATGATATAACATAATATCAGTGAACAATGGAAACTATTCAAAACATAGGCACTATCGAACGATAGCCGAGAAGAAATTTTCTTATGAGCATTTTACTACATACAGAAAGATCACCCTCATCGTGACAAGGATAGATTGTTGGATATGTGTTCGGATTATACAGAAGCATCAGAGTCAAGCATATACACACTTTTAAGAGAAGAGAAGATACATGGAAGTATACAGCCAACAAAACCAAAAAACGGTCGAAATTACTTGAAGGCGGAATTATTGCAAGTTGCTAAGGTAGGGGAGGGAGGGCCTACAGCTGTGAGTGATCTACAGTGTCAGAGGCCTTTGCAAGATCTAGGAAGAAAATGGTGCAACTTTTCCTTCATCTAAGGCCTTATACATTTGAGATGATAAAAAAGACATTAAAAAAGAGATTGCGTCTTGTGTGGATTTGTTTAGCTTAACTGTGTTAGTTCCAGGAGCTTGATTTGATGTTGAGTGAATTTATTATGTTTATTATTTCTTGCTTATTTGTAAGTTTGAGAAAAATGGATTGGGTAGTGTACGATCTACCATGAGGTATAGTTGGAGGTTTATTAATTATACTTGCAAGTTTAGGTCGAAGGTCAGCAAATGAATCATTAAAAATATTCGCGATTTCTGTTTCTTCATTGGTAAGTTTATTTTTTGTATCAAGTATTTGTTTTATGATATTTTGTTTTTTGTATTAATTAGTTATAGAGTTTATTGTATTCTATAAATGTTCTGTATTCTGTAGAACGATTTGCATTTTTTATAAGCTTTTATTAATCGCTTTCATTTCCAAAAGGACTATATAGTAAATTATATTATTTCTTACCCGATTCAATAGGAATTTCTTGTTCAGGTTCAGATTCTTGCTGCTCAATGTAGCTACTTTCTAAATCTTCTTCAGTAGTTTCCTCAAAAACCTCTTGCTGCTCTTCTTCAATTGGAGCAGATGTATTCAATGGAGCCTGAACTAATCCCTGTTGCAGATTTGGCATTGGAGCGCCAAGTCCTTGAGTTTGAGGTGTAGATAGATGAACTGGTACTTGGCCTAGAATAAGTAAAAAATACACCATACTATGGATTATTAACTCTCTCACTGCGCCTGCCGTCTATAGGCACACACCTCGCACCTCCGAAACAAGGCTGTCTTTATACGAATAATGAATTAGAGGAGATCCTAACAAGAAGCGACTCTGAAATAGAATTTGAAAAGGGCTCAGACAATGATAGTGATGATGAACTTGAGCCTATTTTTGAAGAGGAACTGCAGCTGCCGGAGGATGAAAATTGTGTCATGACTACAGGATCAGAGACACTGGAAAAATAATAGACAGAAGCACAGGTAGACACGTAGGAAAGACCACCTGTATTAGACATTAACAAAGATATGGTTTGTCTTGAAAAAAAGTGATATGCTGCTCAGCTACAAGGATTAATCATTAAATCGTCAGAAGGGACCGTGTGCGGTCGACAAGAGTCCTCTAGCGTGACTCAGCCGAAGCACTGTTGTTTGTTCCGATCCACAATTGCTTTCGTTTTTGCGAAGTTACAGCTGCTTGTGTAGAACGAGAGGCAAGAGGCATTTGGGGATGAATGTTTGAGTCGGTCGTGGTGTCATGAGTGGTTCAGGAGGATCAAAGAAGGCCGGACGCCATCAGCAGACAACCCACGTTCAGGACGGCCATCAACTTCAACTGACGAAGGACATGTTGAAAGAGTGAAGAGTCCCATGATGTCAAATCGTCATTTAAACATTCGTAAGATGGCCGAGGAATAGAACATGTCATTTGGTTCATGCCAAATAATTTTAACCTAAAAACATGCACCGTGTGGCTGCATAAAGAGGAACAAAAAGAACACCGAGTTCAGGTTTATCAGGAACTTCTTGAAATGGCAAATGGGTAAAAACTTTTTCAAACGTATCATCACAGGGGACAAGACGTGGGTTTACGGCTACAACTTGGAAACAGAAGTCTAATCCTCTCCATGGAAGTCAAGAACCTCCCAGAGACCCAAAAAAGCAGGACAGGAAACATCAGTTGATTCTGCGTTACTCATTCGCGATTTCTGCACAAAAAAGGCATGACTGTCATTCCCCAGCCCTCCTACTCACCAGACCTAACCCCTGCGGACTTTTTCTTGTTTCCCAAACTCAAAAGACCTTTGAAAGGGCAGAGGTTTGACTCGATTGAAAACATTAAAGAACAATCCCTTGTCCCTGGTATCGAAATATACTGGCACAATTTGAAATATTAGTTTGTTCTTTTTATATTGTTTTTGTATTATATCTATTAAATATAACAATGAGCTAGGAAGAAAATAATACACATTTCTTCCTATTTAAAAGAGTTTAAAAAAGGTGCAGGGAGCAACTGGCTCCGGACTTGGGCTCCAGCGAAAGGGTTAAAAAATGCATGTCTGCTCATAAACATTGTTAAAAAATATGAACTGAATTTAAATATGAAATAGTAGTAAATTAATAATTGCTAGTACCTGGTAATACATTAATGTCATCTGGATGAACTGCTCCATTAACAGTGGGCACTGGTTGAGCATTCAATACATGAGGTGGAGGTTGTTGATTATGATGAATTGGAACCTGTGGAATATTGGGTTGTATCGGAGCTGCATTTGGATTGTAGTACTGAGGAATAGCCGGTTGATTGATGGGTTGCTGAACCTCAGACAAAACCTGTCTTTCAGAAGACACATCTTCCTCGGGTTCAGAATGAACATCCGCATCACATTCCTCATCAGAAATCGAGATTATTTCATCCTGGTAGCGAAAAATGTCATTGTGAACATAGTACTTCTTTGGCGATTGGGCAGCCAGAACAAAGGTTTGCGTGAAGCGACGCATAGGTTGGCCGGCATTAGAAAGTTCTCCAGTTACCTGTACCACCACACCATTTCCAAGAGTGGCCTGAGAGTCCACTTGAGTAATTTTAGCATGACAATCGCGGAAGTTCAGTTGTTGAATTTTTTGATGGATCTGCTTTTGACCAATGACCGGACTAGTTTCACGGTTTGGGGGATCCAATCCTCCATGAACAAACGATGATTGATGATTGTAAAATCTGAAAAATAATATCAGAATTATGTATGTAGTGTCTATAGAACTTGTCCCACAATGGTACAAGACACAAGAAAGAAATGCCATAAGCTGGAAGGGGCAGACATCTGGTGAGGATCACAAGTATTTTAATATTTTCATGATGACAATAAAGTTTCGTAATATGTACGAAAATAACATATGTAACGGTTCTTTATTAATGTTTGTAAACCATGTGACCATGCTTTATACTAGAGGTGCAACGAATACTGTATTAGCCAAATATCCGGATTATTTTTTGTAGCGGATACCTGATAACCGGCGAACTATTTGGCTTCAATTAGAGTGTGACGTTTAAGGTCAAATCACCAATGAAGAAATCACCAAAATTACTAGTTCTTCATGGTTGTGTTCATGTATCGATCATGGAAGTTATACCACATGTTTCACAATAATAGGATATTTAGATAAAGAAGATACTGCAAATAACAAAAAATATGTGCAGATGACTGTCATTAATGCAGTAAATAATGAAATCAATTAATGCAATTAAGAGAGGTCTGAGAACCTCACCTTGAAGAACACCGACCCAGATGTCAAAGAAGTTAGAAAGCTCGCATCAGATTTCAGATTCATGTTAGCGTTACAGTAAAAATTCCTAAGCAATGATAATACTAACCTGATTATATATCCGTGGTTTGACCTCCAGTGTGATAAAGTTTATACCAGAATGATGTGGGTGTGGTGATAGCGCATTTAAAATTAACAAATCTTGCAAGAACTTGTCTCTTTTGGAGCCTGATATGAAGCTGAATGTTGAAGTAGTAAAATTTTTTTACCAGAAAAGTAGATTGATGATTTCGAAATCACAAATGGTATATCAGAGAAGAAACATATACCTACCAATACAGCCATCAACAAGGTTGCACCAGGACATAAAACAAGGAAAATCCAAAGATGAAGAAGAATTAGAGTCATAAGCGAGAATTCAAGAAAGACCATGTACCGCATTTCGGGAGCTTTTTCACACCTTAGGAGTAGATTTTCGGTAGTTACACAGCCGTTGACGAGATCTAGGGGAATTTAAAAATAATAAATCAATTCTAAGGGATAAATTAGTTCCAGGAAAGCCTTTCGAGCGACTGGTCAGTTACTCGATAATGGAAAAGTAAAATAACGCTCATGGATAAATATGAATTGCAAATTTTAGAACTAAATATCAGAAATACATAAAGCAACGAGACTAATTATTGAATGGAGTTTAATAATATTTTTTATTAAATAGAATTTCTCCTAATAAACAAAAAATTAACTTACCTATGAATCAATAAATCACCATTGATACAGAAACAGATAAGATTCAATAAATCACCATTGATACAGAAACAGATAAGATATTGCTAGGAGTTGGTAGTTTTGTATTACTAAATACTGTATATTAATAAAACTATGAAGGAGCACAAAGCAATAACAAATCGAAATTGTTCATCACAGATCATTGTCAATATTGTGTATAGGAAAAGCCAAGTTACTAAGTAAAAATATTTTTTCAACAATCACTTTAAAAATATTGAATACCTGCCACAGAACTTATTCAAAATTATTCATATCAGCCACAAAAAACAGATAATCTACAATATAAAACGAGCTTTGTTTGGGAAGTTTAAGTGGATTGGTACCAATACGATGGCCTCCTCGATCTCATTGTCTAAACCTCATGGATTATTTCGTATGGGGTTTCCTAAAGAATGAAGTCTGAAGTCTATGACAAGTCTATGCCACCTAATCTGCAAGACCTTCCTCAATGACTAGTAGAAGCATCTGGGAAAATTACCCCCGAAATGGTATGCTATTTTTTTACAATGTTATTAGCTTAGAATATTATTTGTTAATTCATTCTGTTATTTTGTCATATGTTTATGATAATATTGTAATTGATTTTGTAGTTACAATCATAATCATTGTCTTTAAAAATTGTTATTACTTATTAAATAACAAGCTTTGAAACGATCCACCTCATATTGTTTTACTTGAATACAAGAGTCTCGTAACAAGTGAGTACAAGTATTTTTCATATTTGCCGAATAATTTTGGAACTCTTCTATCTATCTTGAACTTTTATGGACTTAATTTATTCACCACCAAAATAGGAAACTTTTTTCCCATTTAAACGCTACATCAAAAGTGTGCCTACTTCCGTTGACATGAATATGGCGGCTATTTGTACATTTTATTTCTCTAAGATACTAATGCGACCTATGCTCATTTTTATTATATCCCCAAAAAAGTGTTTTTATTAAATTTTTATTATATCCCAATCCTGTTTAGTACCATTTATTGTAACATATATGTATAAGTACGATATAGATAGAAAAACCACTATGAAATGAAAACAACCTAGGAAAAATTAGCTTCACGCTTTCTTTCTGGATCTCTTTTATTTTTAAATACATGTGAGATTCTCCTTGGTGAAATGTCATTATCCCACAGTAGGTTCTCAGTTATTATTTTCATTTGCATATTTTTGGAACAATGGAAAACATGAGAGACTCAGTCGAAGAGTTCTGTTGAAGAGCCAATAAAAATAAAACACTTAATTCTTAAGTCACATGACAATACAGCACAACTTCTGTTTTTTGGACACTCCAGCTATACGGATTTGTACTACGATCGGACACATTTTGCCTCTGTAATTCGGGCAGATTACTCTGACCAGTTCATGTCCCTGACCAGTTGTCATTCCAAATGAATGCATGCAATCATGTGTTGAATATAAACCAATAATATTGGCCATGACAAACCAAACAACTGAAGTCTAGCACGCGGTGACAGCAAACTGCTTACAAATTTTAAATCAAATATTTTGTATAATCAACGCTTTTGTGTTGTGCTGGGTATGTTCTTCAACATATTGGTGTTTGTGTTTTTTGTGCTTTTATCTGGTCTTTCCATCGCTTTCATCTGTGTAATAATTCTGTAAGTGTTGACCTCTACAATCATTATTTTATGGTTGGTAAAAGAAAATATTTTTAATCTTTTAGGTAAAAATGTCACAGGAAACGCCAAAAAACGAATCCATTAAATATATTGTAGGAAGGCATAGGACGGAGCATTAAAAGAGGAATAAAAAACTGCTATACATCCCGAATTACATTCAACATTAAATTCAAAGCTGGGCGAGATTTTCAAATAAACACACAGCAAACACAGAAAATTAAGTTACAAACACGCTATCGCTGTATTATATGTTATATTAACAACTTTATATATTAAAATAACCCAAAATTACATTCCTCAAATGTGCTATGTTTGCTAAGAGCAAGAATGATTTCACATAAAATACCAAACTAGTCTTACAATTATTCGAGAACCGACCGGTAGTGCGCTTTTATTTTGTCCACTGGACTTGCTGTAGAAAAGTCAAATATTAGATTTAATACATTAAACTCAATTAAAAACAAGTAGAGATAAATAAATATTTTTCATAAATATCAACAGCAGCAAATAAATAATAATAATAATTGAAATCTTTTTTTATTGTCGCTTTTGTCGCTACTAGTGGAATCGGCTAAAACTAGCCGGACTGGCGTAAGACTCATGAGAACAGAATGCGTCGACTACCCGCTCTGTCAACAGTTGAATATGTTCCAGTCCCAGTCCAAGGGCCCAGTGCTTTTTCAGTGACCAGCCCGCGGCCAGATTAGGTACTGGAACTGATGTTTGGACCATGTATTTTTCTGGACTGGATCAGGATGGACCTGATCCATGGAAATGCTTGGATCAGCCATCCCTAGTAATGCGGCACTTGTAGCATGTCATAATTTATATTTGGAGTGTAGTGAAATATTTAGACACTTATTTTTCATGGTTCTTTCTCAAAATGCCTCTCCGAAAATGCTCAAAATTCTGCAAGTGCACAAAATGCTGCTAATGCTTCATATTAAAATAAGAGTGTATTAATAATATAATTCTTACATAAAAAAATAGCAATAACTTAAGTAACACATTACTTAAGGTTCTGCTTTTTTTTTACATACCTAATTTTTTTTGATGTTACAAATTATTAGTATATTATTTGCAACACAATATGAATACACTCGAAAAGTTTCAAAATACTTTGCTAAATATAAATCCAAGGCCTTTTTTCATTTATGTTCGTTTATTCTTGTTCATGCCCGGGAAGCGTTCTCCAAAAATGTGTGCTCGAGAGAAGAGAGAAGCGCGCTGGTTGGCCGGGATCGTGTTGAAAATTCTCTTTCATGCTGAGTGTGCTCGCGGGGAAGGTTCGCAGAGAGCGATCTATTGCGCGCGAGCGAACGATTTATCGTGCACGATTCTCCACAGCACAAAGGGAACGTTCTCCCGTTTACATCACTAATTAAAAGAGACGTTGCATGTCTATTTGTTGCCACGTTACTTTTTTATTTGTTTATATATATTGTATATATGAAAAACGCATCGAGTAAGGTATTGCCAGTCTGTAATTTGCATTCTTCTGCAAAATCATAGGTGTAACTTTAATTTTGTAAAGTAACAAATAAATATATTTTCTTTCATGAACCTTGAAGGACTGAACTTTCTCCGGTTATATAATCAAGTCATGAAGACATTGAATGCATGATATTTGTTATGTCGTGGAGGACATTATATCATCTACTACTTTTTGTCAGATCGTGTCATGCTACTAGAAATGAATACCTATGCCATGTACCCTTGTGGTTCATCTATTATCAGTTAATGATTTTGATATGTGGGTAATATCTTCCAAGGACACATTTTGTAAAGACAATTTAAATGTAATCACTATAATGCATTAGTCATGTTATATGTTACATTATTTTCGGTGACCATAAGATGGTTAGTATACCATCTTATGGTATACTAACTTTCTAAATACACTTCAACTGACTTTCTAAATACAAGTCAGGCTATAATAAATATCACAATCAAATCACATTACATCTCCATAAATTGTATGTGCAGTCCATGTCAAATGTGAATGGCAAAATGGTATTGTGTAATTATTTAAACTTTAATCATAGTCGCCGATAGTCGTGGCTTCTTTATTTGCAAAATTGGGTAATTGTCAAATATATTTAAAATCAATTAATACCAGCCTTATATAGGTAGGTAATATTACTTAATTATTTGGTTACTCGCTCTATATCTTACTCGTGTGATCCTTCTAATTACTTATTATGGTAATAATTTTTTTTTCTGTTAATATGTTTTGCGCTTCTCAACAGTGTGACTTATGACACTGAAATTAAGTAGAAATTTCCATGACAACCTATAAAAGGAAATATCATTATGTAGCACTCCTTTTTCTTTAAGTGGTTGGCCTTTGTAAAATAATGCTATTTTGATGTACAAGCCACTAGAAAATGAATGAAAAGTGCATATTATGTCACCATCATGCTTATTAAATGATTATTCTCATCACAATTTAAAGTAGATCAGCTGTTTCGTTAGAGTGCCCCTGAGTATTTCGTGTTAATTTTACCTCAAAATATGCTTTCTTTTTGTTTAGCGGTCATATGTTAAATAATTTATTTTCATTAGTTCATATTATACATATGTGAACATTCTTTCAATGCCTATAATTGTTGTCATTCTGTCATTTCCGTTCTAGACCCCATAAATATAAATACACTCTAATGGTGTAAAACGTGATAATTAAAATAGAAGATAATACTAATACCTATATATTTTTAGTGGTGAAGCCGCAGAGCTCTTTTCATTTTGGTTTTTGCTATGAATAGGTTTTTAAAATACTTGTCATAGGACTAATCAACTGATCATATTTTGTCAGATTGCAGGACAAAAAAGGTTATAATTCATATATAAATACCAGTGTAGGTCTATACGAAAAGTTACTAGGGGCATCAGAAGAATTATCTCAATCCTTGTGCCTCTATTTTCAGTTAATGATTTTAATATAGGTGTGAAATATCTTCAAAGGATACTTCTCCTGAAGGCTTAATTGACATCTAATCCTAAAAAAGTAATAGCAATCCAATTTACATGGCGGTTTTGAAAAATTGAAAACCATGCAAATTTGAAAAATTTGACAAAAAATAACCTTATAGAATATTTTATGTAATATCAACACAACACACGTTCGTAAACTTGTGTGCTGAAATTTGGGTTGTTTTTTAGTGCAGAACCATATCGCTGAGTTTAAAAATATGGCATAATGTAACGATAAATTATACTTATTTTGTCTGCCCCTTCATCACCTGATTTTGACAACCAAATGCGATGATGCTCTATTGACAAGTGCCAATCTATCACATAACGTCACACTACTTTGTGTGTGCACCTTTTAGCTTAAATTGACTTTCAAGTAATCCCTTAAATTACAACTTTTAAAATATGATAATAATGCATTGCTAGATACATGAATCACTGTTTGTTCTTACCTGTGCAGATGAGTAGGAGCTTTGTTTAACAATGTATAATACTGCCTAACAAATTCTCTTCCTACACTTTGGGGTGATGGGGGAGCCTCCATTACCATTCCTAAAGATTTACTTTAACCAAAAAACGGTGGGATAACAGTCAATAGCCTGCAAACTATAATAAACAGAGATAAGGACAGGTCAATAAATAAAACAATGGATTGCAACCTCAAAAACCAAAGTGGTTATTATTATATAGGTACTTCACTACTAAAAAAATCAGAATGATATCCAAAGCTTCAAAAAATTCGTTATACAAAGAAAAACCACATGGTTGTATTATAACTATAATATTGTTCAATGAAATTTTTATAATATTCTGTGGTCAGCTATTATTTATGTACTATTACAACAATAAATAAGCCACTAGCAACAATAATACAATTGAAGTTATATTCGTGTAATTTTAAATTATTCGCTATTTTTAAGTCCCGATTGGTGAATTATGTCCGTCGAAATTAGAATACCCGGCGTTAAATAAATCGCAAGACGTCAATAAAAATTAACTTTACTCACCTTCGCAGATTCCTTTGAATGTCTGAAAACAGCGTGTTTGAAAATTTGTGTTAAGAAAATGAATTTATACAGCTTTACGTTATAAGTTATGAATGTTTTCCAGATTACGCCGCAAAGCAAAGCACACGGGGTGTAAACTTCATAAATTGGCAAGTGGAGTTGAGTTGAGTCGTTGAGTTGATTTATATTTTCTGTTTTATCCGCAAGAATTCAGCGCCCTTCAAGGTCGCTATTTTAATCTAGAACCCAAAACTCTTTTATCAATAAGCATGCGCCACAGGATGTGATGCACTATATGAAAAGGCGGGATCCTCAATTCAATATTAGGCGTATCCTTTATAAAGCGGACTTTTCCGGAAAAGCATCACATTTTCATAGTATCAGAGCAGTTCATAGTTTCAGTGATTAGATATCCTTGAATGTGTAACATGTAACAGTACTTTTTTTTAATTTTGACGTAATAATTATTGAGTACCCAATATTGCCCTATTGGGTACTACCTGGCTTTTCTTCCCCTTCCCTTAAATTTACTTGATAAGTCACTCCAACTGCGGAGATCATTGCATGATACCATAAACAAGTGTATCATGAGAACATTGTAAGCATAGACAAAGAAATATTGTAAGTAAATAGGCCGTTCAGATCATTAGTCGTGCGTGGCATCTAACCATCATCGGCATCATATCTAACAACTAATGCCAAAAAGCGGGAAAATTGTAATCACGTGTTGCTCCGATTCAAATTGACGCTACACAATTCTGTGTACCTTCAGCTTATGTGAACGACTCACTCTATCGAGTGCATAGATTAATATTATTATATACGATCGAGTGATTACAAATTTCAGTCACAGAAGAAAGAACTTTCAGTCGTATGGATGGAAATACACTTATTAAGGCTCGTTCACACGGCGACACTAAAGCGTGGCAGTATAAACGTCGCGACCACGACAGTAAAGCCTGATTTATAAATTGCCGACAGCCCGGCCTCCCGTAGAAAGTTCAGCAATAGCATGTTCCTTTAATTTTTTTTTAAAATGATCTTACCCGCTATCCTATTCCGTCCTCTCGTAGAACGACGACTAACTTTCATGATTATTCCTTGCGGCCTTCCGTTGCGGCCCTAATGGCGAACGCGATTATATAGTTTTTTTGTTTATTGTTTATAATAGTATTCATGTTATGTACTTTATATAATTATAATAATGCATAATGATTGTACTGTTTGTAACATCGAAATATACCTAAGACACAACAAATTTTCAAAGGACACCTACAATTGCCTCAATGGGAGATCGAGGCAGTATTTTTATTCATGTTCCCTATTGAATCTTATTCAGAATAATTAGACAAAATCCCAAATTCAACTTAAAACATTTTTTTTCCGATTTGTTGTTAACTGTCCAAATGTGCTCCGCCCACGATACACAAACAACGGCGGTATGTCAGCACGCAGGCTCGTGTGACGTCAGGTGTGAGATGAGTCTCGACAAAACGTCATATGCGCTACATGCGCAAGCCCGACCAATTGTGGTTCGGCGGCAACCTGACATACCGTTGATGTCTTTATTTATAATATGTATATATATATATATATATATATATATATATATATATATATATATATATATATATATATATATATATATATATATATATATATATATATATATATATATATATATATATATATATATATATATATATATATATATATATATATATATATATATATATATATATATATATATATATATATATATATATATATATATATATATATATATATATATATATATATATATATATATATATATATATATATATATATATATATATATATATATATATATATATATATATATATATATATATATATATATATATATATATATATATATATATATATATATATGCTAATTCAGTATATTCAGTTTTAAATCCAATTTTCATATTTCGACGTTTATGCTATTTAAGAAAAAGTAATCACGAATTCGCCAATATTATGACTAAGAGCTGATCTTTTTTTAATCCATCTTTTATATTATATTATATACTCGTATAGGTACCTCCTCCTTCACTCTTTGAAAACGCTGGCATGAGGAAAACTGCCAAATCAACACCATATGAATATATATGGATGATAAACAGGGCCGCATTTAGGCATTTTGGTACCTTAGGCATAATTTGTTTTGCTGCCCCCTTTATACATAGGTATATTTTTTTTACTCGTAATTAAAATTAATATAGTTTGGTAAAATCAAACACACTGCAATTCTGGGAAGTAAAGGCTTTCTTCTTCCTAGACTTTTATTCAGCAAAATTATTAATAACTTCATCATAACTCACATTTTTTGTTATGTCGCGTTCCAAAGACAAAACAGGTATTGCATTATATTAAGACGTTCTAGACAATTTTGAAAATAGACTGTCAGATGACGTATTAGCAACTGGAATTAACAAACAAATTCATAAGGCGATGCCTAAATGGGGAAAGTTTCTCTGAGTCCGTTTTTGCTCAAATATTTACCAATTTCCGGTGGAGATTGTAACTCAATTTTATTCTCTAAATCTAAATACGTGTTTAAATGAATGCATTCGTGAATGAAGGCTGTATCTAAATCTTTACCGTAAATATCCATTAGCTTTTCAACTTATCTAATTATTGTTTCATTATCCAAGTTCCAAAATGAAATAAAAATATAGTCGCTCAAACTAAATAAGTATAATCGAGCGAATACATTTTTACATTTAATTTAAAATGATATTTGAATCTATTTAATTAGGTATTGAGATGTTCGTTTCATTTGTTATTAGAATTGTTTCGTTATTTTCCGCCACCCCCCCAAAAGACTGCCGCCCTAGGCATCTGCCTTTCTTGCCTAATGGATAATACGGTCCTGATGATAAATGTGAAATGGATGTTAAGGATGATGTTACTAATTTTTTCTACATTATTGATGGTGGTATGTTACTTCATAGATTAAAATAGGAAAAAAATTAAAACTTTTACTATATATTTGTCAACAATACATTAGATATTTACGTAATGACTATGGCACTAATGTTAGTTGTATATTTGATGGATATATATAGCTCGTAGATATATAAATAATTATAGTACTTTAATTGCTTATTTATTTGAGGAAGAGACACAACTAAAGAGAAATTATAACGAAACATCAAAAATGAAATATTAATCTTCTCTGCAAAAAACTGGCCTAAAATAATATTGAGTGCTCAAGCAGTGGTGCTGATCGTTTAATTGTGCAATCAGCTGTAGATTGTTCCTTTCTTCATGTAGTTGTAGGACATTGATGTTTTAGTATTAATGATGACTTTATTAGCACCTGATGATACGGCTTTAGACCAGAAGTTACGTGCAGCAGCTGAAACTTTTATGATTGAAGAGCAAAGTGAAGAAGTGCTTTGTGAAGGTATTAATTGTCAATCAATTATCACAATGTAGCGGAACAATTTAAGTGATCGCGAACGGGTCGGACATCGAATTTGAGTAACGCATTTGAACTACGAAGTATCTGGTTACAATTGCCTGTCGGTTACGTTACATAGTGTAAGAAATATTGCAAATTTATGTTGTACAGTGGATAGTTAAATCATTAAATGTGGATTTAGAAATATTAACAGTCTACCACCCTACCAGTCTTAAGAAAGGCAAAAATCTCTTTGAAAGTCAACAATCATGTTCTTGATGTGACGGAAATTAAATCACAGGCAGGGATAAATACGGATACAAGTATCAACAACCGAACTGAGTATCTGGCGAGCAAATATATAATATAAATATAATATGTACTCGTGTTAGGTAGTAGCTATACTCAAAGCATATATATTTTTATTGTTTCTATTAATTTCTTTAATAGTACACTATTATTATTAACAGTAGCCCTATACCCGTATGCCGACGCGTCTTGTAGTGACGGCCAGACGTCACCACAACCTCCTAGCTATCAGACCTGCAAGCAGAGGATCCCGTATGGTCATTTTGCGTTGTGGATTGTTGGGTTCAAAATGGCCAACGCTTGGTTTTCATTTGTATTTTTCCTTACAGGCATCTCATCCTCACTATCTGAATGTCCTCCTTGCAGTCCTGATCCCATTTCTGTGTCGGAGGCCTAGGGGCTTTCTCGGGGTTAGACCGCTTGGACATATTAATGATATGCCACTGGCTTTGCAAAGTTAACAAACACAGGCTTTATTACTGGATAGGGCTGGAACCTTTGATGTAACTGTAACACTCAGAGTAGTTTCCACAAACACCAAAACACAGACGATTAAAACTGAGTTTTAATCGTCTCCGGATTATGCCAACTTGGTTGGCGAAACGCGCGTCGAGCGAAGTGAAAGTGTTTGTGGAAACTACTCCGAGTGTTACAGGCTTTATTAAGTCAAAATAAATTTCAATCAGTCAAATCTGAATGGCTCCCTTCCCGAGCTAGCCACTGTGTTCCACCCGCTTAAGCCTGTTCCCATGTCCATATAAGGAAATCTCCCTAATCCGTAAGGTACATTCCTTAGGCAGTCCTTGAATGTTTATATTAACATTATCATAACTCATACTAAACTAGACATTGGCGTGGACAACTTATTGTCGGTGGTGCCGACATATATTTACAATATAAGAAAATAAATATCTCCCTAATCCAAGTTTTCAATGGACATTGTATAAAAAAATCCTTCCTGCATAAATTATATTTTTTAAATAGAAATTATTCCTTCCCCTCTCTTTTGGTTTGATTTTAAATAATATGCATTCTTTAATCCGACCAATAATATTTAGGCAATTTTCATGACAAGCGATAAACTATATTTCCATATTTTTTTCTGTTAAAACTACCATACAGTTCCATTTGTATTTTTTTTAAATTCAAGAAAATGTTTGAAAACGAAAAAATAACAAAACTGCTTAAAAATCTTTCAATTTTTATTTTACATTTTCACAGAATACTTATATACATATACAATACTTAATTTAAACATTACCTATCGACAATAATAACCGATACAAAATATTGATAAAAATGGAACAGTAATTTGTAAATTTAGTTTTCAGGTTCATTAGAAAATTGTTTTGCCTCTATATTTTTAAGGTGCAAAAAATTAACAATTGTTCTGATAAGAAGTTTATTTTTATATAGTTAAACAATTTGACAAGTTTTAATGATTTCACATAAACAGTATATTTCAATAATGATTAGAGGTAGTCTCTAAAAAAGACAAATGTGTTTATTGGTGACGAAAATAATAAATATTGATGTTCTTCAAAACTGATTTATTATTATTTGTCTACTGGCTTGATTCAAATACAGATTCACTGGTGTCCGGGCTTCAGCCCGGTGTTTCTTGACTGATCATCTTCTGAAATCATACAGATCATTTTAAAAACACCTTTCACCGTACTTGTTAATGGTTGTAATTATTACTAGACAAAGATCAATGTCAACAAGATACATTTCTCGAAAACGGAAAAGTTATATAACATATAGCCTATAGAGGACAAAAACCAATTTTGCTAAAATATTTATGAAATATTGTTTAACAAAATTAGCGTAAACATAAATTTTATTATAAAAGTAAAGCAGAGGCATTAACTTTAATTTTTACATGAATGCACAGACATATTGTAACAGGTCAGTAACAAGTGAACAAAACTTTGCGGAAAAAAATAGAAAGCGCAAGTACAAGATTCATAATATATTTCGTGATTTCCTCTCTTCACAAATGTCAGAACATAAGATAATTTCCCTAGCGATTTACTTACATTGGTTTGTTTTGGATATTAATAAAACCTTTATTACGTTTTAACATTTAACTTGATAAAAGAAATTTTAGTTCTCGCTGGTACTATGCAGATTCAGAAAATAACTCGGGGTATTTTAAAGTAGAATTTAAAATATGAATGTTAACCCTTTCACTATAAACTAGTTTGGTCTGCAGATACTCACACTAGCCTAAACAGGGAAAGCTTTAACAAAAACATAATTTTGCGTGTATGCACATGTACTATATCTGGAAAAGCAATGCCGCAATGAGAAACGTCCAAGTCTTTTCTCGCGCATCAGTTACCCGGCATGCGCATTTTAGAGTGGGGTGAAAAATATGAAAATGCTTATGACTCGATTCTGCACCTAAAAGTAATGCACATCAATTTTTAACTAAATCAGACAACATTAAGTAAAGTGTGCCCCAGTGACCTGGAAAATGAGATTTCTTAAATAATTCTCTAGAAATCGAAAATCCACCCTGTAGTATTTAAAAAACGGAATTATTGGAATAAAAATATTCAAAATCAGAAAATGTTCCTCAATGTTAATCAATTTGGTTAAAAATAAATGTGCATTACTTTCAGGTACATATGCACAATCCAGAGCCACAGGCATTTGCAATGTTCATATTTTTCTTTCCACCATCATGCACATTTGAACATCAGCTTATTGGAAGCAAGGTGGAAAGATCCTGTATACAGACCTGTCTGGGTCCAATCGGACCAATTTCACAATATTACGGCTGTCATCCATACTGCAGCTATTTTTACATCCGCACATATGCGTTATTGCTTTTCCAGTTAAATTTGTTCAGTGGTGTACTAGGGAAAAAAATCTATTAAATTACAAATCACGCAAATGAACGTATTAGTATAAGTATTAATAATTCTACTCGCTCGAAAGATAATATTCCGAATCTGCAGAATCCACAACCATAGAAGTACTATACATACATAAACTCCAGTAAAATCAACGTTAAATTGTGACCCGATTAATGTCGCTTTCATAATAGTATTTACTACCAATATAGAAGAAATACTAAAAATAAAATAAGATATTTATATACACAAAGTTTTTCTTTTATTAAATTTTGTCATACAATGGAAGTACACAACGCCTCCTGCACTCATACAATACATAAACTTAAAACTACATTTTACATTACTATTAAATAAAATCATTAACATAATACAGAAAGGTATAAATTGCTTAAATATTCTGAGACGATCATTTCCAGATTTATTTTAATATCAAAAAATAAAATGAACTCTTTTATGTTGAACATAAAAATTTTTGTACGTAGATATTTTCCAAGCGCTGTCATTATGAAATGGAATGATTGGAAAATCCGTCGAGATGATACAGAGAACACCTGCATAATAGATAATCTGTTTAAAATATATATTTTATATTAAAATTCTTCAAACTTACCAAAAATTTATTTAATCACGAACTAATCTAATAGGGCTGATGCCTTTGGTTGCGTTGTCCACCACCACCGCCTCTTTGTTTACCACCTTGATAACCACCACCACCAGATCCACCTGAAAAGGAAAAGCAGTATAAAAATTTTAATATTATAGCAATTCCTACTCACTAATTAAACTCAAATTATTCTCGCCACCTGCGTTGTCTATTTGGCACTATGCTTCTTCTATTGTTAATTATTATGTTTTTAATGTACAACCACTTTTTAAATTTCAAAGAGCTGTAAACGTTTGAAAAAATTTTATTGGACGCAGTGTGTGGAAATGGAAAGGTTCACGCGACTCGATAATAAAACGCAGGTTACGACCGAATCAAGCAGACAGTTGCTAAAAATGTTCTAACAGGACACTAAATACGACAAAAATAAAAAAATAAACAGTTACTTGAAATTTAGGCTTGACTTGATGGTGTCTATTTACAAATTTACCATTGGAATTGCGAATAATTTAGAAAAAACGGAGTCGATTTTAAAATTACAATTTTTCCTCTTTCAATAATTACGAGTGGGTCCAATTTTTTTTACACTTTTTACGTTTGCCCTCAACTTTTCTGTTTATTAACCTATTTTAATCAATCAGCTTGGTGTCGTTGCTTAGAACTTAGAGAACAGAGTGGATTATGCACAGAAAATTTCAAAATGGCCCGCCCTTTCTTAGGGCTAGTTCCTTTTGAAGCAGAAATGTTAAAATGACTCATCCAATACAAAAAAGCAATAAAATGGACCTTTCCCTACATTTTAAGACACCGATGAGAAAAACCGGTCTATCCGGAGCGGAGCTATACGTACTTATACAAAGCATCCTCTTGTAATTTTTAAGCTCTAATAATTAAATTGTACTTTTTACATCTGAGTTTTTAGGATGGTGCTACCGCATATACAGCGGGCATCAATATTTTAGTAACAATTTTGAAATGTTCTATTTATTGATAGTCCATTATTATCTGTAAGCAACGGCACCGAGCTGTTATCTGTGCGTTAATAAACAAAAAAAAGTTACTGTCCAAAGAAAAGTGCAATTTAAGTACTGCAGCTAAACAAATAGGTAGTTGGCAACATCTGTAAAAATTGCGATTAAGTACTACAGCTTAAAAATGACAAATAGATGCTGTGTATGATTACATATAGCTCCTCTCCCGATGGATCGCCTTTTCTCGAAGAGGTCTTACAATGCTAGGGAAAGGTCCATTCCATTGCTTTTTTGTATTGGATTAATCATTCGACATTTTTGCTTCAAAAAGAACTAGCTTAAAGAAAAATGAAATTATTTTCCCTCCATAGTCCATTGTTCTGCAAGCAGACACCAAGCTGATTAAAATCGGTTATTAGAAAAAAGTAAAGGGCAAACGTGAAAAGTGCAAATTTTTTTGGCCCACCCGGTACATATTGAGAGACATCATCAAAACAAGTTAGTGAGGTTGTAAAGAGAACTGAGGTGCAATTAAAACAATTCAACGACTAGAACACCACCACAAGTACCTTTTCCACGTGTGTTATTACTGCGTCCACCACCATATCCTCCGTCATAGCCATATCCCTGGTCTGCATTCATGTGTAAACAAATTATTAATCAATGCTCTCTTTTAATTATTACTCTCGATATTTAAAAATTATGCCTATCATATTTGGTAAAATAAACCTCTTCAACATTTTACGCGATAAAAAATAGTAGCTTTTAAATGATGTGAAGTCATTCAAATAAGAGAAAAAACGGTTCAACTATTAAGATTCTGCAATAAAAATTTGAGCTAATTATTAATTACAGTAAAGAAACGCAAATATTTGAGATTTACCAGATCGTATTCCAAAGCAAAAATGTAAAATGTTTGCGCTTCTTTACGTGCATGGGTAAGAGGTGTAAAATGGAAAACACATTATGAAATGAGTTTCAACAAATGCTTTATTCAAGCTCTAGATATTTCACAATGTATTTCCATATATATAAAGGTCAACATGCATAAAGTATAGGAACAAAACAAGTGTTGACTATTTGTAAATATATTATAATATGTAAATAATAAACGTACGTTAAATGTTCTTTGACAGAACAATGTGTGTGAATATCACACTTATATTGTCCGTCTTTTGATTTAATTTAAAAAAGTCAGCTTACAGAGCAACAAGGCACTGATAGATAGCCAACAATGCTAACAACTTAATTAATGCCTGTTGGAGTATTTACCATAGTTGCCATAGTTGGAGTAATCATATCCACCATAGCCTCCGTATCCGCCACCACCTCCATAGTAATCATAACCGCTACCATAACCATCATATCCATAGCCTTGGCCATAACCGCCATAACCTCCGTAGGGTTGATTCCAGTTCTGGCTGCCGTAACCTCCTCTACCCCTACCACGAGTACCACCACGACCACCAATTCGGCCACCTCGTCCCATAACTCCCATCTGATCAGGTTTAGGTGTTGCTTTCTTTACATCAACCTAGAACAAAGATTTTCAATGTTAAAACACCCAAAATATCTGTTTCTAAAGGTAGTCCATAAAATTTCAAATGTAATATCAATCAGAGGTCTATTTGTCTCCACTAGCATTCAGAAGCAGAACTGACAAAGTAAATCATCATAAGAAAGGCATGCCAATACCTTTATTTTAATAGAATATCCATAATTGGGCACATAAAAAGAAAATATGAACCGTTTCGGGGCAAAGCCTAATTATAATCTCTTGTCTCCTAGGCCGGATAGTTTTCGCTAAGATTCACGGAAGGATGACGGATATATTATATTATATGCCATGATTTTTTAACGATTTATTTTATGATAGGATCGTAAAAAACACCTTATGTCTGTTGTGTCTTTATTTTTTACAAAATATAAAAATGAGGAATAAAAAAATGAATAAAATAAACAAATACACAAAGTTAATTTACATACGGTGTTAAACGTCCTTAAATGTGGGCAGATATTATTTCGTGACATAAGGTTACGTTCACGCCGTTTAAGAGGCAAATAGATGCATTTATTTTGATTAACTATAAATAATTAAATTACTTTCAGGCACTAGCTATTATTATAGTGATGTGCTATTAGCTATTATTATAGTGATGATTATAGTAATTTTTTTTTCCAAAATTTAGAGGCGTTACTAAATTTAAAACGTTTTTGTCATGTGGCAACGAAAATATTAATTTTTGCATGTTAGTAGTCTATAGTAGATGCATATACTAGTTTCTTGAAAAAACGTCCAGACAGGTCAATTCTTGATTTTTTGGGGACAATGTTGTCAAACCTGAATCACCCACTCAGTCACAGCAGCCCCGAAGTCAAGAATTTAAATAGGAGCGACCCGACCCTCATTTGAAATGTCTGAAATTAGTGTTTTCTAGTGGTGCAACAGTTCTGGTTTTTACGAGTATGGTTAACAAATTAACAATCGCACGATTACGGTTAAACTAAATAAATTAAAAAAAGATATTTTATTCTTTCTAATACGCGGCAGTTGAATTTTAAATTTAATTTATTTACATTTGTCGTTCACTAAATTCAAAATTTAAAAAAAAATTTCGGCCATACGCATAGAGAATTGAAAAATGCTTTAAAGGAAGGGTCGCTGGACTCCCATTCCCTATTTAAATTCTTGTTTTATCGGTTGATTTGGGGCTAGTGGGTTGATGTGTTAATGTCACGTTTGAAAAGTTTCCCCCAAAACTCACAAATCAACCTATCCGAATGTTTTTTTCACGAAATTAGTTAATGGTCCTGTTTTGGGACCATTGGGTGTTTTTTTAAAATATTTTCCGCATTTGTAAAAATAAAATAAACGTGTGCGTCAGTGATAAATGTTAAAAATAATTTTATAACTACTTTATAACCACATTTAGCTAAACGTACTTTTATAAATCTTAAGAGCGAGTCTTTAACAGATTAAAAAACAACATAATCTTATATAAAATATGATATAACCACGGAAAATAGAGGGTCTGTTTCTTCACACTATTAAATTTAACCCGTACATAACTATGTACAATTCCCTACATAGAAATGTATCATTAATTGTTTCCGTAGATGTTAGTTACAAAGTTCAAAGGCGAGCAAAAGAAACCGGCTCTAAACTTTCACTATAGAATATGTCTTACTGTCACTTTGTGCAAAAGATAATTTAAAAAATAAAA
Organism: Tetropium fuscum; assembly: GCA_964058915.1. Classification (NCBI taxonomy): domain Eukaryota; kingdom Metazoa; phylum Arthropoda; class Insecta; order Coleoptera; family Cerambycidae; genus Tetropium; species Tetropium fuscum. Next base: position 401,273 of record CAXKVY010000320.1, read on the forward strand.
CTATATGAACAAACAGAAAATTACATCCCACATATACCTTGCATTAATAAAATAAGAGATTTTGTTATTTAATTTGCAAACTAGAATACCAACAATTTTTTTAATGATCTTTAAATAAATGTTTTGTGTGGAAATACCACAATTAGAAGAGCAATATTGTATAGGTTTTTTTTAATCAGCGACCATTTCTCGATGGTTTATAAAACTTGCTCACGAAAAAGTCTGTCCGCAAATCGTTAGCAACAATACACTATCACTATATATTGTATAAGAGAATGCTCAAAGTAGCATTATCCTACAAAGAATGAGAAATGTACAGAAATTAATTTGGCGTTTAAAAAAATCAAATAAATAGAAACTGAACTTACTTCTTTGTCTTTAATAGTCTGTTTGGGAGTTTTGAGCAGTTCATTAACCACCTGCTCCGATTCAAATGTGATAAAGCAGAATCCTTTCCTTTGATTCTTTGTCTTGTCAAATGGCATTTCTACTTCAATGATCTAAAAAAGAAAACAATAATTAAGAAGGTAAAATTTATTACCTTTAGGGTTTTCTCTCTCACCGTTCCATACTGTCCAAAATAGTTTTTAATATCATCATCTGTAAGTTCTGTTGTGAGACCGCCTACAAATATTTTCCCATGTCGTGCTTTGGCTTTCTTTGGGTCAACCTTTTTGTTGTTTATAACATGTTCGCCGGCTGCTACCACTTTATCAATGGACTCCGCAATGTTAAATACAATGAATGCAAAACCCCTCGACCGACCAGTATTTGGATCTGTTTTAACATTTATACTTTCTATTTCTCCGTACTGACCAAAGTGTTCTCGAAGTTCCTCTGTAAATATTATTATATCAATCCTAATATAGTCTAAAAGAAATAAAAATTGTTTTTAAAAAAATTTGAAATACTCACTATCAGTTGTTTCCCAACTTAATCCACCAACAAACAATTTTCTGCAAATAAAAATACAACAGTTAGTATTGTTGAAGACCAATGGTAGATCCTAAGCATATCCTTTAGTGTTTTTTGATAATGCTTATTAATAAATTTACTAAAGTTTTATTATACAACAAAATGCAATAATATAGAGAAACTGCAAAGATTTAATCCTAGTTCAATCAAATGGATCTGCAATCTCAATCAAAGTAATCTGAAATTTATATTTAAGCAGAGAAATATATCTGAGAAAATCTAGAGCAAAAAGTTATTGTTAAAACAAAACATTTAAATTTAAAAAGGGACATGACTGTAATTTGTCCAAATTTAATTATTAACGTTGAGTTACTAAGTGTTTGGCAGAAGAAGTGCCCAAGGATAAATACCATGGGTCCAAGTGTTCCAAGTCCTCCCCATATTCCATCTTCCACTTAGCTGACTCAGCCACCTGGAGAAAAGGAAGTATGTTTAAATTGGATAAGCTTGGTATCCTAAAAACCTGGCATCCTACACCGGTCCCGATATTTGAAAAATAATTGAACCCAAGAAATACTAAATGCCTAATTTAATATTAATATCCACTGAAAAGCAATTTTTATATTAAACCGATTAAATGTTTGATGCTGAAAATAGAAAAAACAGTCTCTGTAAAATACCATGAACAATAAAAATATGTACAACTGGAAATTCAAAATCCGCGCCAAATTGAGCGTCATCCGCCATTTTCCTCTCTAATAATACGAGTCACCTTAATCTTGATAAGACATTGCCAAATCAATAAATTTATAATATAAAACACAAAAATACACACAAATCGGCATTACTTAAGAGCTAAATAAAACTATTAGATTACTAAACAAATACAATTTATTTCGCATTTACAGATGATCCTAGATTTGATTTGAGACGTAATCAAGGACAAGATTCGGCTTCGAACATTGAACTTAATAAGAAAATATAGATAGGTAGGTACGATAATATTAAACACTATTTATCAAATACATTAAAAATAAAAAATATGACTGTTTACTTCACTTACCTATCGTCATCACGACCAGGGGTATCTGCGCTACCGCTGTCGGCTGGTGGAGCGTCACCGGCACCGTTTTGTTGTCCATTTTCCTGGTTTTGAAAATTCTGATCAGCAGAAACGTCTTTTGAAAAGTCTTCTCCATTCTCCATGGGACAGTCTTGAGTAGCCATTATGTTTAATTAACTTAAATATATTATTTTATCACTATTAAAACTAAAAGGACTGACACGACACGTCCAACTCAAACGAGCACAGGAAGAGAAGAGAACGAAGAACCCGGCTTCTCTCGCTCGATCGTTACTTTAGTCCCTCCACAACGTCATATCCGCTGCGCGGACCAATTATAATGAAGCATTTGCTTAGAAGATCTCCTTTTTCACGCGTAGTACGTTGTTGAGGGCGTCTTGTTTACAAAACAACATTGAAAATACAGAAATAACGATTTTATCCTCTGATCATAATGGCGGCTAAATTAAATCCAATAAATGTTTTAATTTTCTTTTCGTAATTAAACTACAAGTTATTGAATATCATGTTTATGTATTACATAAATTTTATCCTTATATTGTTTATTTTCAATTTTTAGTATTATAGGTAGGAAGGTAGGTACATGCTTGTCGCCAAAGATTTATCTTTGTCTCGTTGAACCTAGGCACGGGGTGCCGCCTAGCATCTATGACTATTGATTTTATGCATAATATCAGATAATATATTAAATATATTACCTATATTAATACAATTTAAATAGGAATTTCATAGTCCATCTATGGTTTTTGGTTTTAGCAGAGACATATTGCTTTACTTTAGTTAACTTGTAAACTAGCCGCAATAAAAACGCAGTAATGAGGGATGATTCCACTCTAAGGTTAGGTAGGTACCTACCTACGTTGAACCTATAACCGTTAATAACCCAATAGGTAGGTATAGGTATTAGCTTTGATTATTTCATTCTCAAAGGTATTAGCCATAGGTAGGTATTACCTACCAAGGTCAATGACTGCGTTTTTATTTTTCATATGTAGGTAGCTACGGTTATTTTTAATATTGTCTTTGTAGGTACACTGGTACACTGTCGTCGTTGATTACCGTGTAACAATAGGTAGATTGGTAGGTAGGTCTTATAGGTGTTTCAATGGTACCATATTTAGGTTGTACCTAGCATTCTACTATTTTTTATATAGGGATATAGAGGTACCTATACTTTCCTGGCATTCTATATTGAGTGAAATAAGAAATAAGTACAACCACAAGTAGATATATCACAGTATATATAGTGGATATACCTATGTTATAAATAGAGTTATAGGTAGGTAATAAACCTATAAATAGGTAGGTACCTAAACTAAAAAAAATAAGTAGGTATAACTATGTGGCGTATGCGTATGGGGGGACATACGCATACGGACAATACCTAATATGCGTCTCCTTTCTCCTTCAAAACCACAAATACTTACAAAAACATTGACCCCAGGCACACCTAAATGAAATTAAAGTCTACGACCCAGGCTTTGACCTTTTGGTAGGTAAGAAATACCTACCTAATACCATAGATTAAGGTTATAGGTGTATACCTAGGTATAGATGGTTATAAATAGCAGTATAGGTATGTGGTTATACCTTGTACCTACTATGCTTGTACCTACTGCAGTTATTTATGTGTTTATACCTATCTAGCGTTGATTGGAGAATTATTATCACCGTGTATCACATATAATTAATCTATGATTATTATTATCACTCACTATTTTCACTATGAAGATAACTCGCAGTGAATAAAATGATAAAGTAGCAGGAGCAGGCAGTAGCGTAACCAGACTTGGATTTTGGGGGGGGCACACAATAAATCTATACAGTGGCAGTCGCGGTGAAAAAATTGTGCCGCAGGCGAAAATTTTAAAAATTTTCAAGGTCACGCATTATCCTGGCACTTCAGAATTTTATTGTAAAATCCGTTTATATAAAAATAAAGATTTTTACAAGAAATTTTTTTTGATATATAATTCCATCTTGAAATAAATGCAGGACATTCAGTATTGTCATTTTTCCTGTTATATTTTTTAAACTAGGGTAGCTTATTTAATTACATACCTTTACGGCAGCATCCTCTTTCACCCCAAAACGCACCACAAGCCTCCATAAACTCTTTTAGAATGGGGATTGATTGTACAAATGCACCTACAGTAAAGCTGCCACTGATATCTTATAAAATTATATATTTACGAAACTTAACATTATTTCAACAAGATTCATATTTTTTGACAAAAATACCTATCAAAATTTAAAAAAAAAATTAAAATCCGGCGGGGTGGGGCACGTGCCCCTAGTGCCCCCCCCTAGTTACGCGCCTGGGAGCAGGTATTTATTAGATAAAGTAGCAGGAGCAGGTATAAGTAAGTAGGTAGGGTCAAAGTCTACAAATATTGTAGTCTGTCTATAACACTTTGTCTATGTAGAAAGTTACGTATATAGCTATATAGGTAGGTAGGTAGGTAGGTAGGTATAAGATATAATATATATATATATATATATATATATATATATATATATATATATATATATATATATATATATATATATTATATCTTATATATATATATATATATATATATATATATTATATCTTATATATATATATATATATATATCTATATATATATATATATATATATATATTATATCTTATATATATATATATATATATATATATATATATATATATATATATATATATATATATATATATATATATATATATATATATATATATATATATATATATATATATATATATATATATATATATGATATATATATATATATATATATATATATATATATATATATATATATATATATATATATATATATATATATATATATATATATATATATATATATATATAAGATATAATATATATATATATATATATATAAGATATAATATATATATATATATATATATATATATATATATATATATATATATATATATATATATATATATATATATATATATATATATATATATATATATATTTATCTTCTAATTTCTTTGCTATCTTTATATATTTTTTTGGAGGGTTTATCTTGGGATAGTAGCAATAAAACGACTGATTAGGTTACTTGACGTTTCGGTCCCTTTCTTGGGCCTTTTTCAAAAGAGTATTTTATTTTGTGACATATTTGACACAGGCCTGTGTCATTTTTGCCTGTGTCAAATATGTCACAAAATAAAATACTCTTTTATATATATATATATATATATATATATATATATATATATATATATATATATATATATATATATATATATATATATATATATATATATATATATATATATATATATATATATATATATATAAGATATAATATATATATATATATATATATATATATATATATATATATATATATATATATATATATATATATATATATATATATATATATTTATCTTCTAATTTCTTTGCTATCTTTATATATTTTTTTGGAGGGTTTATCTTGGGATAGTAGCAATAAAACGACTGATTAGGTTACTTGACGTTTCGGTCCCTTTCTTGGGCCTTTTTCAAAAGAGTATTTTATTTTGTGACATATTTGACACAGGCCTGTGTCATTTTTGCCTGTGTCAAATATGTCACAAAATAAAATACTCTTTTGAAAAAGGCCCAAGAAAGGGACCGAAACGTCAAGTAACCTAATCAGTCGTTTTATTGCTACTATCCCAAGATAAACCCTCAAAAAAAAAAAATATATATATATATATATATATATATATATATATATATATATATATATATATATATATATATATATATATATATATATATATATATATATATATATATATATATATATATATACATATATATTAGCTTTGAAATTCTTTGCTATTCATATTTGTTTTGTGAAAAGTAATCTTGGGTTTGTAGCATTTCATTTTCATGAAATGAAAATCCGCGCGATTCACGTGACCCTCCCCACAAATGCGATCAGTGTCACGTGAAGAAGTTACAGCCTCCCCTCGGTCCTGGTAGATGCCTAGATGGGCTCCACCGGCAGAGCCTTGCTTCTGGTGCTCTTATAATTATATTTCTATGGTATTACCCCCGGGGGTGTCATGTCGGGTGTTTGAGGGATCCTTCCTGCCTCTCGCTAGGCTTTGTTAGAGCCCGGCTGCGCGGCATTCAATTTGGTATGGGAGGATGAGCATTATTGTAGCACAGCTTAAATTGTGATTGTAGCTCAGGATGACGGAGCTCGCGAGCTGATTAGCTATCAGTTCGATGGCTCCGTCAGGTAAGGTAAATTGAAGTGTGATTTGACAAGGCAGTCGGCCTCGCCGTCCACTGGATTGGGCTGTTTTGGTGTCTTCTCGATCCGTCTCCTTTGGTCACTAATATACCTCCATAAAATATACCTCCATAAATCATTGGTAATAGGTACACCTAAAGCGTTTTCTTTTCACGATCCACACGCCCCAGGGCGTCAAACGCGGGGCGGACCATAGAGCGCCCTTGAAAAGAACATAAATTTAGGGGATATTTGCCCGTTTCTTTACTCAACCTAAATACAAAATGAAAATACGAAAGTAATAAATACGTTTGTACTTTTATATGTCTGAAATTCTAATACCTATTGTAACTAAGTAGTCTAAGTACCAAAAGTACTGTACTGTGTGCCTTCAAGCAGATTTGGGGGTGTTCCTATTTTAATTTATTTTGTACCAGTTGTAGCTTTAATATAGTCATCGCTACTCACAATTAAATTGTGAGTAGTTCTATTTTCTGGGTCATATATGCAGATAACAACCGATTATTACTCTTAGTATTATATTACTAGCTAAAGAATTGTTTTCCATTTTTAATTTGTTTATGTTTCTACCGATGTAATCTAAAATCTAACCTCACTAATATTTTGGAGTCACCAAACCCCAACAAAAATGGTAGTGCTCGAGGGGAAAGGGGAAAACAGTGGAGGGCGTCGCGCACTCGGTTAAAAGAACATGTGCGGAACAGCTCCGAGTTTCTCTAAGCTGCCCAAGCCATTGAAAAGAATGCAGTGCTTGTATCACAGCATGAGAACTCGCACCATACCTACCTAATTGAACTTTATAATTGAAATTACAGGTTACGAATTTACATTCCAAAAGGCAATTGACGGGGGTTCCTAGGCCCTAATATTGTAATTTAGGTAATAAGAAATGTAGCATGTAGCTGGCTGTCGAACTACCTACATTGCTGGCAAAAATATTTAACCACTCTAAGCTGTAATTAACGTATCTTTATCTTTGAGTTTCAATATTTATGAGTTTCAGGAAAAAGTTTTCCATATGATGTACCTACCCTAAAATGGGCGTAATTTGCGTAACTGTTTAAATCGTGAGGAAAACAGAAAACAAAACCAGAAAATGAAGCTTAATCTGGTTTATTATCGTTACTTCTGCATTGCCACCGTATATATAAGTTGTAGGTACATATTATATTATTTCATATAATAGTTCATATTTGTAAATAAATGATAGTTTATAATGTCGAATTAGGTATCAGGAAGGTATCAGCGTTGATAATGCAGACACAGGCCATAGATTACTGATCTGATACACTGTAGGGTAGGCAACTTATTATACAATACTTGAGAAATCAGGGAGTCACTAAATTCTAGGGGACAATTCTAGTAACATTTCGGTCAAATCTGTCAGTGACGTGCTGTATCCTTTTTCTATGGTGACGTGCATACCATAGAAATATAAAGAGACCTTTTCTATGGTGCATACCTATATCTACCCTACATCTACGTTTAAAATTTAAAATGCGGCGCATTTCACATTACAGCTTGCATTTATCTGCATATATTGGAAAGTGATCGTTTGTTAGTTAATTGATTTGTCTGTGTTGGCGAATATAAAGGAATATGAAGGAATACCTATTTTATTCAATAAAAGCGAATATAAAAATTTGAGGTAAAATTTTTGTTTACAACATTTAAATCCATGATTTTTCAATGCTTTTAGCTTTAACGTGTGTTATATTCCCAAAGTTTTTAGTAAATCAGTATATAATTCAATAATGATTTTTACGCCCAAACACAACGTTTTGATTCTGACGGCACATATATATTTATTATTTATTTATGGTAGGTCTGTAGTGTAGTTACTACCTACTGTAGTATAAATTATTGCAATTTGCATTTATGAGACCTTAATATATTAAATAATTCCTCATTAAATGTTGAGATTAAATGCCTTGTATATATTAAATTCATGATATTCTCATTATATTATCATTTTGCACAATCACAATACATCATCTGCACACTATCCTCTATATGGAAAAGTAAAGATACGTTTACTTTAAATATTCATACGGGAAATACTGGTTTACTGGGAGTCTTGTTAGTTAAAGGTAAAGAGGTTGTTCAACGAAGTAGGTAGCTGTTTTGTTTTGAATAGCGAGCCCGCGCGTGTGGAAAAAAACTTAAACGTTTTATTTATTTCTTATTAATTCGTTATGTTGTACTGTACGTACATATTACACGAACGAACTTGTTTGTAATCGTTGTTCGTCTTCGTGCTCTGTATGAATACGCACCTTTACAAGTAAATGAGCCAACCTCGAGGAGAACAAACGAACGAGCGAACATCTACGATTCGTTCCTTCGTTCGTTCGCTATATTTAAATTCACCTTTACGTGCGGGGCAAAATAATTTTCCGGGATTCATTGGGATTTAGATAAAGCGGCACAATCGGGCATAATACTCGTAGGTATTATTTCTATCGGTAGCTTTTGGTTTCCTTGGATACCATAAGATGTAATAAATATTTTCCGTGAAGGAAGTTGTCAGTTGAACTTGTAAATTTATATGTAATAGCTACAATCTTCAATCTTAGATATTAAATTTTTTATAGCACAATGCCGCATTGCAAGGTCGGTATCGGTATTGTATTTATAAGAAGAAAAGTGTTACTCTATAAACGTTTTTAGGAAATTAAACTGGGTAGCGTGTGGCGAACATGTAACAAAATTAGGGCAGCTATTTTTCGCATGGGAATAGATCTTTTTGATTACTTCGGTGATTTGGATCCCAACAAATTTTGTTTAATTTCTGGTATGTAACCTCTAATTATTACGATCTATACGAATATAGAAGACTTTGCTTATTTGCTACAGGGCTTTTCATTTAATCCCGAAACCCACGTGACATAATTACATTGAAAACCCTCAGGCACGCCTGTGAATTGACTCAATTGCCTATGAAATCTATGAACTGACATTTCATAAGCACATTTATTTAGTTATTTACATGGTAACTTCTTAAATACCAACCATAGAAATTGTGGGAAAACCACGTGGGTTTCAGGATTAAATAAAAGCTCGGTATATACAATGCGTTGTGTTGTGAATTGTGATTTGCGATAGGACCCCACAAAACACAATGACTGCTGCATACGCGTATACCCCGAGAAACATCGCAATCTGTCGATATCGACTACTACGTATAAGTATGGGGTTATTTTTGCAGTTCAGTAACACATTTAAAATACTAGTAAGTTTTATGTTATTAAAGTTAGGTATATAAAAAGAACATTCTACTTTTAATCCAGTCGTGGAAAGTTTTCCGCTCCGAATTCTTTGAACCTTGTACCGATTACGGTGAAATTTGGTAAATTGTTAGGGCTCAAGGAGCAAAAATGACATAGCGCCGAGGTGTGCTTTTACGTTGATGGTTGATGCCACCCCTTAGCCACCCCTAGCTGGCCAACTAGCTTTTTCCATTTCTCAGTCATTAGTCATTGTTTCACTGTTTTGTTTGGTGTTTGGTTATAGCAGACACTTATAGCAAATAAATAATATATATATATACTTTGGTTATAAAATTACACATAAAATTTAAACAAATGATGACGTTACCGCCGCAGAACTTGCGCCATCTCTTATTGTGTAACCCAAGGTCCAGCCAAGCTCAACTTGGAGCCGTTCGAGGCCACTTAAATTTGCCATGACAACATCAAAGAAGCCGACCACTTTGTCACTACTTTGTCATAGTTATATGCACAGAAAACATTGTATCCTTTTAAGCTGATTATAAAAACAAATATTTGCTGACGTCTAAATATGAACATATTTCTTCGTAATAGATAATGGCTTTTGCGCTATAGAGAGTGTATTAATGTTTTGAGGAAAACCAACCAAATTGTAGGTACAAATTTCTATGTTATATGGAGTTTTTCCTTATAACGAACGACGTTCTAAAGAGTTTACACTATAATTTAATGAGTAGTGTCGAAGACTTAGTGTCGAAGCAGCATAACATCTCGAGCAACTACGCTATGAATCATTTCTTGAGGCTGCCACAGAAAGCAGCGCGGTAAGGTTGTCATCTCTGGCTACAACAGTTGCATCCTTGAATGAACACGTATTTAAAATATTCGTCCGGTTGATTGGGAGTGGTACTGAAGGATCTTGACACTCAATCGAAACTTCAATTATGTCTGCACCAGAAGAGTTATCTACTTAAAATAATATTTTGTAACTGTAAAAAAGGATGCGGTGCCTTTTGCATTTTTGTAACTAGAAATTAAAGTTAACGTTACGTAACGTAACTTTTGGTACCACATTTTTACTAGATTTGAATTGAATACCTATGTATTTATTTTAAATTTATTGATTTCAGAGTCTGAATTTATTTCGGTTATTAATGGCCAGCTACGTGGCACTATTGGGCTATCTGAGCAAGAGATTGCAGAATTAGCAGATTATTTTCGTGTTCCCGATGGAAGAATTTATTATACACAGTTATGCGAAGTTATACACAACAGTGGTAAGTATACACTGGTGAGCAGTTGAGAGTAAACGATTTTATTTATTTCATGTAATTGTGGTTCTCCGATTTTGAAGTGGTGTGTAGAGAGATGAAGTAATATTTAGATGTGAATGTATTAAATTGATACGTCAAAACGGACTTCCTGTTAAACTTATTCCCATTTCATAATTTGAAACCATATGGTGAAGCTTACAGATGCGATGCGAAAAAGACACGCATCTGTATTATCTGTATAATTATTTTAATGCTGAGTGGTATTTACGTGCTATTGCCAACCTTTTCCAAGTTAGCAAAAGAAAATGTTTGCAAGGTGAGGACTTGGCGTACCTACCATCATGGGCGAGGATGTGCAAGAAGAAGCAATTTGATTCAAGATGAGGAAATTATTCCTGCTTCCTTGTGGACAACTAGACGCCACAGAGCGAATTAAACAGAGCGATACAAGTAATTATGCAGCTGCTGCCTTTGGTTGTCTGACCGCAATAAAGAAGCAAGGCGGCTCTTTGCCAACAATTATGTTGACATAGATGAAGATTTCTGGTCTAATGTCATTTTCTCCCTACGAATAAATGTTCAATTATGCCGCCATGGGTCACTTCGTCTTCGTGTGTATATACCAAGCCAGTTAATAAGTAGCTGTCGTTTTTCAGATAATATGTGAGCTTGGATAAGCGCGGCTAATGCAGGTCTGCTGGCATATGGAAGGAATGCTAAATGGCGAATATTATAGACATTTGCTACAAAACATTATGTTACCCTCGGTGCAGTAATTGTATTCAGGCAATTTTACCTTCCAACAGGACAATTGCCCAATTAGTGTGGGGCTGGTTCTTGGACAATATGATTCAAGTTTTGCCTTGGCCATCCAGAAGTCCCGATCTAAATCCAATTGCAAACGTTTGGAGACGATTGGTCAAGGAAATTCATGTCAGAAATCTTAACCCGTAAACAGGGAAGAACTTTTGTTCGTCGTTGAGAACGCTTGGGAAAATGTGGATGCAGATTACTATAAAACGTTGACTCATTCTATACCAAGACAGTTGGAAGCAGTAATTGCTAGCAATTACATATGAGATAACATGTTTCCATTTAAAATTTCGGAGAAAAACGGAACGTTTGTTTGTATTTCAAACAGCGCCACCTAGCTTCCGCGGCAACAATTAAATTGGCACATTCTAATCTATAAATTATAAAGTAAAAAAATGCTCTTTCCAATGAAACCAAATTCGTTTAATTCTGTGAAGCCAAACCGGGGCAAGCGCCATTTTTCTTTACAAATGTTTGCCTTCCCCCCACCACTTAATTTCCAGAGCTATGAAAAACATTTTAAGACCAAAGTTATTTAAAATTTTACGAACATTACCAAGAACATATTTTCAGTATTCCTTATCGTAGCAAATTAAGGAGGTGTTTCATTTTTCTAATTTAACTGTACTCTGTACTGTAACGCCCTCTAGCGGTCGTCGTACAAAATTGAATATAATTTCCAGCGATTTCTCCATCCACTCTTGTTATGGATTTGTTTTCCGCAAAGTTCTATATCATACAGTTCCTGAGATATGGCCGGCGTCCTCTGTTAATTAATCACCCAGTACTGTCAAAAGCCACGATTAAATGATGAAAAAAGTCCCTTACTTTCAACTGCACGACAAGTTTCACAAGGCGCATTTTCAATCAACTCGCACTTCGAAGTGCGAGTGCGAGTGCATAGTTTGCCTTATGCATATCTGTGGTTCCATTTTCAATGGAAGCGCAATATTTTCGGTTGCCGCTCGATCAGTTGGCAACAAGCTTTGACAGAAATCAGACACGCGCATTCAGCACACGCATACGATTGAAAATGGCATAAATTTTTGTGCAGCACACTCCAAGTCGAAATCGGATTTCGGAGTTGATTGAAAATGCAGCTTCATGAAACTCGTTGCAAGAAACAGGAACTTGTTTCATTATCACAACCCATACCTACTTATATCCAAATGATACGGAACACACGGATGTGTCTGAGTCTGAAACAACATATTATTTATGATGTCGTATATTAAAAATTTTCAGGAAACAGAAAAAAATGGTTCATTTAAAAACTAATAGGTCTTTTAAATATTTTTTTTCAGTTACTACTTATATTAACTTAACAAATTTATAAGCATCATGAATATATTTTTGTTTTCTTAATTGGGTACTTCAGAAAAAAATAAAAACTCTTGGATATAAGTAAAAAATGGAATCGCGGTTTTCCATCTTTTTTTCGATATCGACGCAATATAGTATTTTGGGAATGGTAATTTTTTTTTTGGTAAAATGCCGAAAGACAATGGGTTGAAATTAAGTTAAAAACTACGGCAACAGTATCTAGTAGGGGTGTCAGAGGTGTTGATTTGGACTTTGGACGAACCTCGCTGAAATAGGGCCTGAATGAAATATCATTAAGCTATTAAAAAAGTTACGATGAGAGAGATACGCGTCATGGTTTTTTATTGCAAAATAATTTCGAAAGTGGTACTTTTTTCACTTTTTTGTCAATAATGGAAAAAGTAATGATTTTAGAGAAAAATGTCCCGAACAAAAGTTATTCAGCGGATGATTTTACGCAAGCATTAAGCATTTAAAAAAGTTGCAAGTTGCATTTTTTCGTTGCGATATTTGGTGCCAAAGTTAAAAAATGGGTATCTCGTTTATTGTGACTTTTTTATGGCTTACAGAAAATGGCTTACATCGCTCCTTTGACAGAAAAGTGACGCATCTTAAAAACATATTTTGTTCAGGAGAGCTACTTTAGTTTTTAATTTAAAAGAGATATAGCAAAGTAAATTTCTGTGTATATTAAACCATGCATTACAATGTATTTTTAAGATTTTTTTCATTATTTTTTTAATTTCAGAAGGCCATAACGCCAATAAGCACTCAATTTTATCTCCTATTTCTAGTTGTGACACTTTTATATAAGCAAAGTTGCGTTTATTTAACTAAACAGAAAAATATATTTGCATAAACTAAGTACAATTATAAGGATTATAACTAACCGTTCTCACTTTCGACAATTTCCCAATGTGTAGTATCCTTGTTTTCAATGATTTTCTGAGCTTTTGTACCATTAATTTAGTCCGTCCTCCCATTGTCCCGTAAGACCTAAAAATTCGCGAGTCACCTAAAAATTATGTGGACGTCATATTCCAGAGAAGTTATGCTAATATTTAGGGAAAAGTAGCACAGCTCTAAATTTAAGGTTATAAAACAGTATCCAGTAACAAAATAAATTTAAGTCTGAAATATGAAGAAAAAAAGACACGTTATTCAAGAAGTCATATACTTATAGAAATAAAATTTGACGAATTTGAAAGAATAATAACGTATCCAAAAATGATGTTTTATAGTAAATAAAACCAATCAAAGTTCACTTATATTTTTTATGAAGAACTACATAAAGCAAAAATGACGCTTTTTCGTAAATATTTCAACACAGAGTACACTCCTTCATGGGACCCAACTCACTAATGTCACTTTTCAGCAGAACGTAATTCTATTTTTGATAAATATACAAAATTCTGCTTTTCTACAAATAAATATAGATTTTGTCACTTTTCTATCAAACGAGCGATATGTTTCAGCGGGGTCCGTCCAAAGTTCAGATTTACGCTTTTTTCCTCTGACAACCCCTAGTATCCATGTTTGTACAATTTTCGACTACGAGAATACAGTCGTCGAGCAGTTGTTTATGAAGCACGGGGGTATCAAGACATTAGCAGGATGTACCCAAAATCGCCTTTTCCTCTTTGCTTTCAATTTCTTTCGGTGGTCTACTTTTACCCACCACTACAAAATCACGTCTTCGTCCGAGGACATATAGTAAGCAAAACTTAACGTAATATCTAAAACAAGTTTTGAGTATATGTGACATGAAACAAATTGGCTAATGTACTCTCGATAATTGTTTCAGTACCAAGCTTTGAGAAAAATGCTCCATTAACAACTGGATTAGAGTGGGAAGACCCCCTGCATCAAAACAGATTAAGTGTTAGCGAGGAAAGACGCATAAACCTTCTAATTACGAAAATATCATCCTTGGTTAATATGAGAAAGCTGATATTAAGACCTTATTTCCAAGATTATGAACTGGTAAAATTATTATTCAAAAAGAAATATCGTTAAAGTTGGTAGGTATCGAGAAGTATAATTATGTAGGTATTTCTGGTTAATACATACCAAATTCATACCAGATTCATACCAAATTTAATCAAATGTTATATATGTATAAGGAGAAGTATGTATACAGTAGAAACCCTCTATAGCGTCACCGGCTATAATATCAGGCACCTCACTCAACTACGTCTATACACCTTAGCGTCCTAACCCCCAATTACTAATTAGAAACATGAATGAAAAGCAGAAAAACAGAAAATCCAAAAAAAAAATATATAAACAAAAAATAAAACAAAACTGTAAAAGAAGCTTGATGACATAAAACAAAATATAATAAAAGTACACCAGAATTTAAGACCCACAAATTACTAACATAGGATAAGGATATTGTAACCACGCTTTTTAGCCCCTACTTATTTTTGTAAACAACTAACATATAAACTAACAACCGCAAAAGTTTCCCTTCACATCCTGCACCCCCAATAGGTCGACAAGATATTCGTAACAACGGAAAGTCTCGAACAAGAAGTCTTAACAACATAAAGTACCCGGCTAAAGTATTTCGAAAGAAATAGGTGCCATTGCATACGCATAAATACACAACGCGACTTAATTGAACTCTTCGCCGCTGCTACGGCTTATACAGTGGTAATCCTTGAATCTCGATAGTTCTGCACTCTTCTAACACGCCTCGATGGTTACAGTAGCGTTCTTCCTGCGACGAAAATCCTATGTGTTTCCACACGGGGTGACATCACCCGTCATACGCACGCGTAACAATATACATATTTATTTATATAAAAAAAATCAATAATAAAATAAAATAATTTATAACATTTACGTTCTAGATTAATTATTACCTGACCAACATTTTTAACTATGTTCTCATGGATTAATTATTGTGGTATAAACTTGCAGTCCATATATAGTCTAAGCAACGAGTAGAGTGTATGGAAAGGAGGAAAAAGTGTACCCTACATAAATATTCATTTCATTTTAAATATTTCCTTTAATTCCACTTTTGAAAATATAAATAAAATTGTTATTGATAATTTGATCGGAAAATGTTACTTTCTAGCATAAGTATATGCTTCTGCTACGTATTTAGTAAAGAAAGATTTTTCTGCTACGAAGAAGAAATATTTTTCTGCTACGTATTATTTTTTTATTGGAAAAGGGGTGTTTGCAAGAGGGTGCCATTTTAGTTTTATTGGTATTGGACTTCGGATTCCGAGGTTACCGGGAAACTCACCAGATAGGTATAGCAGAATAAATGGCGAATCCGCCGGTCACAACCCTAATTTATATTATATTTAATATTATTAGATATAGACATAGATATTTAAATCAATTAAAAAAATATTTTCTATCGGATCAAATTGTGAAGGTGAGAGAAGAAATGTATACGGAAACGAATCATTTAGAAGTTGTACAAGTTATTTCGTCTTTATTGAGGCTCTTCAGAATGATGTACGATTTAGTTAATTAGTAGTTTATACTTGAATTTATCATCAATACCTACCATTCTCACAGTGGACACTTTTATGGGACATTAGTTTTTACAGAGAATTCACATTCATAGAAAACGACTACTACTTATAAATAGTAGGCTAATTTATAATTGTTCTCACTGAACATATTGATATAATATATAAAAAAATGCACTAAAAAGATAGAAAATTAACAAAAAAACAGTCTATTTTAAAAATCTATTTCTAAAAAAAATTTAAACTTAATCTATTCTAAAAAAATGCACTAAAAAGCAAAAAAACATTACCTTATTCTACTACTATTACTACTTAGAATACAATCAATTTGTTAGGTCATTCAATATATTAGAATATAATCAATTTATTATACAATTTTTGGAATCGGTGCCAGCTAACGTTTACAAACGTATAAGTAAGTAGTAAACGTATAGACTGGCACCCAAAGATAACAATAACAATTGTATAATAAATTGATTGTATTCGAAGTAGTAATAGTAGTAGAATAACGTAATTATTTTTTACTTTTTAGTGCATTTTTTTATAAAATACTAAAACCGTTGGTGGTATCTGTGAACTCTAAAACATTGAAGAGTGCTCGTATCGATCTGTTATAGAGGTGTTATATTTTTTAATCTGTTAATTTGTCTCAGGTTTCTAAAAATGTGGGGACAATAACCTTTGCCCATTTTGCAAGAATCTTAGCGTATCTAAACATACTTCTCTCTGCTGATGATTTTAATCTGCTCGTCAAGAAATATAAAAAGGACTGTTATACTATTAGCTACACTGGTTTTATTGCTGCTATAGATCAGGTCGTAAATTACATGAACGAAAATGGAATTTTGGACTTGAGTGGTGTAAGTGCATTATTGAGGGTTTAACCTTAATGACATGTCTTTCGAACGTAATAACCTAATAAATTTTCTATTTTCAGGATATTATGAGCCTCTTTCCAGGAAGGATAATCCACGCTGAATTACCAAAATTACCCAGGCCAGAAATAGGTAAAATAACGGCAGCGCGCTTGTTTGGAAAGCAAAGCATCTTTCACCCAGCCCTGGCAGACCCCAAGACTATGAAGGGTATATTAGAATCACTCTCTTTGATACAAAACCATGTATTGACAAATCGATTAAGGGTTAACGAATTTTTTAAGGTACTTACATTTATATTTTAAAAAACTTTAAAATCACTATTTTTTTTTAAATTAGAATCGACAGATTTTATTTTCTATTCAAAGAGAAAGTCAAGCAGCAACTTGAAAACGAAAAGAAATTCATTTTAAAATTAATGCAAGTCCTAGATCGACCAGACGGTGAAAATTTACTAGGTCATTAAAAACAAGTATAATAAACATTATTAAGACACTCATATCTCATATGAATTGCAGAACTAGCTTCGTTAGTTCCGCAAACCTTCATTGGCGTTCACTTTTCGCAATTGTGTCAATAATAGCATACATTTAATATCATGCTTATTAAAAAAGAAATAGTGGCGCCACCTGGTTTATCTGCAAAAGAGGCCCATCTCACACGGATCATTATCAATTATTTTTAGCATTTCGACCTACTAAACTCTGGTAGAATAACAGTATCCCAGTTTCATCGAGGTCTAGATGCACTACTACTGTGCGGATGGCAAAGGCTTTTCTTATCAATGCCAGAAGCACAGGCAATTATAACCCAGTACTTGGACCCTTGTGATCCAAGCCGAGTCTGCTGGCAAACCTTTGAGGATGATATTGACCATGTATTTACAACAAAGGTAAGTAAACAAGTTTATTAATAAAAAGTTAAAAGACAAAATATGTATTTGTCACCTAAATATTTGGGTTTCAAAGATGACTGCTTTACAAACAAAGATATTTATCTCAGAAATATTTATATTTGAATGGACTTATTATTACAATTATTACAAATGACTAGTTATATTATTATAATTATTACAAATGACTAGTTATATTATTACTGAATAAGTAATTAATATGTATATCTACTGAATTTTGTTACTTTTCTCGACAGTACAATAAACAATTGTAACCCTTTACCATTTTAAGGGACTAGAACGAGCTCCTGGCCTGAGAATTGATCCACCGCCTAAAGAAGTTCGAGAGTTACCAAAACTAGGAGGCAAAGATTGGCAATCAGTTAATATATCGATGAGAAGCTTATGTGAAGATGCTGTAGACAAAGTTAAACAAAAAATTATCAATAGAAGGATATTACTGAAGCCCGTATTTAGAGACTACGACAAGTAGGAATTATTTTATGTTATTAAAGATTAACATACCGGGTGACCACGGATCATGGTAAACTCCCGCCATTTTCACAATAATTGTTGAGCTATAGCTATCCATATGAAATTTGGCAGGAGTAATGTACGTCCAAAAATACTCATTTTGGCCAATCCGATTTTTTGCCGACGTCCGGTTTCGCGGGAAGTCACTTTTGGAATTTCAAATGGAACACCCTGTATATTATTGCATTTTTGGAATACTGAGAAAATTCTGAGTACGATAGAAATATACTGCTGGCAAATAGGTTGGAATCGTTTAAAATTTTAATGAATAATATGGAATATCAAAATACGGCTTTCAGGACGTTTTTGGAAATTTCATTGGTAATAAATGGACTGAATACTATGTTTCTATCGTGCTCAGGAAAGGAATTGATTGGGGTGTAAACCAATCCTCTACAAAAAAATCAAAATTTCATTCTTACCGAGAATTTAGAAACCAAAATCGTGATAAATTTTTTACACTAGGGTGACCTATGGACCAGTTGGAAAAACATATTTGGCCATTTTTTATGTCTCGCTTATTTTCGAATATACGGGGGTTCTATTGAAATTAGGATTTTTTTTTGAAAATGCATTTTACTGTTAAAAATCAAAGTAATGATTAATTACATCATTACAAATTAATCTATAATCACAAAGTAATGATTAAAGTAATGATAATGATTCAGAAAATATATGGCCTAACCTATCGGCCAGCAGTGTATTTAAACCAGTACTTAAAAGTCCCTAAAATAGATACTCACACTCAGAATTTTCTCACTATTCGAAAATACAATAATGTATATAATAAAATGCAATAATAAAATTGGTATTCTTGGACGTACAGTTGTATTCATTAAAAAAGCGTACAAGTATTAGAATGAGAGGCGAGGTACAAGTATTAGAATTATCATTTTTGTGTAAAGCCGGCTTGTCACATGTCATAGGTTTTCAGAAATCAAATCATTGGCATCGGGTATCAGTGAAATAAATAAGCAAAATTGAATTACGTATGTATATTGAATTATATTTATATGTAACGGTTTTATAAAAATTCCAACAAAACAAAAAAACAGTAACACGAATATTTGAAATAAAATCTAATATTTGGTCATATAACCATCTTTTTCTATTACTTGAGCCAGTCTATTCGGCATTGACTGAATTATATTACATATATATCTAATGTTTGGAGCAAGCTCCTCCCAGCACTCGTGGATTATTTCCCATAATTCGTTTGAATTTTGTGGTCTAAAATTTCTTTTATATATTTTTTTTACAATTAAACCCCAAACATTTTCTATCGGATTAATATCGGGACTATTACTGGGAGATGGCAGCACTTTCACATTATGAGTTTGAAGCTGTTACAGCCGTTACAGTTAACTCCGTTACAGCATTGGCGCCATTGGCGGTGTGAACTGGACAGTGGCGCAGCCAGAAAATATTCTTGGGGGGGGGCCAGCCGCCAAGACGTATTTTTTATGCAATTTTATAAAATGCAGAATTTTTAAAATACAGTTTATTGAGGTATGGTAATCATACAAATGTATCAAAAAGTAAGTATGTACTGTATATAACACAGTCATAATCACAGAAAAAAAAGTCATATTTTGACAACAGTGTTATTAAAATATAAACAAAAAATATATTAACAAATGCAGACATATAACTAACAAAACATTAAACAAAAAAGGTACAAACAGAGAAATAATAAATATTTTATACATATAATATACGTTTAGCAAACTTCACGTGGTGATTTTTAAACATTCAAATTAAGTCGCCTTTTTATATAGTGCGTTTCAAATTATTTTCCAAATAAAAAATGCCGCTCCGACAAAGCTCAAAAGTGGTCAGACAGAGGAACCTTTGTCGGGTTGCTCGGCGCGGCATTTTTTACTTGGAAAAAAAATTTAAACCCATTATACCCGACGAAAGATGACCTTCGTAATTTATTCAGTAATGTAACAGACAAAATCCGTTTTTACTAGGCGAATTGGAATGCATAAAGCTATTGTAGACGATTTTTGGGCTTGACAATCATTGGATCCGACTGACATATTTATTATTTTTAATCGATAAACACAACGGAATTAGGGTTACATGACTAACCCATTGAAATATAGAGATTATTCAATACTTATACTTTGTTAAAAATGTCGCATGTTTATTTCGTTAAACATAAACAACATAAACAATCCCAAAAGGGTTGTTTACTAAAAGGGCTCATGATTTTTTAGTTGGCGGATAACTCGTCGACTAGCTGTGGCTTGGGGGGGGGGGATACATTTGTTCAGTAGATGGGAGCATAACGTTTTCTAAAATGTTTATATAGTTCAAAGCATTAAACCTTCCCTCAACTAGACAACAAACACCAGGCCCATGCCCATGGACACTTATCCAGCCCCATACATTTACAGAGAAACGTCCAGATCTAAAAGTAACGGAGCTAGTGTATCGTTCTTCAAACCTTGTATTGTCGGGATGATGTATCGTGTAGGAGATATCTACTTATGAAGGACTGTTCAAGGTCACAGCGCTAGGTGCTGTATGCGAACGCTAATATATGATAGTTACATTGGCATGGTATAGAAGATGGATAAACATCGCGAAGTGCCTTATATAGCCCACAGAATGCTGCTTTGCGTACAAAACGCGTTCGAATTAACGTGTATATCATGGTAATGATAATATGGTAATCATGGTAATAATTATCTGCTGCATGGTAATTGCAGTAAAACATGAATTTGGCCGTTATAAGTCGACTGGAATGTCTTTTCATCAGTGAAAACGACCATGTTCCAAAATTGAGGGTCGCGGTAATACAGTTCATTGCAAAAATTACCCTTGACTGCCGCCGTTCTACAGTCAGTAACATTTTTGTCGCAGCTGGACGATTTTTTAACTCAGATTCCTTGACCCTTCTGCTGGAGGTAGGTTGAAAGCCAGGAAATTCAGTATCAATCACAGCATCCCTCGCCGTTGCAAATGGATTCTCTCTTAAGTATCCCAAAAAAGCAGTATCTTGTTCAGGGTTGGAAATTTTGGGACGACCTGCACCAACTTTTTTCGTTAAAGAATCTTCTTGCTCCCAGCGTTGTTTAATTTTTAATATAGTTTTCTAGTTTCTGTTATACAACTGTGCTATAACAAGAATTGTCAATCCATTTTCGATTCTGGATACTTTGAGCTTTTTCAAGTTGAGATAAATGATGAGGCATTTTTATTTATCTATTGTCAAAGTTGGTCAAACGCTGCCTCCATATACTTACTATCAAAAATAATAACGCCAACGCCAATGCTTTACATTTTTGACAACCTATGTCATGTCATAACCTCCAATAACAGTCATTTACATCAGCCGGTTTTACACAAATATAATAAAGCTCGCCTCTCATTCTAATACTTGTACGCTTTTTGAAGTGAAAACTTTTTTAGGCGCGCTCTGCACTTTTATTTTTGTGGATGTTTTTGTGGGGCGCTTTTAAAGCATTTCAAAGGCTCTTATTGTGGTAAAAAAGTGTATACAACCTCCTTCGTCAGTGCGGCATCGAGTATATACGCCCAAAACCCCGGCAAATCCGTAAAATAAAGCAAATTCAAAAATTTTTGACGTACATGTCACTTTCTGACACGGGACCTACAAAAAAGGACACAGGCCCTGAAAACAGCACCAAAATTGAAGATGTGTGCAAACTTGCAAAGAAGAGACGTATCACTGAGCAAAGAGCACGTCCTTCACACACCCTTCAACAACCAAGAAACTAAACATCACAGCTACAAAATCCGCTACGGAAATAAAACCGCAAAACAAGTTCCAAAGCCTGAACACGGCAGGCAAAACCAACGATAACCAAATACCTGAGACCCTTACCGGCCAAACTAGCAAAGATGTGGAGTTCGAGGAAGGAGAAATCGAGCCAAAAGAAGTTAAACCGACCCCAATCATTGTCCATGGGGCCTTCGACAACCACAAGCGGATGACCGAATACTTAAAAATCAACCTGAAATGCAAATTCCACTGTAAACAAGCAATCAATACGGCCATTTTATCTACTGAAACCTTAGAAGGCTGGCACACATCCATGCTAACTTTAAAGCAAGTCAATTTAGCATATCATACATTCACCCCCAAAAGAAGTAAGACCCACACATTCGTCCTGCGAGGACTCCAACAAGACGGTATAAGTACTGAGGATATTAAAACCGAATTGCAACAAGGCTACCAGTTGAAGATAACAGCAATATACAAGATAAGCGGTACAAAATACAATAGTTATAAATATGGTATTGTACAGTATTGTCGGTTACTAGACAATACTGTAACACTGAAACATCTACAAAAAACAGTGAAGATCATGGAGTACCATGCCGTCCGATGGGAGCGCCATATAAATAACAAAATCATTATCCAGGACAGGATGGTTACAGTATATATTTTAAAATTCGAAAGTTTTCACTTCTATGGTGTGGTCATAATCACACACCCAATTTTTTTTTAATGAATACAATTGTACATTACTTATGTAAATTTCATTTGGATGGCTCAAAAATTGTGGAAATGGCGGGGGAATGACGCATTTTATTCTCGAAAACTTCACTTTGCCATAGTGAAAGTGAAGTTTTCGAAAGCAAAATACGTGCGGAAGGTGTCGTCTTTCCCGCACTGGACAGCGCAGCTGGCGACAACTCCGCTTTGCGTCGTTCGGACATCAATTATTGGGCATTAAGTATATTGTTGAATTTTGGAAAATAAAGATTAAAGTGCTTAAAGTACATACAATGTACAACACAATATTTGTCTTAGGCGAAATAACGGCCATGTAAGCCGAAGTCAGATGAGGCAGGCTCTAGTTTCAAATGGAATATTTTTGTCGGATGAAGAAATTTTAGCACTGGAAGAAAGATTTAATAACGACATGGGCTTTAATTATGTTTGGTTCCTCAAAGATGTAGAACCCAGACCTACAGAAGAACCTTTGGTAAGTATTTTGCAGGAAGTTGTAGGGAAGACTTTATTCAGACTAATATTTTTATCTATTTATTTATCTATAGTATTATCTTTTGTAAAGGGTGTCTCAAAATTAACGCAAGATTTTAATTTGCCGCTATTTGTGCAGTAAAGTGTTGGCAACCCTAAACAAACAACAATTCGATAGCTGACAGTTTAGGGTTAGTAAAAATGGAGCGTTACACGATAGAACAACGTGTCTTCACAATTGAACAATATTTCAAAAATAATGAAAGTTTGGCGGCCGCAGTTCGAAAATTTCATACAAGATATGGTCGGAATAGTGTTTTAACTTCGTCAACTGTGAAGAGATCAATTGAAAAAGTCAGGGAGACTGGATCCGTTGGAGACGCCAAACACACTGGTCGTCCAAGAATAAGCCGTTCAAATGTCAATATCGAAGCAGCGCGTGAGAGTGTCGGTGACAATGAAGGAACCTCAATTCGGCGTTGTGGACAAGAATTGCAAATTTCAAGAAGCTGTATACTCACTAAAGATATGTATCTCCATGCTTACAAAATTCAATTAACGCAACAACTGAAGATTAATGACCATGCACAGCGCAGAGAGTTCGTTGAATGGATTATTGAACATCAACAAATGGGTGCTGATTTTTCGAGCAACTTCATCCTAAGCGATGAAGCACATTTTCACCTTGATGGCTTTGTTAATCGCCAAAACTGCCGCTTTTGGGGTTCTGAGAACCCACATGAGATTTTCGAAAAACAGATGCATCCACAACGTGTCACTGTTTGGTGTGGATTTTGGGCTGGAGGCATAATTGGACCATATTTTTTTGAAAATGAAGCTGGTCAAGGAGCGAATGTTACTGGTGCTCGATATCGCGACATGATAACAGAGTTCTTTCTGCCGAAATTGGTTGATATTGATGTGGCCAATATGTGGTTTCAACAAGACGGTGCCACATGCCATACAGGCCGTGAAACAATTCAATTACTGCATGAGACATTTCCAGGCCGTGTACTCTCTCGTTTCGGTGATCAGAATTGCCCCCCTAGATCGTGTGATTTAACGCCATTAGATTTCTTTTTATGGGGTTATTTGAAATCACAGGTCTATGTCAGCAGGCCCACAACCACCCGTGCATTAAAGGAGGAGATTCAACGCTGCAGCAACGAAATTCAGCCACATTTATGCAGAATGGTCATGGGAAATTTCGACAAACGAGTGCGTATGTGCATGCAAAGCCGTGGAGGCCATTTGCCCGATGTGTTATTCCATAAATAACCCTATCCTATGTATTTTATGATTCAATAAAAAAATAACAATCAAAAGACTAAAAATTGTGTTTTCTATTTAATTCAAATCTTGCGTTAATTTTGAGACACCCAATATATGCAGATGGCATTTAGTTGCATAATTTAATTGCTAACTCTTATAATTTAATTCTAAATTTAAAAAAAATATATTTGTAAAACCGGGGCGGAAGCTCCCGACTATACCGCTATCTCAAAAATTTAAGCGACTATACCGCTACCTCAAAAATTTAAATTAGTTAGCCGGGTAAGTTCCTTGTGCTGCTCATTTCTTAAATTTGATTGGCACATGCGCAGCCGAGTTGTGTTTAGATGCAACTAAATGTCTCCTGTTCTTAAATGAGATTTATACGTTTCTGTCAACATCCACTTCTCGATGGGAAATTTAAAAAAATTGTCTGCAGTTAGGAGACGATAAATATGTTAAGTTGTTACCAAAAAACAAGCCTATCAACAACTCGGTGGTCAGCAAGATGCAACAAAGGCACACTCTGAGGGCTATTCAGAAATAAAAAATGTAATACAACAAATTATAGATGACATAGGTCAGTTAAATTCTACGAAAATACAAGCACTTATAATCATAAAAAAATGATTGAATTCAAAATTTGTGTGATGCTCTCATTTTGGAATGAATAATTAATTAAAATGAACAAAATCAGCAAATGCCTGCAAATAGAAGACATTGATGTTCTAACAGTTACCTATTCATTTGTATTAATCTCTTTTGGGATATATACGATCTTTAAAAAACGATGAAAATTGCGACCAAATCGAAAATATGGGGAAACGTTTATTTGGATTCACTGCATACAAAGCAGACGCGAAAGGGGGAAAATAAGAAAAAAATATTTGTCAATGAAACGAGAACATGAAACTGAATGCAAGGCTAAGGAACATATGAGTTGGAAAGATTATATTCAGTAACAATTATCCATTTCTGATTCCGACATAAGAAAATCGTCTATGGCGCTTAAAACTATTTATAAAAATTATGTGGATAGTAGTTTTCCTGCAGAATGTGTTCAATCCAGATATTTTCTTCAATCCATATACATGGATTCGACAACTAAATTTTGCCACTGTGTTAAAACTTATTAAAAAGTAAAAACTATGTGCTACGACAGGGGACCGCCTAGCCGCAAGACTTGGCCGGTAAGATTTCGATCTTCCGAGTTAAGCAAGGCAGACGGCAGATGGCACTTGGATGGGTGTGACCCAGGCTTGGGCGGACTGTCACAGTCTACTTGAGATCTGGGATCGCTCAACACATCTGCTGCGGGCGTGCGGTCCCCGATAAATGGTAAAATGAGAACAGACCAATAAATATCACTAAAGGCCTATCATACATAAAATTGTAAGAGACTTTGCCACCAAGCCACTCGTAATAAATGGGATGATTTGCAGATAACTAACTACTCAAGTAAAAATGAGGAAAGTACATGCCTGTAGTACAAGTACAAGTGCTGTAGTTGAAGTGAAACCACTACACTCCGACCCATGTACATACATACATACATATGTGCTACGACTTTTCTTAATATGGACGTTTTGTAAGAATATTTTTGTCAATAGCCAGCGACTAACGCAAGTGGTGATGAAAAAAATAAAAAAAATATTTAATAAGTACTTATAGACAAATTGGTTGACAATTTCCTTCAACTTAACCGAAGAAAATTTTCCATTTTGTGTTACAATTTTTGTTTATATCTTGTTATCTGAATTTTAAAACGTATTCTCAAAATAAAAAATATATTACCATTACTATAACCTACTTTCTTTATTTAGTTTTTATTTTTGCACAATAGGTGGACGGTTCCTAAGGAATTACAATGTAAGCGTATTTCAGACATTTTTAAGGAATTATAATGTATATAGGCGTATACTTAATTAATGTTCATAATTAGGCGCGATAAAGGAGCCTTAATCCGTGCCTGGTAGTGCAGGGAAAAATGTGTTAAAATAAGTATGTTTATTAACGAAAACAGTGACGAAATGTTGCGTTTTCAATTCACTCGATAATCGAATATTAAAAGACAACTATTAAGAGTTTAATAACAATATAGTACTGAGACAATATAGATAATGATGACTACCGTTCCTCCATTCTCCCCTATTATAGCAGTGGCGGCTCGTGACTAAAGTATCAGGTAGATCAGACAAATTTATACTTGATATTAAATAAAAAAACTTTTCAAGGTCACGCGTTTTCCTGGCACTTCAGAATTTCATTGAAAAATCCATTTACAAAAAATTACAGGGTTTCACAAAAATGATTTTTGGAAAAAGTATCAAACTTTTTTGAAATAATATTTATTCACGAATTACTGATGTTATAAATAAATTGCAATAAACAAAATATATTTTATTAGATTGTTAAATATTTTTTATAAACCAATAGGTATTTCGTTTGTCAAATTTACGATCAATGATTCAACGAATTTTAATTTTCCTTGTATTTTGATTTTTTTATTTAACTCTAACTTGTCAATTTACTTTTGGAACTTTTCTTGAATTTTTGATATGAGAAGTTTGTGTGTTTGAAAAAAAGAACAGCTCGTAGGTATATCAGAACGTTCCAAAAATAAACAGTTCAGCAAGAACCAACGGGAAGGTCAGAGTTCAAAAAATAATCACTTCGGATACAACTACATTAATACTTTCAATTAAATAATTTCGAATGGTTTTCGCCAGACCACTAAAAACAGTAGAATCATCCAAAAATTCTTTAAATTTATTATCATATTTGGAAAGTAGACCTGCAGCTGGCGAAAACTACTTTGATTGATAGAATCCGATGTTTCATTTCGACCTCTAAATGATTATTCTTGACTTGCTAAATAAATTACCCTGTCAATTAAGCGTTTCATGCATTTCCCTATTTTCTTCTTAAGTTTTATTGTTTCAGAATATTTTCCCGATAAGCGGAATTAAGAAAAGTCTGAATGTTTTGTTTTCCCAGTAGTTTAAATTTTAATGTCGATATGTGTGTTCCTCAGATCGCGCATGTTTTTTAAAGATTCATTAATATATTTTAAATCAAAATATCCTGTCGAATTCCACGGAGTTCGAGTACCTACATTCGTTAAACAATAAATAATAGCAAAATAATATATTTCTGATTTCGCTGCCTGTTAGCCATTCATATTTACTGTGCCAATTGATATTAAAAGATCTATTATTCTTTCCTTGGCGATCTAAACTCTAAACTGAAAACAGGAAACAGTGAAATCTGAATCCTTAATCATATGAGTTGTAACACCAATCACCAATTAGGGGCTGAAGCTGAAGGGCGCGAATCGTGGACGTTATATCGCTCAAACGGCGCCGATGGGCAAGCCCGTAGCATAATATACAAAATAATGCACGAAACAGGTGCGCCTGCACTGAATTCTTCTTCAAGTCGGTTTAAGAAGCCTGTTTTAATAAAAAAATCAAAAAATATATTTCCCACTACTTGATTGATGGGGTATCGTTACTTATTAGCTTTATTACTTGTTAGATTAGAGATTAGCTATTACTACATACATAATTATATAAAATTCATAGCTGTAAAGCTAAAGAATAAAGGGCGATATTATTTTCGTATTAGGATATGCAAAATAATTAGTTTCCTACACGCCTAACCTATAGGTAGGTTATAATAAATAGGTACTTCGATTAATTGGTTTTTAATAAATATTAAATACCGTGGTTCTAATACTAGATAAAATTTTAAATCCCCTACAATTTAGTGGTATATATAATATTAAAGTTTTTATTATTATAATTACGTATCACTTCAATTGTACGGGATTTAAAATTTCATCTAGTATTTCATCTCGAACAGAGGTATTTAATATTTATTATTAAGTTTTAAGACAAAAATTATTAGTTCAACAAATAGTTACTTTGCCGCTTCAGAAATTAGACGGCCGACCGGCGCGGGTATAGGCAGGCTACGGGCATTACGGGCTGGCCCATCTTAGACTGTCTCAGGGTGGATACAACCTCGGCATACGTTTACCGTTTCGCTCACACAATCCAGTGTTCCCAACTCTCAAAAATTTTTCTCCCTAAAGCTCGAATCAAAAACCCCTAAAACTTCCACAATTATTTAAAAACTCCCCTAAAAAAATATTATTGTCGACACTGGTACAATAGCAAAGATAAATAAAACAGGTAAATAACAATTAATGTATTTTCAGTAAAACATAGGTACAATATAACCACCAGTCTCCACATATGTTTTGTTTATAGAAGCCACAATAGTATAATATTTATTAAACACCGCATTCTTAGTAACAAACATCCATACTAGATGTCACTAAGTCTCTACGTCAAAAATAAATATGATTAGCGCCAAATCAAGTGCAACGGCAGTGGCATGGCGGGAAGTACGCTTTGAGTTTTCCCAGGGCGAATATTCTAATACATGATTATTTTTTTTAATAAACGCAAATAAATAAATATTTGCAGACAAAAAATCCCTAAAAATACCTCTAAAAGTATAAGCCCCCTAAAAAAATCCCATCCCAGTCTTTTATCCCCTAAATTTGGGGGGAAACCCCTAAGTTGGGAACCCTGGCACAATCGTCGCAGCGTATACCTCGAACGTATATCGCAAATTAATACAGGCCTGCTTGTCATCTACTGGCTTGCCCATAGCGATGATTAGCAGGTCTCCCCCGCACTATGGGCAAACAGATCGTACCTATTACTAATTTATTTCGGGTGCGTAACGCGCAAAATTTAAATCGGAATGTGATTACTGATTAATAATATACTTTTTATTTATAATCTTACTTAAGACTTAAAATCTGTTATGCTATTGTGTTAAAACATATTGAACATTCTAAATAATAATTGAAAAATTTATTTGAATATTGTTTTTTCTTTTATATTTATACCTTAATTCCTAGGGTGGGCACTGCCCACCCTGCCCACCTCGGGGAGCCGCCACTGTATTATAGTCTGATAGGTCCAAAGCAAGAACATCGTTCTTGGGTACGACGTTAAAAACTTGGGTTAGAATAGTAGCTCGACTAGTTTGTTTAAACTATACACCTGAGACAAGAAAAAGTACGATATAAAAATAATATTGTTGTATTATTAGTTTACAGGTTTTGTCAAAGATATGAAGAGGTTAAATAAAGAACAGCCAAAGAAGCCACCTTCTAGAGCTGAGAAAGATATTGTTCTAGTCATGGCTAAGATCAAAGGAAAAGTTGTTAGGGAACGAGTGAGAGTGATGGAATTTCTTAGAGATTTTGACAGATGTAATGAGCAAGTTATCAGCAGAGATAATTTTAAAAGAGCTCTGTCAGTATGTAAATTGGATCTGACCCCAAATGAAGTTGAAACGTTAATGGACGTGTAAGTTAAGATTTGATGCGTATAGTTATAATAGGTATGTAGGTGTTCAACATATATTTTTTGTACCTACTACCCATGAATTATTGATTTTGAACTACACTGCTGGCCAATAGGTTGGAATAATTAAAAATTTTAATGTAATTTTGGATGCATATATCTTCTGAATAATATGGAATATCAAAATACGGTTTTCAGGACGTTTTTGGAAATTTCATTGGTAATAAATGGCCTGAATATCATGTTTCTATTGTGCTCAAAAAAGGAATACCTAATACCTAATATACCGGGGTTTTATTGGGGTAATACATCTCTTACTGTTTAAAAACAAAGTAAGTAATGTATTTTTTTCGTATTTTCAAGTAAGCTTGTATGCATCTAACTGTTTCAGTAGCTATAATCCTGATTCCGAAATAGTGTGGAGTAAGTGATTCATCACCAGCATATAGACGGCTCAGGGAGATAAGGGGCGAAGGGAACGAAATTCCATAGGCGTATCATTTTAGAGGGGGCAGAATAAAAAAAATCCAAGTTATTAACATTGTTTTTAAGTGTAATTGTGATGTTTTTTTTATTATCTTAAGAATATTCCTTCGTATACATTTTTGATCATTTTAAATTCCCCTCCTGTCAAATTCGGTATGTTACGATTGGAATTATTGGTTTTAGAACCACTACTACTCGCATTCGTCGCTTCCACCCCATAAAAACACTAGACACGCGCGTATAACAATATTATAATTAATTTTTATCGCGCATCAACCGTACATAAGACACAGTGAAACGCCACTGTCGTGTCAAAACATACATGCATGAAACAGCGCATGCGTCAATATGTCCAAGGAAATCCGGCGTCTTTACCTCTGACCAAAGAAATTTAATTGGAGAAATTTAATTTAGAACCGCCTAAAACTCACCAATGAGAGCGGTAGACCCGGTTACTAATGAGTTCTGCCCACCATTTCTATAGAGTATAGACAAATTTGCACACTAAGAAATTCTGTGATCCATTGCAAATAGGCAGACCGTTTAATTGTGATGGTGGTGTGATATTATGTATGAATCACTCCACACTATTTCGGAACCAGGTTATAGAGTGTATGTAGTGCGGTCGGATAGCATAAAAATATTTCAGTGCTGGCGGCGAACATGCCCTTTTGTATATAGTTTATACTTATACCAAAGATAAAAAAAACCCAAAAATTTCTGACCCTTAACATCATCAGTAATGACGTCATCAAACTAAGTGTCGAAAAAATGCGCATGGGCATGAACCATGCCCTATATAAGGACCATAGTCTTAGCAAAATGCAATATTAAATATGTTTTATATGGTACTTAGATATAAGTATCTATATTTGATTAACTTCACGTCTCGTCGTGTTGCGTCGCTCCCAGCCGAAGTGGTTAACCTTGAGGCGGCCAATGAGAATATTGTTTCCAGGTCTGCTATAGATTTTAATGCGCATTTACTTCATATGTTAAAGCAATTATTCAAGGGTTAAAGCAATATGAAGAATATAGATAATATCGCCGTAATAGATCGGAGCAGTCGATACATAATATAATTAAAAAAAATAACATTCACATTTTTAATGTGCCATTGAAAGTTACTACCAAATTAAAGGCGAAAATAGCTGATCTCCGACACGATTCAAGTATTTTCTGTAAGTTATACGTAGCTTCTCAAAATCGAGAAACAGATAAGTATTGAAATTTTTATGCTCATGAGAAAAGGAAGAACGGAAGAACGATAAATAATTATTAAAGAATAAAAGACAGCCAACAAACCTCAAAATAGTTCAATTCACTCGATCTCAAACTATTGACAGAATTTTGACAGCTAATGTTCAACGGATAATAGAACTAAATGGGTTGATAGGATTGCCCGTATTGCTCTTAACATATTTCATCAATCCCCTATCCTGACAGGTTTGCGTCTCCAATGAGAAGACAGTGTATTGACTACAGGAGATTTTCGGATGTCGTGGAAGAATCATTTACGCAGAATTGTCTTGAACGAGCGCCTCTGGTCGTACCAATTCAGCATGTGCCTACGAAAGATTGCGAAAAGAATTTCCTGAACTTCGATGAGCGTCGAATATTATCGATAGCGTTGCAAAAATTAGCTAAGAAACCAGACCTTCAAATGAACCTGTCATCAGTGTTACAGGTACCTATAGTCCAGTCATTATGTATTAAAAATATTCCATTTCCTGCAAAAGGTCTGACTGGAAAAAACACCGTTGGAAATGTGTACCTCTATATATGTCAGATTTCTTGTCCTAAATTTGTAACTCTCTCCGAGTGGAGCGCAAACGACCCCAGGCGTTCTAAGGGGTGAAATTGCACTAACGTGGAAACGTAGCTTAAACCGTCAGTCTGACAATAAAAAGTTGTTATTAATAAAAGTAGATTTTGAGCTTTTCTACCGAAAACTCCACGGAAGCATATATCTAGGATTTATATTTTTTGAAGGGCAGACCCGACTAGAGAGTAACCGTAACCTTGGGCGAAGAAGTTCTTTTTCGCTCAAGGTTACGCGGACCACTTTTGGCTGCGTCGAACATTCCGAGCGTCTTAGGCTGAACCATTGCATTGAAAAGCATCATGTTTCAGTTCTCTGAAGAGCATCATGCAAATAGCATCATGTTCCTGAGTAATTGAGCTTTCCAACGGTGTTATGCGTCAAAATTAATGAAATTATGACAGCCGCAATATCGCATATATTGAAAATTATATTAAAATTTACCACTTTGCCGCACGTGCTATAACTAAATGCTAAAAAAATTACAAAATTTGAAATTTTTTATTGGGATTAAAAAAAAAGTTTCTAATATTTTGACGTACAATCGATTTCCGATATGAAAAGCAGAGGTCGTTTAAAAAACAGTTCACTGAATGACTTTGAACTCCCCTTTATACTAAAATTTACCCCTTTGCCGCATGTGCTATAACTTCTGTCCAAAGCAAAATATTCTAAGTTCTTTCCGTGGTTCTACTGCACCACTACCTTCTTAAGTTAACTGCCGATTTGTTTATTTTCACTTAATACTGTTGGATTGGGAGCCGGAAAGGTGCCACGCTGACTTTTTCGCTGGGTTTTCATTAAAAGTTAGCGGCTCCCTAAATTGCGCTTTATTAAAAAAAGACAATTTTGGAGAAAAACGCAAAAAGTACAGGAAGCAGTGATCTATCGGCCCACGAAAGGAACTTCGATTATTTTGCTTTGGACAGAAGTTATACCACATGCGGCAAAGGGGTAAATTATAGTAAAAGGAGAGTTCAAGGTTATTTAATCACCTGTTTTTTTACAATCTAAACCACTATTTTTCATATCGGCAATCGATATGATCGATGGTACGTCAAAAAAAAAATGAAACTTTAGTCGGAAAGTTTTTTTTGCACAAAATAAAAATTTTAGAATTTTGTACATTTTTTCCAATGCAACAATTTTTACTTTTACTATTACGATTATCATTAGTGATAATCGCCGATTACGATTACGATTAGCTAGGAGGCAGTTACATTTTTTATTATAACAATAAGAAACAATAGTTTTTGTGATAAATGAATGAAAGTGGATAAAACAAAATATCAAATAGTTTGTAACGAAAATTAAACAAAATTTACCCAAAAAAAAAAACAAAATTTAATAAACGACTGATTAAAATACTGAAAATTATCCATACATCTAATTATTATAGTTTACAGTTTCCTAGTGTTCACTGGTTCAACTTTGTAATTAGCCAACTTCTAGTTATGTTGGCAGTTTCCTTATTCCATAGTAGATGGCGCAGCAATAATCGGCGATTACGATTAATCGTAAAATGTTAATAATCGGCGATTAAGTAATCGGCGTAATCGTTGCATCACTATTTTCTGGTTCATTAAATTTAGATGAAATTATAAAAAAATAAATTTTAAAAAAATCGTGTAAATTCTAAGAACCTTATCTCGTACAATTTTGCTCAGAAACTCTCCATTCGCGAGGTAAATATTCGCAATCACAAAATTTGAAAATTTCAATTTTGGAAGCTGAGTACGTCAAACCAATTTGCTGTTTCAAAAAAAATAGTTACAGACAAAAGTTTCATGTTTCTTGATATACAATCGATTGTCGATGTGAAAAATAGAGGCCTTCATTAAAAAAACATATTTGACCTTGAATGACCTTGTATCAGTGGCATTGAATGCCCCCTTTCAAACTGTAATACTTTTGTCTGAAGCTTTTTTCTCGGAAATGTCATTGGCGATTTTTATTCTGCCTGATAAATTAAAATGGGACACCCTGTATATAATATACGTCTCTATCGAAATATTAACATAGGGATTTCGATAAATTCACATTTTCACTCATAATATTACATAACTTTTTATGAAAAAGGTATATTACAAATTACCTATATACCTAAAAATCATTAAGACGTCTTAATGCTAAAAATATACCGTAATACGAGTATTTTCTATTAGATCTATTATATTATTATGTTTATATAGTAGTTTGATTAATGTTAGGTTAGTTATAAAGTTTCATTATTAAACTCTTCAAATGTATTTCTCAAATTATCTATTATCTCACAAAATTCTATAGCACATGAAATTTATATATCTAATATGTATACGGATTCTTATCATTAAAAGTTTTGATGAAGCTCTTCGATTTTTAACTATTCTTAATTGTGATGTTAATTAATAGTCAAGTCGTTGAAGGTATTCCGCTCCGAATTATTTGAACCTTGACCGATTTACATGAAATTTGGTGAGTAGTTATGGGATGGCTCAAGGAGCAAAAGTGACATAGCTCCGATTTGCGCTTACACCCTGAGGATGGATGCCACTCCTTCTCGGGGGAGGAAATGTTTCCACTCAGAGTAGCCATCAGAAATGGGTAGAGGGACATATTTTAAGTTAAAAATATTCTATAACGTTTTTTCGATAAATCAATATTTTGAGTGTTAAAAATGCATGTTTTTGGACGGGTTTTCCCGAATATATCGAAAATTTCGCGTTCTATCAGAGAAGATGTAATACCATAAAATGAAGCTTATAAAAGAACAAAGAGATTGGTTTTTTATGAATGCTCTATGTCCAAAATAAAGAATTTTATGGCTCGTTGAAGACATTTCTTTTGCAATAATTTGTATCGAAGTATTTATTCAACGTTAAATAACGGAAAATCGATTAATTTTTCAGGGAGAACTTATAGATCCTTGAAATTCTTCTTATTTGCTTATGCTTGAAAGTCTTCGGCATATTTTGAACAGTTACGTTATGAATCATTTATTAAGGCTACCAAAAAAAAACAGCGCGGTTTGTCCTCTCTGACGATGTCTGGCGTCAACAGTTGCAGCCCTGAATGAACAATGATTGATTGGGGTTGGATTAATACTGAAGGATCTTTACATCCAATCGAAACTTCAATTATGCCTGCACCAGAAGAGTTACTTAATAGCTATTAATGTAACCAGTTGGGAAAAGTACTATTTTGTGTAACGAGCAGATTTCTGTAAGGAAAATAGTGTTTCAAAAGAGTTTTTCTAATTTGCAACAATTTTTATTTTATGAGAAGAAAACAGCTCGTCACTTTGATAGGTTGTCAGGTTCTAAATAACCTACTATGAAATTAACTTTTCAAGACCAGTTGCGTAATACTTTACTTTTCGTAATTGGTTGTGAAAAGTAAGACGTTTCCTAAGGTCAAAGGGTTTTGAAAAGTGCGACTTTACATGTCAAAATTAGAAAAAATGATATTTCGCAACCGTTAAATAGGATGCGGTGCATCTTATGGCTGGAGAAGACCCGGATTATATTATAATGCAACATGTGGGATATACTGCGGTGACAACTGCCAGAATTGTCCTCCAAATAACCAAGCAGAAGAAGTTGATGGTGATAGTGACTGGATTGGCTCTTCGGGGTACGATTCATTCCTCGGGATAGAAATCGGGATTCAACATATCTGAACCTTTCAGATTTGTTAGGTTTTTGTTCCTTGATTTAAGGAGATCTAGTTGAACCTAAATTCAGCTTCTGAGTGCTAAATTTGCATTTACTTTTATACTATAGGGATAGGGGCTTCAGATCGGTCGGACGTCAACTGAGCGCTTTTGGCAAACGGTCGCCAAGCTCGGACCTTGTGTTCTGGCGGGCCTCTATGAAGTACGGCACGGGGCCTCCACCATTTTGTGCTATGGCGAAGGTGCTTTGTCTTGGAAATTTTGGAAGTGGTGACAGCTATCGACGTCTGGTCTTCACCGTCGAATAATAGGCGTCAAGAGATATCCGAGTGGCCTTGATTCAAAAGTGGATATTTTCCGTCGCTCTGGTGTACCGCAGTTATCTGGTGAACAGGATGCGGTTTATGTAGAAAGCTGGGGGCCGTCGAGAGGGACCTCCCAGTTCAAACCTCATCGAGATCTGACGTCTAGGTACTTCAGGAGAGAAGTTCGTAATTTTTAGGGCCGTAGGTAGGTACAGCGGGGATTTCCTTCCGATATCTCGCGAATGGGACAATATACAATATATTGTCATGGAGTGTGCGTGGGTTACTAGGGGCTGTCGAGGAGCATCTCCTGGTTCTAAAGGCGTTGAAATTGGACGTCTGGGAGCGGCGGCAGAAAACGTTGAAGTGTTTTGGCATGTATATAGGTACCCGTGCGAATGGCTAAACCTAGCGCTTTCTGCTCTGGGACCTGGGCGACGTTATTCTGAACCTCCTGGTTCGAACGGCATCACCGTAGGACGTCCAGGGGCATTGTAAAAGCGTCGCGACGGCAACAATAGTAGCTCTGATGTATAGTTTCAAAATAAATGTAATTTTTATATTATAATACTTTTACTATATTTTCGTTTATTTTTTTTTATTAGCATAGGGAGTGGTTTTTAAGGGTTGAGAATTTGGAATACATCGTAAATCATGTTCGCGAACATCAAAGAAGCATGATTCTACATAATTAAATAAGATGTGATTCCATAAATTGCTTAAACCTGCATTTTTTTTTCAATTTTCGCCCCTTAAAAACAAAAAGCGCAAGTCGGGCATATGTCACTTTTGAAGTTAAGGGTAAGATGAGCTCAATTCCAAATATTCATCGAAATCGAGGCGGTTCAAAGGATTCGGAGATAATAGCTTATTTTTACCGTCAACGACTGGACTATAATGGCACTTAATGGATTGCCGTTTGTAAAATTTGTAGGTAACACAAAGCATAAAAGTTAAAACATCTAGCTAAACTTAACCATTGTTTAATTTTTTGTTGAAATTTATATAGGTAACAAAATTTTCATTTTCCCATAATCAAAATGCTGTATTCGAGAATCGGTATTGTTAGAAGTTTCAATTTTATGTAGCCGTAGGTGTAAACACTCGATAATTTAGAGATAATTTAGCAACTTTTCGCCCTTCCCACCTTATTAAAAGTTACGACCGGAAAGAAAAACAAAATAAAACCCTCGAAACACCAACGTAATTCCTTGTTAGATAAATGTATCTATTTATAATATATTTATACCTAGGCTATAAAACTTTAATTGCAACTTGTGTTTACCCCATAATCATTTTCAGGACTTTGATGAGACTAATTGCGGTACCGTTTCACAAGCACGCTTCCTAAAGGCCATCACGTTAAGAGGAATGAATAACCTAATATCCAGCAAAGAATTCGATCTCATATGCAAGTGTTTCGGTTTCGAGAGGGGAATGAGAGACGAGGTGGACTATCGAGCATTCATGAAAGCTTTGGATATATTATATGCAACTGAAAAATATAGTCCATTTTAACAAGTTCATTTTCAATGTAAATAAATTCTTTTTTTATTTGACGCCCCGTTTTCCTATTACACAAAAACTAAATGGACCTTTGGCAATAACCAAAAACAAGCAAGCCTCGCCGTGGTTAATGAAATTGCGCAATTAAAATATGGGAATAAATAAAATATATAATGGTCATGCATGTACTTATAAGTATACAAATTCAAAAATAAGTATACAGGTCCACCGCAGTAAAAAAATATAATTATATCCACTTAGTATGTGGAAATTTCCAGATAGTAAGCGTTCCACCTAGTAAATGGGAACGATGTCTAAATTGGCTCTTCTAAAAATTTCAATTTAATCGGACTTAAACTAAGGGAGATCGTGATAAGCAAAAATTTTAAAAAAATAGCGTGTCTGCTAGTAGGTACTCGAGACTGATTAATATTTTAACTGCCACACGGGACCTGAGTCCATTGTCCACTTGCATCATGTGCACGCTAACCGCCGCCCTAACAAAGTACCAAATATACGAGATTTAACAAAGCCTATAGCAGTCATATGATGATGCAGCGGTTCAACCCCGCTTTACAAACCAGAGATCGCTGGTTCGATACACATCAGGACTTTTTTAATAAGGTAGGCAACACAACAGACACACCATGGAGGTTGGCGCTGTAAACGCCATCTATCAGAAGGTAGCTGAATTAATTTAGTAGGTAGGTACTGTGCATGATAATTTATGAGTTATGATTTCACATCCGCTTTCACATTTCCGTCCCATTTCCCGAAATTGACCCTCACATCGCCGAAATAGATGTTTACACATCAAAAATTCCACAAAATTTAGTTTTCAGAAATTGTCGATTATGACTAGTTTTGCAATTCCGGATTGTCTGGCGAACTCCAAAATCGTATCCGCCAGGTCGATTTACAAAAGAATATTTTTTTACGTGGTTGTTCGCGAGTGTTATAGATATCTTAGACATTGTTCGTTCTCCAAGTACAAGAGACCACGTTCTTTTAATTGCTGTCGGTATTCATAAAACCAGTGCCGTCTCGCAAGAAGTGGCAACATTTTTGGAGCTGACCAACTGAAAATAATATAGTGGACACCCATTACGACGAACTATTTAATTACTACTATTTTGCTACCTGCTACTATTTTAATTGACGGTGGTGGTGACTTCACTTGTCTTAAAAGATACGGAGGATGGAGATCCAGGATCGGGCACTGTGGCGGAAGACACTGAAGACTCACTTTTGAATAAAGAAAATATTGCGAAAAGAATACCTACTGAATGTTGATAGTGTTAATAATAAACCAAGCGCCGTTGTCATTTCTGATGCACAACATCTGAAAATAATATAACAATTAATGAAAACGTGTTGGGCTGCTTTGAGGATTGCTCCAATAATGAGGATACTGGCAGGTTCAGTAGTTTATTTAATTTAAATAATTCTTCAAACTGTCTATTTAATATCAATGTGGATAAACAAAAATTATTTAAATATTGTTGAATTAACTTTTATAAATTAAAATTTGATTAACACTTTTAATTTGAGTATTAAAAGTGTCGGCTTCTAGGATTAAAAGTGACTACTTTTGTTGTTAAGATCATTTTCTTTTCAGTAAGAAAAATGTCAACCTTATGGAGACTCAAGACAGTAAAAAAATGTCAGTTTTCTGATGGTTGGAGAAATTTTTTTTTTACTAATATATCTAGTTTAGTACTTGATAGCATAAAAATATTCTACTTAATAATATTAATAATATTCTACTTAAATGCCCAATCCATACTTCCAACAAATTATTTTTATAAAAGTCGCATTCAACAAAAAATATTCCGATGTGAAAAGCTGGTTGTCTCCCATGTCGCCATTGTAACTGATTCGTCTCTAGGGATGTTAGCGAGATCGACAACTACTCGCATTCAACAAATAGAAATAAATGACGCGAATACGAATTTCATAACCAAAAATAAGATACATTGAATTCTAAGCCACAGTATAAGTAGGTATAAATAAGCAGCGGTTGGTGGTGCATCCACCTAGTGGATGTTGAAAACAATCGTAGCCTTGTCCTGATTTTTAAATGGTTTTATTTACGTTGACTTCCTATGTTTCTTTGTTTGTTTGTTTATGTTTGTTTCAACTCTTGTAACAGCTTTTTTAACTAGTTCTCGATGAACTAGAGACTTGAAATTTGGTAGGGGTATAGTGTTCCGGTGTCAATACATTTTAATCTTTTTTTATTATAAAAAAAACAGAATGCCGGATCCACAATGGCGGACTTTTCTATTTATAAACCGATTTGTCTCAAACTTCAAGCTGCGGTGCTTAAGGACACATGATACGATTATTGATTCAAACTTAAAAAATCAAAATGGCGGATCCAAAATGGCGGACTATAATATTTGTCAATTGATTTGTCTCAAATTTGAAGCTTTGCGGTTTTTAAGGTAACTCAGTACAATTTTTGACTTCTTAAAAATATCAAAACAGCGGATCCAAAATGGCGGGGTATCCTATTAATGAATCGATTTGTCTCAAACTTGGTACTTAAGGTTGTTTAAGGTTACTGGGCTCATTTGGTTGCTTTTAACGAATCCAATACATTATACTTGGTGACGATGGTTTGATGATAGAAGCAGGAGGTGGACAGTGGAACTTAAAAAAACTAAAAACTACAAAATAAAAATAGGTATAAAAACTTTTAACTTAAACGGTTTTATTTTAAATCATCTTGTACTAAAATCTATAAAATAATTAGGACACAAACCTAGACCTTTCTGAGGTTCTGACGTTTGGTAAGAAATTAAAAAGGAGGGCGCATAAACAAACCTATTTTACTATTTTTATTTGTTCTATTTGAACATATTATATATAAAAGCATTAGACATACATTGTTATCTAGAAGATGTTAAACTTTAAAATGCGTAAAATCTTGTAGAATCTAATAAAACAGCTACTTCCTAGCCAGTGGCGGCTCCTCGAGGTGGGCAGGGTGGGCAGTGCCCACCCTAGGATTTAAGGTATAAATATGAAAGAAAAAACAATATTCAAAAAAATGTTTCAATCAAATGTTTATCATGCAGAATGTTCAATATGTTTTAACACAATAGCATAACAGATTTTTAAAAGTCTTAAGTAAGATTATAAATAAAAAGTGAAAAGTATATTATTAATAAGTAATCACATTCCGATTTAAATTTTGCGCGTTAAATAAACGCACCCGAAATAAATTAGTAATAGGTACGATC
The DNA here is from genome assembly GCA_964058915.1 of Tetropium fuscum. NCBI lineage: Eukaryota > Metazoa > Arthropoda > Insecta > Coleoptera > Cerambycidae > Tetropium > Tetropium fuscum. The sequence continues at coordinate 442,638 of CAXKVY010000320.1, forward strand.
TGTTTGCCCATAGCGCGAGGGAGACCTGCTAATCATCGCTATGGGCAAGCCCGTAGATGACAAGCAGGCCTGTATTAATTCGCGATATATATAACGATACCCCATCAAGTAGTGGGAAATATATTTTTTGATTTTTAAATAAAATAGACTTCTTAAACCTCTTAAGACTCCTTAAAAATTCCTGAAGAGGAATTCAGTGCAGGCGCACCTGTTTTGTGCATTATTTTGTATATTATGCTACGGGCTTGCCCATCGGCGTGGTTTGAGTGATGTAACGTCCACGATTCGCCTTCAGATTCAGCCCCTAATTAGTGATTGGTGTTACAAAGTCATATGATAAGGGATTCAGATTTCACTGTTTTCTGTTTTCAGTTTAGAGTTTAGATCACAGTTGTATTGTGCAGATACAAGATACAATACCGGGTAGAGTAGGTATGTGGATTTAGTTTTTCCTTCGATTTTTCGTCTTGTCGTTCGTGATTGACGTGATTTGATTAGGTACCTACTTACCTCACATATTTAAATATTTCTTATCCTATTCGTAATATTCGTATTTTGTAATTTTTTGCGTTGTAATTTGCAGTCTAGATTTTGATGAAAAGCATTTATTCCCAGCCAGCTTGCAAGTCTACTTTCCAAATATGATAATAAATTCAAAGAATTGTTGGATGAATCTACTGCTTTTAGTGGTCTGTCGAAAACCATTAAAAATTATTTAATTAAAAGTATTAATGAACTCTGAACCACCCGTTGGTTCTTGCTGAACTGTTTATTTTTAGAACGTTCTGATATACCTACGAGCTGTTCTTTTTTTTTTCAAACACAGAAACTACTCATATGAAAAATTCAAGAAAAAGTTTATTGTTTTAATATTCCAAAAGTAAATTGACAAACTAGTTAAATAAAAAAATCGAAATAGGGCAAGGAAAATTAAAATTCGTTGAATCATTAATCGTAAATTCGACAAACGAAATACCTATTGGTTTACAAAAGATATTTAACAATCTAATAAAATATACTTTGTTTATTTCAATTTATTTATAACATCAGTAATTCGTGAATAAATATTATTTCAAAAAAGTGTGATACTTTTTCCAAAAATCATTTTTGTGAAACCCTGTAATTTTTTGTAAATGGATTTTTCATTTAAATTCTGAAGTGCCAGGAAAACGCGTGACCTTGAGAGTTTGAAAAATTTTCCCCTGCGACGCCATGCTTCGCGGACCAAATTTCATATCAATATTAAATTTGTCAGCCCTACCTGATGTTTTAGTCACGAGCCGCCACTGTTCCTAGCTATATGCTAGAAAATATTGAATTACATATACAATAGAATTCTGAAGCATTTAAAGAGGGAGTTATACAGAAATTGCTTGCTTAGTCAAATCTAAAATCATTTGTCGGATCTTATGTATTAATTGTTACTTTGAAAATTCGAAAAAAAATCCAATTTTCATATTATTGATTAATACGATATATTATACTGTTAAATTGTACCAATGAAATAGTGGATGCTATCAGACCGTGTAAAACTTAGATTACATTAAATTTGTTGTAGCAATGAAGCTTCGAAATAAAATTATACCTATACTTAATACCAATATAGATTTCAACTTGCACTCAAATCCGGTATAGGAGAAGTAAATCTCGATCGTTCAGATACTGAAATCGAATCGATCGATCCGTTTACTAGAAATATTTTGGCCGAACACTACTATTAATGTAAGTTTGTAGGATTATGTTTATATGCGGAAGTATGAAACATGATGATTTCCAATTATCTCGTAATAAAAGCGAGAAAACAGTAATATACTGTAGAGAACATACAAGAAGAAGAAAAAAAATAGCATTAGAAAAAGAAGATAAACCGGCACCAAAAAAACAGGCTATTATAATTTTTTGTATTCTTACCACACCGTATATATAATTTTAAAGTCTTTTAAATAAATAATAGTAAATTGCAAATACTTGTGATTCGCTTAAAACCAAGCGACACCATGTATTCAATAGAACAACGTTATCCCACGCAAAAACATGAAAAATGAGCGTAAACTGAATATTTCGATGTAGGTACGAAGGCACAATTGTAGGTTATACGCTTGATTGAGTGTAAAATAAGCACTACTATCGCTGACTGAGGCAGCTGATCGGCCGCGTGGCCGCTCGTTTACGCCCTACATTAAACAACGATTTCTTCACGAAAAATTGCTCAATCGCTGTGAAAAAAATTCAGTGTATACTTAGCTTAAGCTTTCTACTTATTACCAGGCTGCTACGCTTTTAAAAGTGAAACGCCTCGTATCTCGGCTTCTATTGGTCCTACAGTACACATTTTTTTTATTCACGTAAAAATCAGCGCAATCGAACTCTAAGTTGAAAATTGATAAAATTACGGTCAGAAAATTGGCATTATGTAAAATAAGTACCTACCTACTGTTCTTACCTACCGGTACACCAGGCCGCGCGTTTTGTTAAGCATTATAATGGCTATGACTATGACTCTTTCAAGGAATTCAGAAAAAAAATCTGTATCTTATCGTATTTTAATGTTTTCGCATTTTTTAACTTTGGCACTAAATATTGCAGCAAAAAAAAATTGCGATGTTAAATGCTTAATCCTTACGTAAAATCATCCGCTTCACAATTTTGTTCGAAACTCTTTTCTCTAAAATTATTACTTTTTCCATTATGGAGAGAAAAATTACAAACGTAGCGTTTTCAAAATTATTTTGCAACAGAAAACCATGCCGCGTATTCCGATCATTGTAACTTTTTTAATGGCTTACTATATATGTTAAGATCTTTTATTAAAACCTTATTTCAACGAATATCCATCATAATATCGAGATCCCGCATTCTTGATTTCACCTTCTTCACATAGTCTATACATTTTATTCAGTTGGTCGTTCAGTTTACTTCTTTGATTGCACCATTGAGAAGATTTTTCACATCAGCTAACTTAAATGTTGTATTTTCTCTAGCAAATTTCCCTTCTATTTGCGCCCAAATAAGCTCAATTGGGTTCAGTCCGCAGTGATATGGAGGAAATCGAATTATCTCCATTTCTCTTGCTTTGGCCATTTCATCCACTACATACTTCTTGAAAGCTGGAAAATGTTGCCTTGTCAGTGTCAACAATTCAGCTTTAAGTAGTGAATGATCGTGTTCAATGCTTCTTTCTTCCAGCCAGTCTTTAATTTGCCCTTTCCGCCATGCAGTTGTGGGCAGCTGTTCTGTTCTACGAAAATGATAAAATATTATTTTATTTTATTTCCTATATTAGCATAATTGCGTACGCTACTGAGCACCGCATTCCATTAGTTTGTATATCAAACGAAAGCAATATAACAACTGAAATTAAATATTTTTTATTATTAGTTAAATATAGAAAAAAAGTTACATAACATTTAGTACAATTTATTAACATTTACATTTAGTACATTTATTAACATAACATTTAATACAATTTATTAATTAAATATCATACCTACAAAATTAGCTACATGTCTGATATACACTGTGTTCATTTTAAAACTTACCACCCCCTGTAATTGTAAAAACACAAATTATTTGAGAAGTCGCCGGGACCTGTCGATTATTGTTTTAGGGGGGGGACATGTTTGACAGTCAAGGTGTCTTGATATGTTCATCCCCCTAACCCCTCACAACCCTTATTTTAAAGTCTTAAATGGAACTACCCCAAGGGTTATAAATAATTTGAAAGCCCTTTTCATTGCGAACACAGCAGTGCATCATTTTTTGAAATCGGATGAGATTTTAATTATTCAAATTACTCAATAAAATTTACCACCCCCTATAATGAATTCAAATGATGTATAACACTCGACGTCGATGTCGACATAACGATTCCGGGCCGGGCGATTTTTCATATAATTTGCGAATTTGCAATTACAGGGGGTGGTAACTTTTAAAATGAACACAGTGTATAATAATGAATTTGACAAATACTTGTTTTCGTCTTTCAGGCAGCAAACTATTTTAATTTATTACTCAATTTAAAGGAAACAGTTATTCAAACGAGATCACCTCAAGTAATAAAAACCTGTAGAAAACAATCAAATAATCAATATCTATTAAAAAGCTCTTGAACACAAAGCAACTATTATTGTATCTAGTTGTAGGGAAAATTCTCAGTAAAACTACAATATTAACTCTTATTGTCTCTATCTTACTAGCACGAAATGTTTACAAACGTTCACAGATACAACTAAATACAACAAATTAAAGAAGAGTTCACAAAAACGGAAAATACACAACTTGCTTCTTGTTTCATAAACGCCTGTACATTTAACAGACATATTTCGGCACATAATGGCGGATTTGTACCACGTGACTCCAACGACTAATCAAAACGTTGGTATACTATTGTCGCCACAGTTCCTATAAAGGGATATGCATGCGAAGGGAGATTTGCAGAAAGATTTCTGCACAACAGTAACAATCATTTTATCTCCCCACTCCTGCCCTCGTTTTTTTCAACGCTTTTTGGCAGGAAAAATATTCACGCCGCATTGTGAATTGATCAGTTTGTGGTATTCCTGGTCCTGGTGTGGTGATAAAAGGTATGCGTTTTAGAATTTAAACATTCACATGTTTTTTTTTGTTTTATGTAGTTTAATTTAACTAACGTTTTAAACGGCGGAAGCATTTAGTTTATGTGTTATTTTATATAAATTACATCGTTCTTTTAACTTGATTTTTTATATCTTAATAAGTACACAGAGAAAATTAATGTTATTAGTGAAACTAAAACTGTACCTATAGTAAAAAAACTGTTCTTTTTATATTTGTCGTGCCGTTTTTGTACTAAGTTGGTACACGAGCGTACTTTTTAACCCTTATTTGATCTTTGATTCCTAGTGGTTCCATAGTGTATATATAACCACTTATAATAAACAAATTTAGTCCCTCTGTAATATTTGTACGAATAAAAATAAATCACTTGAATTCGCTTTTTACATAGAAATAAGAAATATGAAAAAAAACACTTTCGTACCTAGAAGTTAGAAAGAGTTGCTTTGAAATTGATTGTAGGTACCGATTATGTATGGATAAATATATTAATATTTCTATATTAATTATAATTTATAATAATATTTATAATAATTAATTAAATTTTTTTATATTAATTATATTAATATTAATTCTTACAGAACCTGGTGGCAGTACCATTTGTTAGTTATAAAAAATCCATTTTTATTTTTCGGAATAAAACGCAAATATTTATTTAATTATTTTAATAAACGGGATAAACTCTATTATAGTACAGAAACAAATACATACCTACCTATTTCACACCTCTACTTTAAAACCAATAAGATGCTTTGTTTTAACTCGTTACCATGGCAACCTGAACAATTTCCGGAAATTTTTTCAGTTGACAAGCGAGTTGACAAACAAATGGAAATTTTTTGACAGTTGAGAAGGTAAACATATGATATGATCTACACATTGCCATCTTATATATTTTCTTTACAACCACGAAATAATCTACTTGTTATTAATACGACATAGGTATCTAGGATATAATATTTTTATTTATTATTCTCTTTAATTTAACATAAAATACAAATTGCACTATATAGTACACGGAAATTAGCAAAAATAGAAAAAAAAATTATAATGAGCTGCTATTTTCTGAATCGACAGTTGATAGGGGTAGCAATACATGATCGAAAAGTTCCCATCCCCAACCGGTGAGGTCCACCTCTTTTTCGCCCTTATAATGGCACCGCGCTGGTTTTTCAATAATATCTTGAAAATGTAATATTCTACGACAAAAATAGAGGTATTAAAAAATATTCAGAATTAATGTTTTTACAAAACATGTCCTATAAGTCGTTTGCAGATTATCAAGGGTTTTCATGTTAATCGGCGGCACAGTTAGGGGTAGGTAACAAAAACGCTTTTGGATGGCAACACAATATTTATCCAGCCTTACTAATATATTGTAGCATTCGATTTCAACAACTTTTGATAAATTATATAGAATTTAACAAGAACCAAAAATAGTCATTGGCGATTTCTAAACCAAACTCGTTTCCACACCACCCCGGAAGTAGAGTTTGTCGGTGCGTTTTTTTTATGTGGTTTCCCTTTGAGGAGGCCTCAATACACTAAAGGCATTTATTCTTGCTCAAATTCAATTGCATCGGTCCGTTCCGCATTAAAGCATCCTTGTCCATGACAGTTCATACACATAACCGAATTGAAACATCCACATCGCTTTCCGCAGCCCTTTTTCAGGCACACGAAATTAACTCTAAAATTGATAAGGGAGCTGGCGCTTCAGTAGTCAAAACATGTATTAAAATAGCACCTGATTTCTTCCATCCTCATTCTTCTGGCTCTAAAACATTTCCATGACAAGCCTGAATTTGGTGGTAAACCCGCAATAAATGTTGTTGCAAAGCTGCAAACGTCGAGGGTAGCCTTGCCAAAGTAACTGTTTGACTAGAATTGCCAACCGAGGTGTTAAACAGAACATACCTCTGATGATTTATTGTTGTTTCATTTTTTGTGCTTTATTATAGTGCAAGAGTAAATATTTTCCTAGCCTCAGTAATGTCTCAGTCTTGCAGCATTTGGTTTGTTAAAGGTTTTAACAACTTCCTGTAAATTTCTTTCTGAGTTTAATAAATTAATAGTTTGGAGTTTGTCTTTTTCAAAAAAAGCAGACGTTGTGTCACTACCACTAAATGCATGAGCAAAAAGTACTGTTTCTCTTGAGTTCTTAAGGACAATTGACAACTGTAAATCTTTAGAACTATAAATTCTTGCTTTTATATTACTTTGGGCCTCCCTTAGTAGTCTAATATCCTTTTCAGTTGACATCAGGGCAATAATTAAGGTAAGGAGATCGACATCTTGTTCTACAATTACGACCGTTTATGATCTAAAACTTTTTTGTATAGCAGTTTGAACTATAACTGTATCAGCAGCAGCATCCGCGGTTATAGTGTATAACCCTTCATTTTGAAATGTCTGAACTAGTTGAAAATCAATCGTTATTTGTTGGCAAGGTTGCTTAATAATTTTTCTTTAGGGTCTGTAATTGGCGTATTTTGTTCAAAAATAACTGGGAGATGTTCTTGTTAATATCTGTTGGCGTCCAATACCTTTTGATCTCGTAGGATTATTACCATAACCATCGAAAATAATTGTGACATTTTTCCCTTTTCCCTTTTAACAAATTTAACGTATGTGCTGGAAATCTCCTTAAATGTGCCCTCGGCCATATAACACAATGAATTATATTTCCGCTGTCAATTACATACTCACAGTTGGCGACATTAATTGGATATTCTGGTACGGATTTAAAAATTTGATACAATGATGACTTTTTGGTTTTTCTCATCAGTTCTCTTTCATCAAATATAGATAGAGGCACAACCAAAGGTAAGTTCAAAGGCAAAAGGCACAGGCAGCTCAAAAGAACCTCTCTCTCTAGCATGTGTATGAATTAGGCGGTTAGGATTGTGTTGGATCATTTGAAATATTACCGCGGGCTGCGTTGTATTCGATTAGGTACCGTATTCAATATAATGAGGCTTTCATTTTTGTTTAACCCTACAGTTTACGATTTAATAACATAAAAAGTAATTGAAAAATCGATACATACTATACAACCTTTTTTGTAGAGAATTTTGTATAGAAATTTTTTTCTATACTTATTTTTTCCCAAGCGTTTAAACGACATTGTAAAAAAGTGCGGTGCGGTGTCCTTAAAAGGTTAGATAGGGATGAAGCTTACCACTTAGGGGTGGGAACATTTTTGATATGTATTCTTACACACATAAACTCCTAGAAATCCTAGAAATTTCTCTCGTCGCGTGACTCGGGATACTGATCAAAATATTCGTAACCTCAAAAATATTTCCGAAAATAATTTAAGCTCTTCTGATATTATAAGTGAAAATACAACAAGAATTGTACCATAATACCAGATAAAAAGATAATAGTTATAAAAATATTTCAAGAACAGAATATTTTGAGAACTAACTTAGATTTACATTGAAAATTGACCATATACAGATTAGAACATGTAACTGCAGAATATAATTTAATATATTTTGTAACTCAGATAGGTTTAGGTTAAAGAGATCGATATTATTTTTATTTATAAAATCGCTGGATTAGGTATAAAAAACTCTCAAAAAAAAGTCAACATGAGAAAGATTATGATGCCTCAGCGGTCTAGGTATACTAGGGACCTTCAATTTTAGAAGTTCCAGTAAATCAATACATTATGTATATTATTGCAAATAATTTTGTAAAAGGTAATAATACCAAATTTCATTCTTCGATTTTCGAGAGTCATTAGGTTCAGATTGGATCTTAAGATGGAATATGTGTTATTATCAGATGTTTGTAAATTTAATCAATATGCAAAATATTTTAGGGATTAATTTTTTGCCTGTTCAAGAGAGTGAATATGTACTAAGTACGAGGGAAACCAAATAATTGTAAAATTCTCAAGTAACAATCTTACTGGTGAACAATACACTAATTTAACAGATGTAATCGAATCGTTCCTAAGTACGAATCGTTCCTAAGTACAAATCCAAGCATTTACAAAGCTTTCAAAGTAGTTAATTTAATGTGTTCAATCATGTTTAGCTTTGAATCAAAATATACCCTCTAGATCTCGGATGCCATCAACTTGCGTTAAATTGTTACTATTAAATGTGTAGGTTGTCTAAAAAATTTTATTGCCCCTATAAAAACTTATTTGAAAAGTGAATTGATAAGTGTAACGCATTGTTTACCGACCAATTAAATAATTTGTTAACTTCATTTTGTAAACAAGCCCTATTAGTCTAGTTAACTAGAAATACAAAAATACTTAAAATTATATAAAAAATAGAGAATTTTTTTATCACGTAACATACGATGACACAAGGTTGTTTTTATTATTTTTTTTTGCATTGAAAAAAAATATATAACAAAAATTAATTTGTTTGATAACAAATTGTCTATTAAATAAACAAATAAAATATAAAAAAAATTTAATAGAAGAGAAATGATGATTTTCAAAAAGAAGTGGAGCCGTAATATTAATATTTAGCAAAAAAAATTGTTATGTAACAAATTTTTGTAACAAGCACTTTTAAGCACTATATTTTTTATTAAGAAGCGATTTTGATTAAATTTTTTAATAATAATATTCTCTACCACTTTGCCTAATAAAATTTTTTGGTAACTTTGATTTTTTACGCCCATATATGGTGGATGTTTCCCCCTTCGACCATAAATACACTCCCCGGCACAAAATTCCGTCACCCTAAAATTTTGCCCAATTTTGATGTTTTATAACTTTTTTATTTTTCATCTGATTTTCATAAATTTTTTACCAGTCTGTAGATCAGTTCATTGTGTGTCTTTTTAATTATTGTAATAAGTCATATTTTTCGTCCAGGCAATATTATACAGGGGTAAATCAAAGTGTTGTTTTTTGTCGTAAACTCAAAACACCCTGTGGAAAAATTGCGGCCAATAATTTTGTTTACAAACTGTTTGCTGCCATCTTAGACGTATTGTAAACATTTTGTTTTTTGATTCATCCCATTATCTCATTTCTTCTGCGAGCAGCAAAATTTTAAATGAAACGCTGATTTCAAGCTTATTTTTATTAACAAAAACATCCACTAGGTATATCACAAAATTAATTAACAAAGACAAATTTTAATAACGTGTATGTCCTCCTCTCGCAGCAATGACAGCTTGCATTCTTCGTGGCATCGAATTAATAAGATTACTTATTCTGTCTTGAGGAATAGCCTGATATTCTTCTGTCAGCGCCAGCCGTAAGTCTTGCAAGGTTAGTGGTTGCACAGGACGGCGACGGAGTGCTCTTTTAAGAACATCCCAAAGATGTTCGATTGGGTTGAGATCCGGGCTACATGCGGGCCAGTCCAATCTTGGAAGTCCAACCTCATCCAGATATTCGCTCACTACCCGTGCAACGTGAGGTCTAGCATTATCATGCATTAATGTAAATTGGTTCCCAATGAAAGGAGCAAATGGAACAACAATTTCTTGGAGGATTTCCTCAATGTAACGGTGGGCGGTTAGTGCTCCATTTTCAACAAATACAAGGTCAGTACGTGCATCGGTAGAAATACCCGCCCAAGCCATGACTGAACCACCGTAATATTGCAGTCGCTCAGATATGGTGCAGTCTGCATATCTTTCATTTCTACGTCTGTATACCCGTTCACGACCATCCGGCGACCTTAAACAAACCCTGGATTCATCTGTGAATAGTACGTTTCCCCACTGTTCTACAGTCCAGTCAGCATGCCCTCTTGCAAATCTCAGTCGGTGTTGTCGATGCCGAGGAAGCAATTTTGGACATACTGCTGGCCTTCGTGAATGCAATCCTGCTTCTAACAATCTTCTACGTATCGTTCTTTCACTTACACTTACTCGACGTACCATTTGCAAGTCATTTTTTAGATACACAGCAGTAGCTCTTCGATCTCTTAAAGAACTCATAATGACAAAGTGATCATCAGCTTGAGTGGTCATTCTCCTTCTGCCAGAGCCTTGCCGCCTAATAAAGTTTCCCGTCTGTAGATACCTATTCCAAACATCACAAACTGTAGACCGCGCAATTCCCAGAGTACGGGAGACATAACTCTTATTGCGGCCATCCTCTATTAAGGCAACAATTCTACCTACGTCTGCTGTAGTTACCATGATGACAACACACTAAATTAACTGTACTGTCAAATATTCTCGGTCACAATAACCGCGTATTTAGCCAACGTCGATGTTTTTTAATTAAAAATGATAAAATTAACAGCGTTTCATTTAAAATTTTGCTGCTCGCAGAAGAAATGAGATAATGGGATGATTCAAAAAACAAAATGTTTACAATACGTCTAAGATGGCAGCAAACAGTTTGTAAACAAAATTATTCGCCTCAATTTTTCCACAGAGTGTTTTGAGTTTACGACAAAAAACAACACTTTGATTTACCCCTGTATAATATTGCCTGGACGAAAAATATGACTTATTACAATAATTAAAAAGACACACAATGAACTGATCTACAGACTGGTAAAAAATTTATGAAAATCAGATGAAAAATAAAAAAGTTATAAAACATCAAAATTGGGCAAAATTTTAGGGTGACGGAATTTTGTGCCGAGGAGTGTAGATAGACTCGGTAAAGCGTATCCCACATACAGCATTTGTTTACATTGCAAGGGGGGCGCTGTTGACAGCGCGGTAATCTATGATTTCCACTCGGCCACAGACGCCAGAGTGAATTCACCACTCAGCAACTGAATGGAAACGTGTTGGATGTAAACAAACATGTCCCTAAAGCTGGAAGAGCAGAATCATAAAAAATAAGTGGACAATTAAAGGCTAATTAAAGGCCGCTTAAAGGCTAATTAAATGCCCTAATCAAAAATTTTCCGCTCCAGTCGTTTTCCGGGAAATGCATGTTCTGCCAGCGTAACGTTAACCTGGCAGAGCATGCTCGTAAAAGTGGTTTACACAACAATTACAGTAATTTAATTAGCACAGTAATTAAAGGCTAATTAAATGCTCCAAGAAAATATCATTCGCTAAGAGATTGCTGCATTTCATCAATATGAAAATTGGGCTTAACGGCGCGCGCGCTCAGTACGTGGGCAGAGCATAGTGAAAAAAACTATTTCGAATGACAAAATCTGACTTTTTGCTGCGAATTATTTAAAGGCTCATTAAAGGCTGCTAATAAACACTAATTTCCTATTTTCGGCTCCAGCCATTTCCCGAGAAATCCATGTTCTGTCAGCTGTATCGTGAACTAGCAGAGCATGACGAAAAAAATTGTTTTAACAATTACTACAAAAAATTACCTAGCACAGTAATTAAAGTCTCATTAAAGACAGACATTAAACAAACACGGACCACACCGGGTCTACTCTATTTATTGTCGAAAATTTTCCCATATAATGGGCGTTGAACCGTCAAAAATCAAAGATACTAAATAATTTTATTAGGCAAAGTTGTAGAGAATATTATTATGTCTAAGTTGGAAAAAGAAAATTAAAAAAAAGAAACCACCCATATTGCAACACCCTACAAGGGGTGTGAAGTGTGACTTTTTGGTTGGCTACTAGGGAGACACCTTTCCATCGACCCTGAAAAAAGCTCCCCTGAGCTTGACGGGAATTATTTATGAGCATCACCTATGATAGAGAAAGTGTGCTTTTACTGTACTGTAAACTTGTTCTTTATTCTTATCAATAACTTATCTTCTGTCATTAACATATCTTCTGTCTCGATGTAAGATGACAAAAAAAATGGCTCTAAATCCCAAGAAACTTGCAGATTCATATTTGAGTGAAATGAAAATACCTCCACGATTAGAAAAGAAAACAGAGTCACTGGTAACGAGTATGATATCACATGAAGCTTATTCTAATCCTGGGTGAGTATACCTATATATTTTGCTGTTTAAAATCGTTTTTGTAAACCTATATTTTAGGTATAAATGGTCACTAGCTGATTTTGAATTAGGTAAACGATTAGGCAGAGGGAAGTTCGGTCGAGTGTTTCTGGCTCGTGAAAAAAAAACCGGATTTGTCGTCGCTTTGAAGACTTTGCTTAAACGTGATCTTACTGAAAACCACGTTGAGCGGCAAACTTTAAGAGAAATTGAAATTCAGAGCCACTTAAAGTAAGTATGGTAGTGATACAGGGTGTCAAACGATGACGAGACATTAGACATATTTCAGAGATTACCTCGAATTTAATTTTGAAAATTTGGGCAATGGTATATGTTAGGGTACCCTTCTCAACTAAAATAAAGACGTCCACCTAACCCTTCCGGTTATACCAGAAGTTGACGTCATCTTCGTTTTGGATTCTACGTCAATTTTTAGGTGAACTTTCATGAAGGTTTCCTATTCTTAATGTTAACCGTTTTTGTTATATTTAATTCAAATTTTCCAATTTTCTTTTAAAAAGCACAGCCTAATTCAAAAATATGTGTATGTTACAATAATAAAGCTAGAGCGATAAAATTTATAGGGGACATAACTAAGAGTCCAACCTACCCTGCCATGATGATTAAAATGACTTAATATCATACTGGGTGGTAGAAATTTAATACCGAATTTAATCCACTTTAAACCATCTTAACTAATTTTTTTAAGTAGTCTCTGAAATATGTCTAATGTCTCGTCACCGTGAGACACCCTGTATATTTATACTAGGACTAATAAGTATATATCATTACAGACACCCAAATATTTTACAACTTCTTGCATGGTTTCATGATTCCCATCGTATTTATCTGGTTCTGGAATATGCCGGCAAGGGTGAATTATACAAACATTTAAGGAGTAGTCCAGGAGGCTGCTTCACTGAACATTTGTATGTATCTTTATTTACAACAATAATATAGGGTTATGAAGTAGGTAGTTGGGTACAAGATTGTATTCAATATTGTTTGTAGATCAGCAAAATATATTTACCAAGTAGCAGATGCTTTGAACTATTGCCATGAAAACGAAGTTATTCACCGGGATATAAAACCAGAAAATTTACTGGTTACCATAACAGGTGATATTAAGGTCGCTGATTTTGGTTGGTCAGTTCATGCACCTTCTCTGCTACGAAAGACAATGTGTGGAACTATGGACTATTTACCTCCAGAAATGGTTGAAGGAAGAGAATACAAACAATATGTAGACCATTGGTGTTTAGGTAAGAACTCACTAAGTACTTTTATTGTCACATGCTTGCTCTCGTCTAGATTTATATATATATATATATATATATATATATATATATATATATATATATATATATATATATATATATATATATATATATATATATATATATATATATATATATATATATATATATATATATATATATATATATATATATATATATATATATATATATATATATATATATATATATATATATATATATATATATATATATATATATATAAAAGTTGACGTAATCAGAGACGATAATTTTTTAGAATCCCTAATAGCAAAATTGGAGAACTTTTATTTCAGGTTTATTTTCCACTTTTAGTGGAAAAGTAAAAATTAATATTTAACAAATTTCGATTTAATTTATAACAAATTTGTATTTGCCTTTTTACTTTATTTATTATATATATTATTTTAAATATAATATATATAATATTTTAATATTTTATTTTAAATAAAATATTTTAAATTAACTAACAGTAATAATAATTTATGTTGTAGGTTGGTGGTAAAACGTCTATCATTGAAATTTATTTCTTTAACATATTTTGTACAGGTATAATCTAAATCACACAAAAGAGAGAATACAAAAATATGAAGTACGTAAAGATAGTACGTAAAGAAGAACAAATAGTGCATTCACAGCATTTACAATTTCACTCACAGGAGAGTAAGGCCCGATATTTGTGCGATATCGACTTGAGTCGTTGATTGAAGGAACCTTAGTCCTTCATTCAACGCTTGAGTGAAGTAGTTCAGTCGATCTAGTTGCATAGTTTGGCCCTCTTATGCCAAATAAAGACTTTTCATTACCTATTTCATTGAATTTTACCATAGAGAAGTTTATATGTGAATTTTAAATAAGCACATAGCCTTTTGCTGCTGCAGGGGGATCTCCTTCCCATTAGATTAAGTCTACCATCATACCTATAATAATTTTTTTCTATGTCAAGTTTGAATAGAATATAATTGCAAATTTTGCGCTGAACAGATTCCAATTGATTAATGTAAGTAATATAGTGGAGGACTCCAAATTCTGCAGCAGTATTACAGGCAAGAGTCTACAAGAGAACTATATAATAAAATAACTCATAAAATATTAGTAAACCTGAAACATTTGCGCTGTCGCGGAGTCGCGTTCTCCTCACGATAGGGACGTATTCTACCACAGAGCGCGCCATGTGTACACGCGCACGGTCTCTCACGAAAAAACGCTTTCTTTCTGAGATAGGCCAAAAACTGAAAAAAAGTGGCAACATTTGGGAAAAGTGCCCAAAAATGCCACTAAGCTACCGATTTTTGCAATGAGTAGTACATGATTTTATTTTGAAATTTTAGGTGTTCTGTGTTTTGAGTTCCTGACCGGCAGGCCACCTTTTGAAAGTACTACAGATAATGAAACTTATAAGAAGATTAGCTTTGTACGTGTCAAATACCCAGACCATGTACCTGAGGGGGCCAAAGATCTTATTTCCAAGGTAATGGATGAATTTTTAGATATATTTTTTCAAATCGAAACACTTGCGAAATTGGATAAAGTAGTTTTAAGGTACCTACAGTAAAACCTCTATTATCCGGACCGGCCGACAAGTAACCGTTGCTGGATAATCCAAAACACGGTTACACTTATAAGACTTGTCCTATTTATTTTTGCTGGCGGCAGTACATGCAGACCTGTCTTTGTTTTTGGACGTTTTTACCCTGCCACGGATAGTCATAGACGTCGTGCCGCACTAAAAAATCGCCACACAGCCATGCAAGGATAATCAAGTTAATCAAAGTGCTACTGTACTAGTAATAAGGATGATATAAAAATCAATAATTATCGTAATATTCAATAATTATAAGTTTTGCATACTCAAAACATAAAATACGAAAAGTAAAATGCCAAATCAATATAACTGTTTGTCGGACGCGTCGAGATTTTAAACATTTTTTTTATTGAACGCCCTGTATATATTTTTTATTTTTTTGTAAAGAATCCATTTTACTGACTTCAAACGTTTATAATTTGCTTAAAATCATCCATATTATTGTTTCTTTTCGCACAGATTTATTGCCTTGCAACGCGAATGTTGTTCCTACAGTCAGGCGTGTAATTAAGGGGTGGCAATAGGGGCACGTGCCCCCCCCCCGGATTTTAATTTTAATTTTGTTTAAAAATTTTGAGAGGCATTTTTGTCATAAAATATTAATCTTGTTGAAATAATGTTAAATTTCGTAAATATATAATTTTTATAAGATATCAGTGGCAGCTTTACTGTAGGTGCATTTGTACAGTCAATCTCCATTCGAAATGAGTTTATGAGTCAATCTCCATTCGAAATGAGTTTATGGAGGCTTGCGGTGCCTTTCGGGGTGAAAGAGGAAGCTGCCGACGCTGCCGTAAAGGTATGTAATTAAATAAGCTAGCCTAGTTTAAAAAATATAACAGGAAAAATGACAATACTGAATGCCTTGCATTTATTTCAAGATGGTATTAAATATAAAAAAAATTTCTTGTAAGAATCTTTATTTTTATATAAACGGATTTTACATAAAAATTCTGAAGTGCCAGGATAATGCGTGCTCTTGAAATTTTTCTAAATTTTTGCCTGCGGCGCTATTTTTTCACCTCGGCTGCCACTGTATAGATTTGTTGTGTGCTCCGCCCCAAAATCCAAGCCTAGTTACGCTACTGCCTACAGTATATTCGCATTATATGCAAACAAATAACAAATGTACGCGTATTATAATAAATCTTAGTGTGAATTGGAAAATGAAAGATATCTGTATTTTTCAGCTATTGGTTCATGAAGGTGAAAAGAGAATTTCCCTGTCTGAGGTTATGAGCCATCCTTGGATTGTGGCTAATAAATAATTTTAATATTACGATTTAAGTACTCTATTTATACATATATAATGTTTTTAAAATGTTTTGTGTTGTTGTTATTTAATATTTTGTATTTTAAGATTTGATAATTATATTAGTATTAAGTATACCATTATGTTAATAAAGTATTCTCTACATATACTGTTGTATTTTTAGTGATCATCCCAAAAATGATGAAATGCTAACATTGCTAGTTTTTATTTCATTTTTTGAAGATTTATCAAGATAATACCTATTACCAACCACCAACAACACGTACATAACTATATAAAGTACTAAATACATTAACTAATACATTACTAATACATTAACAAAAAAAAACAAAACCGACCGAAACCCGAAAATCTATTTTAAAAAGCTGCACTAGAAAGCTGCACTAATTATTACAATCAATTTATTAGTTATCAATTATTGTTATTTGTGGAGTCAAATTTTTTTGAAGTCGGTTTTGTTTTTTGTAAAAATATTTTATTTCTTACTTTTCAGTGAATATTGCGTTCCGTATGTACTACAGTTCTTTGCTATTCATATTTGTTTTCCGAAAATAAATCTTGGGTTTGTAGCAATTCATTACAATACATAGAGAAATTAGCAAATAGATGAATAATAAGGAAGACACACTTACCAGTTGTATATCTGGACATATATACGGAAACCGTATATATCCGTAGAAACTACAAACATTATTAAGAGTCTAGATACGGCGTTCAAGAAAGTAACAGCCACGCTCCTCAATTTCATGAAAATATGTTACAAAATAATTTGTAAATTAAAAATAATTGTTAATTTATGCTAAATAAGCAATAATACCAGTGTTAATGGTCTACGAGTAGACGCAGAAAAACTGCACGAATAAGTGTTTTCGTCGTTTTTACAAGTAAGAACAAAAAAGCTTGGTAGCGTTGGGACGCCCAGTGGAAGAAAATTTGCAGTCAGTATCAAACAAGCTAAGGAAACAATCTTTCACAGTGATTAAAGTGATAGCAGATTAAAACTACAGCAGCAGCAAGTAATATAAATTTAAGGGTAAATAAATCCCAAGGCGAGATCCCAGCGAAGGCAGTGAGCATTCCAGAGGCAGTGCAGCGACATCCCGCCAGATGACACCACCACCAGATCCCAGTAGCATTTGTTAGTTCGGTTATCAGTGAAACCAAAAAGTGATAAGTTTTGTGCAAGTTGATAAAAGGATTAACATATTTTTACAAGGTAACAAACAATTAAAAATTTGCTAATATTAAGAAATATTGTTTCAGAGGACTTGGTCCCATGTAGATTTAAGTTACGTAGGTTTTGTCGCAGGATAGGAATAAGGTTCTAAGATTTTGTTTGTATTTTTATTAACCATATCTGATAATAAACAGAGTCATATGCAATCAACTACTTCTTTCTTGTTTTGAAAATTTCAGGCAATAATTTAAAAACTAATACAATTTGAGCTTCACTAAAATTTACTATATTTATTAAAATTACATTATGATGAGTCATTAACTTCATCTTACAAACAATCTTTTAAAATTATGTAATAGACCTAATTGGACCCTCTCTAAGACTATAGAGTGCTCATGACTAAAGTGATCCTTCAACTAAACTAAAAATTAGTGTTCATAGAACTGACGCCCATAATAAAAGAGAAGGATTCAGTAGGGAAGTGAATAGAGTAAGTATCCTATAAACAGATTATATATTTCTCCATCATATGATTTCAATATAAAATATCTTTATTTCAAAAGTCTAAAACTTAATTCAATTCTTCACAAATTTTAGCTTTTAGCTAACCCAACGTGTGGCTATATAAAATTTGATATTACTATATACTTCTCAATTTAGTTAACCCAATGAGGGGCTTACTTCAATTCTTTATAATTTATTATATATATATATATATATATATATATATATATATATATATATATATATATATATATATATATATATATATATATATATATATATATATATATATATATATATATATATACATATATAATATAGATATATATATATATATATATATATATATATATATATATATATATATATATATATACATATATATATATATCATATATATATATATATATATATATATATATATATATATATATATATATATATATATATATACATATATATATCATATATATATATATATATATATATATATATATATATATATATATATATATATATATATATATATACATATATATATCATATATATATATATATATATATATATATATATATATATATATATATATATATATATATATATATATATATATATTAGCTTTGAAATTCTTTGCTATTCATATTTATTTTGTGAAAAGTAATCTTGGGTTTGTAGCATTTCATTACATAGAAATAAGCAAATAGACGAATAAGAAAGAAAACACACTTACCAGTACTATATCTGGCAAGTGTGAAAACACACTATTTGCTTATATATATATATATATATATATATATATATATATATATATATATATATATATATATATATAAAACACACGTCTATTTGTTTATATATATATATATATATATATATATATATATATATATATATATATATATATATATATATTAGCTTTGAAATTCTTTGCTATTCATATTTATTTTGTGAAAAGTAATCTTGGGTTTGTAGCATTTCATTATATAGAAATAAGCAAATAGACGAATAAGAAAGAAAACACACTTAACAGTGCTATATCTGGACACACATACGGAAATGAACCGCTATACACACGAAAACGAACCACTTAGAAGTTGTACAAGTTCTTTCACCTTTCTTGAGGATCTTCAGAGCAGTATACGATTTATTTCATTGATCATTCATACTTGAATTTAAATTACCAATACACCAACACTTGCAGTGACGTTTTATTTATAAGTGTTGGTGTATTGGTAATTTAAATTCAAGTATGAATGATCAATGAAATAAATTCTGTATCACTCCCTCTTTGAATGCTTCAGAACTCTATTGTATATATAATTCAATATTTTCCCGCATATAGTTGGAAAAAGTAGTTGTTTTTCAATAGGTTCAACAAGATTTTATGCATTTTAAAGTTTAACATCTTCTGGATAACTGTATGCCTAATGCTTTTATATATAATATGTTCAAATAGAACAAATATAAATAGTAGACTAGGTTTGTGTATTCTAAGAATGAGTTCCGTCAAAAACTAATGTCATAAAACGTCACTGCAAGTGTTGGTGTATTGGTAATTTAAATTCAAGTATGAATGATCAATGAAATAAATCGTATACTGCTCTGAAGATCCTCAAGAAATGTGAAAGAACTTGTACAACTTCTAAGTGGTTCGTTTTCGTGTGTATAGTGGTTCATTTCCGTATGTGTGTCCAGATATAGCACTGGTAAGTGTGTTTTCTTTCTTATTCGTCTATTTGTTTATTTCTATGTAATGAAATGCTACAAACCCAAGATTACTTTTCACAAAATATATATATATATATATATATATATATATATATATATATATATATATATATATATATATATATATATATATATATATATATACATATACTAAAAAGTACGTACTATACGAGATTAACATTGAAGTTCACAATAATATTAATATATTGTATTGAAAGCATATTTGATTTTATTAACTACACACACATTATTAAATTTACATGCTTCTAATGTGGAGAGGCCAAGGCAACATCGACAGGCGACTAAAACCTCACCAAACTCAAGGAAATATCTGGGGGTACTACGCAGTTAATTGACAAGATTTTAAAGGTGTACTTATAAAAAAAATAAAAAAGTGTACTTATAGAAAATTATAAACATAGTACACATTTCGAATTTTATTTCCAAGTGCGAAGTTAAGTAAAGGGTAAATAAAAAAAATAATGGTAAATTACTGAACAAAATGTTTATGTATCATTGTTTTTAATTTTAAAGTAGGTAGGTATTTAAAAATTTGTATCAAACCAATTCTTTAAAATACCAAAATTAATTATACCGAGAAAAAAATATGTAAATCCTATGTGAGATAGATTACTAATTTATCCTAAAAATTAGACTGGAGTGTGCTGCTTAATTTAATATGACCGCCAATCTCAAGAAAATACCTCCAAATAAAATAAGAAAATATTAACAACTTCGAACCTCGACGCAAAGAACGGCGATAAGTTTACAAATTACATTGGTCAACAATCAAGGAAAGATTGTGTGAAGGTGTTCGTAGAAGTCGTAAAAGGAACATCGCCGGAAAATTTATTGCATCAATTGAAACCACTGTTTACTATTCAATTTATAAGATGTAATTCTTATAAGCTAGATACACTACGGAGCGGCTGCGCCTTAAAAGTTTGCAGAAAAAGGTGGATGCGACGGGAGGTTCCTCCTCAACAGTCTTGTGGCATCACTCCACTCGCAACATTATTTTTTCCGCATTTTTATGTTACCCTTATAGAAACTAGTGTAAGATATTTATTTGTGGTGTGATTTTTTACTTTTAAATTTGTCTGCAGATGTGGCTTTCAGTTTCAACATTAGCGGCAATTTGCGTGCTCTTCGAGATCTCAGAAGCCATACATTCCGAAAATGATTTAGAAGTTATATTTAAAGAAAGGTATTTAATTTTTCTCATAGTAATATTATATTTTCACCGTCAAGAAGAACATGGACGTCGGTGTAATATAAAACTCATTGTTCTAACTTTGGTAATAATAGGGGAGGCAGTGAATCGATAAGATTGTTGCTGATTGTAAGCAATAATTTGTTTATTCAATTGGGGTTTTCCCATGGGATGAGACAAGAGGCTTAAGAAAATAAAAATGCGATCCACTTATTTTTCCACTAATGAAATTGGTTTTAGTGGTTAGGTGGTATACTAAAATTAAGTCTAATTAACAGTTTGGCTGATATCTAAGCATATAAAATGTGTCTAGCAGGTGAAAAACTGAAAAAAAATAATTGCCCTCATTTTGGCAGTCCTGAAAATTTATCAGATGACAGTTTGCATTATAACAATAGCTTAGAATACAATCTGGCAATAATAGGAGACCACCGGGGCCTTACCTGACTCGTCTGATGCTCGTTAAGCGCGCTCAATTTGGTACCCACGAACTTTTATGTGATTTTGAATCCATCATCAGTCAAGAATTGTCGTAGAAAAACATCTCAAGCCTCACACGGCTTTGAAAGCTTGGAATCTCTAAGATCACTGAGTCGCAAAACATGTTTTCATTGATTTTTCGATTAGTAATCAAGCATTAAAGTTCAAAAAATAACAAAATATTTTTTTTTTAAATTTTTGCAATGCTGCAGTTTAATGATTTCTTTTAAACGCGCGAGTCATATAATTATGGAGTATTGTTTTCTATACGACCATTTTTCGGAGATATCGACTATGAAATGAAAAAGCTCACTCTCGACTGATTATTGCTTGTATCTCCTGAACTAATCATCATACAGCGATGTCTCAGTGATTTTTGAAAAGCTTAAACAACTATCTATGCCGCTCTATTATTAACATAACGTTGATTGTTTATTAAACTTTGTAGTCGTTTTAAAGATAACGGCATATTTGTACAAAGGATGCTGTAATCTAAAAAATAAGCACTGAATAATAAATATCCGGCACATGCTCAAGTCTAGGATAAATACATCTACATTTTAGAATAGCTATATGATCTTCATTGTATACCGAACAATATAAATTGACATCTTTTGTAAATATTAGGAAGTGACAAATTTTATTTAACTTAAATGTGTTTAAAAATGTTTTTCTTTTCTCTAAGGGCTAACAATTTTTTTACTTTATTTCGACCCTCGATTGAAAATATATATCAGCTCAAGTATAAAACTTATTTCCGTTCTCTCAAATTGTATGCAAATTGACATGCGGTTCGAAACATTAACGAAAATTACTTGATTTTCAAAATTGGTATGGCTCCGGTTATAAAAACAGGTTGCAAACTTGGGATATTACTTACAATGAATGACATGTCTTTTTATGATATGTTATTTACTTGACATGTCATTCATTTTACACTTTTGCAATTTTTAGTGAAGGCAAGTTTTGCACGTTTTAGTTAAGTTATAGAGAATAATTGTTATTTTTTGAATTATTTATAAGTTTTTATTAAGTTCCGGACCTCAAATGGGTTGCAAATAGAAATTTAGATTAGCAATATATCTCCAAGCTTGTGTTTGTAGTTATGTGTATCTCAAAATTTGACCAGAATTTCTGTTATTCAGACCTTTATTGTCTTCAGTGACTGGTCTACACCCCTACTATAATTATTCGTGTAGTTATTATAGGTACCTACCTAAAATTGGAGAGCAAAATACTTTACTTAGAAGAACACTGTTTAATATAATCTGTACAAAAATCGCATTCTCAAATTAAATCAAATCAACACTATTTAGGTTACTTGTTACTATCATTATTATTAAAGATCTTATTATTAGAAAATATAGTTTCGAAAAAAAAAATGTAGGGCTGTAACTGAACCCGTTCTACAAGTTAATGGAAGCACTGTGTCGTGCAGAAATTTATGAGTAAAAGAAGCAATAATATATTTTTTAATGGAACGCCGTGTATTGTTGAATTTTGTATTTATTCCTTTTTTTTGCTTATTATCATTAACAGCACTATACACCTACAGTTTTGTGGTTTTACAAATATCACGAAAACTATTTTATAGATATTATTAAAAGCTAATTACAGCAAAAAATTGTTAAATATTGTAGAATATTTTTTATAATTTTATTTAGTTTAAAACTGAGTTAAAATTTTTTTTAAAAGGTTTCCAACACGTGTATTATTTCTAGAAATATACGTGCAAAAAGTAATCCACATAACACCAATTTTCAAATTTATAAAATTTGTAAAATAAGATTTTTCTGGAACGTTAGCTGGATAATGCTGCCACCTACCAGCCGTTATCGTGGCATGCGGGTAAAATATAAGATCAGCGACAACGCTTTCCAAAGTTTGTATCAACACTGAGCGCTAAATTGTAGTACCTACTTACCTTACATTGTCTACAAGACTTTTTACTGTTTAACAGTTTAATAAATGGTGATATAACGTAGAACAACTTTACAGAATGAATTATAGTTCAGCAAAACATTTTAATTACATGTATCGGCTGGAGAACTATTTAAATTTAGTGAATTAAAAATTCAAATTTGCCTGAATATGCGACGAAAGTGTGTCTTAACTGTATTGCCGCCCCTGTTTTGTAGGTATTTAGTAATAATTCAATAATTGTAAACTGGAGTAGGTAGGTCGTTCCTAGTTTACAAGTAGTCGTTAGTCGAGTAGGTAGGTCGTTCCTAGTAGGTCGTTCAATTTTATTAATTATTTGTGGTTCTGTGGTGATTGGTTGCGTTTTATAAATTATGGGTAAAATACAAGAATTTCAAAAAATCTGGAAAGAAAATACTTTATTTTTCTCAACGAAGTCCAAATAGAAGAATTGGCGCATGTAAAACGTTAGTAAAATTTAAATAAAATATTTTTTAGCAGTTTATTTTTATTTCATTTAAATTTAGTGAGAGGTACTTAGGTACCTACTTAAGTTGAATTTGATGTATGTATTTTGCTACCTTCTAAAATATAAAAGTTTAAATAATAACGCTCTAGCCACATTATTTAATAGCTATTATTTAAAGTTGTAGGTTTAAATAAGGTTTATAAATAGAAATAGATATTTGCAAAAAGTACTAATGTATCACCTGAAATTAAATAAAAAAACAAGAACATAGTTATAGAATAACCACTGTAGGTATTTAACATTTTCGTAACTGTTTGTTTTACATAGTCCAGAGTACCATAGAGCAAGTACATATAGTATTAATATTAATAATTAATGACTATCATATTATGTTTAGGCATATATTTAATAATGAATAAATAATATAAATAAATACTATGAATAAATTATATTAAATAAATAATGAATACATAAAAAAATATAATTGCTAAGTGCAACGTCTGCATCAATATCGAGATAATTTGAAAATAGTGTCTAATAATTTTAGCACCCTGTATATGAGAAACAAGGTTTTCGTGTAATAAATTTTAGTAATGTACTAGTAGTAATGTATGTATTAGTAAATGTACTATAATATTTTGATGAGAACTATTTTACATTAAATAATTACTTTATTAAATAAAGATAATGGACAAGTATGTCATTAAGTGTCATTTAATTTAGGATGTAGTAGGTACCTACGTAAGGTAATAGTCTAATCAACAAGTGCCATTTTGAGTGAGTAGCCAACAAGTGCCATGAATTTCTCTTAGCATTTACCGAAAATTATCCACGAGCTAACTGCTGGAGCAAAGTCTATGGTGCATTAAAATCGTCGATATAGCCAAATAAGATGCGGATATTGTGGATATTGATAGCTATTTGTGGCTGTACATTTTTTTGGTCACCTTTCTTAGACTCGGTTTTAATATGAATATTACATTTTTCTGATAGCAGTAACAATAAAATAGTAAAATGCACATCTCGGACAACTATATACCTACATTAGTGTCAAGAAAGCAAATTTTCCCTGTATTATACATTTCAAAATACGACAAAATTTAAGTTGGACGAATATGTTCCTTGATGAAAAATTTTAACGAATCTACACGAATTTATTTATTAAATTTTTAAATTAATTTTTTTATAGTTTTAATCAAATTTAGTACACCATAAAATTATGCAAAAATTCGTGTAGTTTATATGCAAAATTCTAAGAAGTTTTCGTGACCGAATTTTCGTCATTATTTTCCATGTTGTATGGGAAATAAATAATGTCTTACCTTTTGCATGATAGGCAATAAGTTGCTGCACACAAAACAAAAACTTTTTTAATCGGTTTACCAGTACAAAAATTAGAGGACCATGAACTTAACCAAGAAATCGAGCCACTTTTTTTGAAACAGTCATTGTCAGTATTGTCAGTATCGTCTTTGCATAGGTAGGTACTTTACATTAAAATCTTAACACACAATTCAGGTTTATTTCTCGACTTCATGTTTCTTTAGATGAGTTTTGTCTCTATCGGGTGTTGTTATTTTATTTAAGAGTAAGTGGGCATTTTAATTGCCAATAAAATAAAACTTCCGTACCTACCTAATATACTTAATGTTAGTAGACTTACATTAAGCAAACCATTTATCCTACATTATAGTACCTACCTACATTCTTTCCTATTCACAGATTTATGTAAGATACTATTATAAAACTCTGTTATATACTTAATATTTGGGGATACCGGAGGGCAAAATATTTGCTCGAAAAAATTATGATATGAAAAAAATATGTTAAATATTTTTTTAAAATTATCAAAATACAAAATCACAGATATATTGCTTTGTCCCCAACTATAATCGACATTAATTTACAAAGTGACAATTAGAAAATGAAATCTGATCAATATATTGTTGAATTGATCAAGATATTGTCAAATAACAAAGAAATACGGCCAATATTTCTGCATCCATCACAGTTATTCATTATTCTTATTACAGTTCGTACAATATGTATGTATAGTTGAACGACCGGCAACTCTGACCTACACAATGTTTTTCAATGGCGTAGACATTTTTTTTCTTAGGGGGGTGAAAGTAGAAGGTTTTCATATGCATATTTTCAACACCACAGCTGATATTGAATGCAAGTTTCCACACCACTCATGAAGTATTGCTTTCAGCGCGTTACCATTTTTTAGTGGGTGGTTCGCCAGTAGCCATATTTCCCACAAGTAACAAAAATAAATATGTACAAAACAGCTAAGTAGTCGAGAAAAATAAACTTTAAAACGGAAAAATAAAATAAATATACTTGCGATTGAAATACAATCATATTTATTGTGTAAGTAGGTACCTACATAATCTACCAAATCGTTAACACTCAACAAAGGCAGAGATTATTAACAGACAAGTTTTGACAAAGATCAGAGCTTGTTTGTTAATAGGTACCTACATAACTAAACCGAGACTAAATTCAACACATTTTTAAAAATCATTACAAATGCAATACATACCTACCTACCAGCTTCTCATCGCAAAGCAATTTCCAATACACACACTTTTTACAGCCAATCAAAATTAGAAACTGACCTTGAGGTATTTTACAGTCATTGAAAATTTTCCTTTCTTTTGTGGCTAGGTAGGTACATGGTTATAATTTTATAAACAGTCTATAGAACTTTTAATTTTGCCCACTGATGTAAATTATTAATTTCTGATCTAAGATGGTAGGTACCTACATAAAAATAAAGTCAATGGACAATAGGTACCTACTTATGTAATAAACCAGAGAGCGTTTTCAGTTTTGTAAATCCCAATAAAAAACCTAACTTATATCGTTGCATTTAGCATTTATAACCTAGCGGCCTCAAGCACTGGAATATTTTTTGGATAAAATTATTTGAGAAATGTCGTAAGTGGAGGATGTAATAGGTACCTACCTACCTCAGTACATGTCAGTACCTACTTCGAGCAGCCCATAAATCAACTTTTTTTTTGTTAAAGTCGGCTCTGCTCTAACACCCACTATCCATTTTTGCCGTCAAATAATATTTTCTTTAAATTTTTTTAACATGCCTATCCTATCTCGTAAATAAAGCGAGGTCTGGTGGAAATCTACGTTTTTCAGGTTTCATACGAAACGAACAAACATGTTTGCTAACCGCCATACTATTTTATTTCAACTCTCGTAGCGATGTATACCTACATAATTAGGTATATAAATAATATATTAGCAATTCCCGCGAACACGCCACTGTAAGATATGCGAACCTGATCCTATTCGATCCGAGAATCCGATCCCGATCCGAGAGATACGTTTCCAATATGTTAAAAAGAAATATACTGCTCGAATATTCGTTATTGGAAAGGTCGTGGATCGGCGTTGCCGCTTTTAACTATAAAAATAGATGTTTACGTATTTGTCATATTTAAAGTAGACGAAAATAAATGTAAAAACGTAACATCTTGGCCTATAATATATTATTGTGTGCCCAATTATTATTTAATAACATTCATAAATAATATATACAACTTTAATATAGTATTGTGGAATTTGATATTTTAATCGAATACAATAAAAATTGAGAATTACATGTGGCAACTGCGCGGTATCTTATATGGGGTCAGTTAACTATACATACATATTGAATGAACTGTAGCTACTAACTCTAAAAGGAAAATGTCTAGTCGTGCCATTTCACCATATCATGGTTCATCCATGTCATTCCATTTCCAAGAGTTTATATCATAAGAGAGCCTCCACATTTAATCCATTATGTAGATTTTAAAATGGCTATAGTGTATTTTTTATTTGAACTAATTTCAGGACACATTCCGACTGGAAGAATGCATGGCACAATGAAAAATATTCTAGATGTCGAGAAACTTTGATAAGGCATCTGTACTGGGCTTGTGAAAAGGACATATATCGCTTAACTAGAAGGAGCGACCCATCCTATAAGAATTACAACGATATCGAGGAAGGTAATGATCTGTAATATCTGACACGTAAAAGTAAAGTAGAACATTTTGAATAAAATATCTACCTGTATAAGTACAAAAGACATTGTACAAATTTAAAAATTTTCTTTTGCAAAAAAATTACACAGGCGCTTTGTTCTCACCAAATTTCATGATGTCAGTTTTCCCCCTCATTCAAGACAACATTCTTCTCGGTCGGAGCCGAAAGCTCTATAACGATATATGTAATATTGT
This sequence comes from Tetropium fuscum, assembly GCA_964058915.1. Classification (NCBI taxonomy): domain Eukaryota; kingdom Metazoa; phylum Arthropoda; class Insecta; order Coleoptera; family Cerambycidae; genus Tetropium; species Tetropium fuscum. The sequence continues at coordinate 471,002 of CAXKVY010000320.1, forward strand.
GTCAGAGGCAAGATACCAGCTTATTTGCTGGTATCTTGCCTCTGAAAAACGTATAGGTAGGTAAGTTTTGGTGATGTTCGATGGAAACTCAAAATTTTTGCAAAAAATTACAGGGACCTACCAAAGTATAAGAGTCAAAAAATACGTAAATAATGTAAAGTTACATTCTGTATTATACTACTTTTTTTTTTGAGACGTAACCATAGAGATTTATAATTGTCATAATTTTCAAATAGACAGTAACGAACTGCCGGTTTCAAAAAATTAATCATCGTGCTTTTATTATTGTAAATTTGTTTAAAAATAACCGAGTCTATTGTCGTTACTCAACGTCAGTTACGCACAAGATTCAATATTTGAATCAGATTCCTCAGTGTAGAAACAAAAAAATTTTAAAATGGGTTGGTCAATTTAGAAGAAAGTTGGTATATAAGTAAGTTGACAATCATTCCAACCATGGGCGCCGTTCCAAAATTTTTCAAAGGGGGCAAGATTTTATTGATGAGGTTAGGACAACTTTGTCACAAAATTTTAAAGGACACTTCGTTGAACATATTTATAAAAAATAGGTACATGTAAAATCAAAACATTTATCCATTTATACAAAATTAAAAACAGCTTTAACAAAAAGTTTTAAAAATTGTATTAAACTAAACATTATGACGTCTAGATATTTTTATTTTCTTATTTGAAGGAAACAATAAAAATACATGTTACAAAAGTTAAAAATTGTACATATCGTAACTTCGTAACTCAAAATAAAAACAAAAACATAATAAAAAGTCACAAACTCTTTATATATAATACCAAGTATTATATCAGTCATGGTTACTAAACATACATTTTAAATGTCTTTTACCCAATTCAAATAAATAAATGACTTTTTTATCTATTTGCATTTTACTAATCATGGACATATTCCCTGTGTCCAGTAAGACGATTTTCGCATAGGTATGAGAGATGAATGAAACCGTGAGAGAAAAAATGCTAAAGTATTATCAGACGAAAACGTAGTAAATATACAAATAAATATACAAATTCTAAAACATTCTTCTGCAGACTTTTCCACAATGTTTAATCGGCATCGAGTTCGTTAGCGAATTCTGTACATGTTTTGAAAATATCGGAAGTGACAGAATAAGCGTTATTTCTGTCGTTTTCAAACATAGTGATAAGTGTATCAATGTTTTTTACAGAGATTTGTTGAGCTTTTTTTTATTTTGTTTTGCATTAAAATGTTGATCTGTAGACATATTCCAAGGCTGTTGTAGTACAGTAACAGTAGACCTTCTCTGTAGCTGGCGCTCACAAATAATTCCCGGCAAGCTGATTTTTTTCAGGAGCGATGGAGGTGTGTCTCCCGAGTATCCAACCAAAAAGTAACACTCCACACCCCTTGTAGGGTGTTGCAATAGGGGTGGATTTCTATTTTTTTATTTTCTTTTTAAAACTTGTACATAATAATATTCTCTACAACTTTGCTTAATAAAATTTTTTGGTACCTGAGATTTTTGACGGTCCAGAGCATTATACGGGAAAGCATCCACCATATTTATTTATTATAGTTCAGGAAATATACAAACAAAAGGCTGTGCAGCTGGTTTTTGCAGGGTTTATCGAGAACTTCTCCTGAGTTTCCAAACAAAAAATCGCAGTCCAACACCTTCCGGGTTTAGCGCAATATTTTTTGGTCACTTGTACTCAATAAAAATCTCTACAGCGTTATATCCTTGTAATTAATTTTTTTTAATGTTGATATTAACCAGCAGTGGCCTCATTAAATGAAAAATTTAAACTATAAATCATAAACATATTTATGTAAATCATATACACGTAAATCACTGAAAACACAAAGTTACCTCGACGTTACATCCCATTTGTTTCAATAGTCATACCTCAAAATTTCATGTGAACATCGCTATTAAATATGCTTGAATATTAAAAAACAAACAATCTGCAAAATCGGTGTAACTTTTATTAAGTACAAGTAACCCCCAAAAGCAGCCCCAAAATAATGAGACCACCCCTATTGCGCTAAACCCCGAAGGGCTTGGACTGCGATTTTTTGGTTGGGAACTCAGGAGACAGTTCTCGATCAACCCTGCAAAAATCAGTTATTCAGCCTTTTGTTTATATATTTCCTGAACCATAATAAATACATATGGTGGATGTTTTCCCATATAATGGGCGCTGGACCGTCAAAAATCAAAGTTACCAAAAAATGTTTGGCAAAGTTGTACAAAATATTATTATGTATAAGTTGGACAAAGAAAAGAAAAAACAACCCCTATTGCAACACCCTACAAGGGGTGTGGAGAACACCCTTCCTGCGATCCTGAAATTTTTTTTTTTGAAAATTATATCTTTATTGGACTATTGTTATAGAAATAAATTTTTCGTAGAAAAACCTGATTGAGATATATTTCGAGGACCACCTGGTTTCACATAACAACCCATGTTTGGAACGAGAGCCCGTCTTTTTAGACCCCCTTTTTACGTTCATCTTTTTACGTTCACTAAATAAATTAATAGCTTTCCTAGAGACGCCTACAGAACTTTGGATAATTTGAACATAATTCAGTGCATTCAAAATTGAACTTGGGATGGTTTGAGCATCCATCGCTATTAAGTACCTAATATCAAGGGAAAGTTGCTATTATTTCTATATATTATTATTGCTATATATAGAAATGCCAAATCATTAGTCTGCCATACTTTTACTGGACGAAAATTCAGTAATTTACTCATAAGTCAATATTTACGAGTAAATTATGGGGGGTTAGCCGCTACCAGAAAAGGTGTAAAAATGATTTCCCCCAACAGATGAGTTCCCGTGCTTTCCTGGTGAATTCCCGACTTTCTGATAGATTTCAAATAAGTCGACAGTCTAATAACTACTTCATAAATTCGCTTTAAATGAGGTTTCTGTGAATTCCTCTTGACTTCCTAATGAGTTCCCCCGATTTCATCTTGGGTTAATCAAAAGGTACTCTGAGATCCTCTGATTTCCCTATGAGTTCCCATTGAATTATTTCTAAGTTCTTGAGGGTGTACAAAAGATTTTCCAAGTGGTTAACCCTGTGGGTTGACCCCTACCAGAAAAGTGTACAAAAGATTACTCCCAACGGATGAATTCCCCTGACTTCCTGATGGATTTCAAATAAGTTAAATCAAGTCAAATAAGTAAAATAATAAAAATGTGCTGAGTTTCTCTTGACATCCTCATTAGTTCCCCTGATTTCCTCTGAATTCCTCTTGAGTTTATCAAGAGTTCCTCTGAATTCCCTATGAGATTCCATTGAACTCCTGCTGAGTTCCTGAGGATGTAGGTACAAAAGAATTTCCAAGTGGTTAACCGCCCAGTAAATTATGAAAATATCCAAATAATAAAGTGCCCTCTATTGTTATTTGTCATTACGGATATATGTAACGGAGCCCATGATTCCAACACATCTTTTTAATGTAGTACATGTATTAAAGGCATCGTTTTATTACAGTAAATTTCCCATGGCTAGCTCCAGAGAAGGCAAAGAGACTACTCCGTTTCAGAAGGCATATTAATCGCAGATCTGGCTCATCCATTACAAATGAATGCTGCAAGTCTACTGGGTGCACATGGGAAGAATATGCCGAGTATTGTCCTACTAATAAACGTTACACTTCATATATTTAAATAATGATTATAATAGTATATTAAATGACCAGGACAAGATACTACTCATTAAGGAATGCTGGAGTTATTTATATTTGATGTTGTTTATTTAAATGATAAACGGCAGGTATAGAGGGGGATATACCTATAACCTACTCGGAGAAAGCAATAATATACTATGCTTAGGTCATGTTATATTTATTATTTATGTTGAACAACAGTATATGATAAGTATTTAATATCACACATATATTATAGAATACAGTTTACACCGGGTAGATCAGAAAACTGTGAATTATGAGAAAATATATTTTAACTTGTTCGAAGGTAAAGAAATCTAGAGTCATCCATACTTGTTAGGTATACTTCAATATTATATTTATTACATTCTCATCTTTCTATGATATTTTTATATGCCTAATATATTTATATATATAAATGCATGTATATCTACACTGCTCATGGAATTGGTTACCATAGCAAATGTTTTCTCATTTTCGAGTGACCTTTTCTCGGAAATGTCAGCTGATTTTAACAAAAAAAAAAAAACAAATTCTGAAAGTTAATTTCTTATAGAATCAGTAGTGGAGAGTGGTCGTTCTTCCACAAAAAAAATTTTCTTAATGTAACACAGGGTGTAAAAAAATTCAATTGAGATTTTTAATATTATATCAAACTGTTTAAATATTACAAATTTATTTTCAAAATTTTAGTTTTTTAACAATTACAGTATTCTAAACTTTTTAATTGCAATACATATTCTAATAATCACATATAACCGGTAGGTAGGTACTAATATACTTTAATTTTTTTTAAATTTGCTAATTTATAATGAATAGTAGGTACTTTATTTCCTAAGGTAGCAATCCAATGCAATGTAGGTATAATTCCAACAAATTCCAGCATTCCATCAAATAATAACGTTTATAATTAGTCCTTGTGCCAAAATATATATAGTAACTCATTTCTCATTTTTATCATAACAGTATTAATTTCACAAAACACAAGTTATCATGATCATGTTTTATTGCCTATGTCAATCTAGAATAATCTCATTACAGCTAAGTATTGTAATAGGTAGACACCATGTAATAAATACTTCATATAAAATTAAAATAGATCTATCAAATTGATGTTGCAGTTGTTGTTCATAAAATGTTATTCCTATTTTATTATATCCTTATCTTGCACATTATTTGTCAATAAACACACACATAACAGTCCTTACACATAGACAGTATCATTTACTTTACCCGCGAGTTAAGCCAGGGGGCGAACGGACCAAGCCAATTGGATAGACAGAGTACCGCATTCGTTTGAACGGACAGATGCCGACACGGCGGCCATATTTACTCCGTAATACTCCAACACTCCATTATTAACGCTATAATAACTTATGGAAATAGGCTCAGATAAATAGTATTTTGAAACAATGACTCGAAGAGAAACAGATTTTCAAATGGTAACTACTGTAGAGTAAAATGTTTAAGCTTTGCCGCGAGTATGCGATGGAGTAATACGGCGGTGGCGGACGACCGCAACTATGCGGTACTCTGTTAAGCTGTCTTATAGACATATCTAGCGGCGTTTATTAGTACTTCATTTTTCCTTCTACTACTCTGAGGTCTTAAGACATCTAGCGGCGTTTGTGAGTATTGAATTTATCCCGTTTATGACGTCACCAGTATTGACGGTTGTGCACATCGAGCGTTATGTTAATAGATGTTTTGTCCTTAATGATTTACTTATAATACTACAATAATATTACCTACTTACAAGAAAGTGTTAATCAACATCAATATGATCAAACACTTTGAAATAACTGGTGTGAGTATGATCTAGGTCCCAAATAATTTATTAGTAACCCAGATTAGTGTATAATGATACACTAAAACACTTGAATAGCTGTTTACCCATATGTAAGTATCTATATTTAGTATTGCAGTTTGGATTTTCAATTTTGTGTGAGGTAGGTATAACCCTTAACGTTCGTGATACTTTTACTATTTTTTGCAGATTCGCAATAAATAGACGAAGTTATACATACATATTATATTTATTTTTAAATTTTTATGTAATGTCAAAAATGACGTTAAATAGAAATATATAACTGAAACCGAAATCGAAAATACATGTACTATTCCAATTTCTGTTAAGTAATTGTACAAACTGCACATTTATTTTAACATCAATAAATAGATTTAAACATACATCTTTCTTTTAATTGTTATGAACTTATATTTTAATCTTTTGTATGTGTGAAACGGGCTTAATGCCCGTGATTGTCAATGATCACCTTTGCTCTCTGCGTTATTGTGTAAACTGGGCTTTATGTCCTTGTGATTATCTATGCTTGTGATAGTGATATTATGTGAAATGTGAATGTGATGTAAGTTGCATATTCGAGCTGTCAGTAGAGAAGTATTAAAATTGAAGGGATTTTTTTTTATTAAAAATTAGCGTTAATGTGTCAAAATCCACCTTCTAAAGTGCCCAGAGTCCCACGAAGTACCTAACATAATTCAATTAAATTTTAAACTAAATTCTAGAAAACCCATTCTAAATTCTGTTACTTACCATTTTGTTAGCCTTTGCCGCCAGTAAGTGCTACATCCTACTGTCGTAGACACAAACATGTTAAGTGAACTAAAAATGCTTGTTCGTGCAAAAATGTCATTTTTATTCAGTTTTATTAGCTTTGCTGACTTTCGCTCTTACATGAACACCACTATATCTTAAGAAATAAATATAAAAGTTAATCCATGAATATATAATACCAATTGCACAATAAACAGAAGTGATCATTAAAGGTAAAAAGGGTAACCACCTATTAATCCCTAGTAAATGATGTATCACATTCTCATATAAAAATATTACTCCTAAACCTAATATATATACACTTTCTAATGGATTTAATAAAGGCAATGTATAGTTACAAATTGATAGTGGATACATTTTATATAAACTGTGGAATGAATAGAGTGAATATAATAAAAGCAATAGTACTTTAACACACAATAATGATATTGGATATAACAGTGGAAATAAGGAATAGTGTCCCACTGTAGATAAAATTAAAAATATTCTTGCATCTGTGGGTTCCATAATTGATAATATGCTAAAAAAACAAACACCGAACTTTTTAGTGAACAAATATTGATATAACACAAAGCATTCTCAAAATTGTGACAACTATTTATATTATAGGTACGTAGGTAAAAAGCTAGGGAGGGATAAGTAGTTTTAGGTGCCACATAAAATTTATACAAAATATTTTTTATTTTTAGAAATTAATATATTTTTTTTATATTTAGTCTAATTTCATTGATTTAATAATAATTAATATAGGTTTAACCCATAATGACCTTAATGAGATGTATTAGTAATGGTATAATTTTCAAATATTGTAATTACAGTGGTTCTATGAAGTATGGAAAGTTGAATGACCGGCAAATCTGACCTATAAAATGCTATTCATGGGCGTAGGCATTTTTTTAGGGGGTCCAAAGTAGAAGGTATTTATATGCATATTTTAAACATCACAGCTGATATTGATATTTCCCATAAGAAACAAAAATAAATATGTACAAAACAGCTAAAATAAATAATATATACAACTTTTATATAGTATTGTGGATCTGATATTTTAATTGAATATTGAGAAATTTGAGAATTGTGGCAACAGCAATTAATTGTTCCTTTAGGCAGGCAGTCAGTGCACTTTATATATCTCTTAGAACTACTGTAATTTAATACATAATAATACATATTATTGTGTAAGATATTAAGTAAGAATTTACATGCAATAAAACATAAAAGTTTATGCTTGAGTTTTCTTTATAATTTTATAATGTAAATATTAATTTTTTTATTATACTTACCATAGAGGAATTATTGTCATCAATATTGCTTTTTCATGAACATGCCAGCCAAACAAAAATGATGTTAAACCACACAAAACCATACATCTTATAAAATTGGTGGTATGTTTATTGAGAAAAAATAATTTCACCATTGCAGGAATCATACATAATATAGTTAATAAGATTGTTGCAGTTGGAGAAACATTAGGTAAAAACGAGTGAGAAAATTCTTGAACTAAACCACCTGTCATAGATGCTTCGAATATATTTCCAGAGCTTATACCAATTTTTGAGGCTGAATGAGAAAACTATGTTATCATTGAGCTATTTTTATAATTTTTTATGGTATTACCAATAAAGAATCCAATTTTATCTACTGTATTATAAATTGCCCAAACATTAGGAGCCCAATATGAATGGCACAGACCTCGCTTAAATGGAAATAATCTTGAGAATACCTAAAATAATTAACAATGTATAAATGGAATAATTATAGTTTATAATAACATTTAAAAGTATTAAATTAACTTTTTATCGTGTAGCAGCCGTTCTAATTAACTTATACATTCAAAACTTGGCTGCTAATAAGTAGGAAGCTTAAGTCAGCTATACATGAATTTTTTCATAGCGAATTGAACAATTACTCGTGAAAAAATCGTTGCGTAATGTAGTTCGTTCAGCTGCCTCAGTCAGCCGATAGCGCTGCTTATTCTACGCTCAATCAAGCGTATAACCTACAATTTTGGGTTTTAACATGAAATACGCAGTTTATGCTTATTTTTCGTGTAGTACTAACATTTTGTCATAGCCCAGAAAAACATAATAATGACAACAAAAATTAAGGAGTGACTGAGAAAATTAGATAATATTCAGAATCAATAAACTGAAACTAAAAAATGTAATTAAGCCGGTTGCTGAAGTATGCAAAAAAAAATATAAAACATGAAATAAAAAATTGTGCCATGAATGGCATGGTAAATATAACTGAACAACGGTGTTTTCTGTGTTCACTTATATTTACCATAAATCAAGGAATTTCCCCGTAAAACAATGCATTGAATTACTAATTATATACAATAAATAGTGCTATGTTCTATTACTTACTGTAATAAATATAATTAAACCATGAGCATTTATACTATTTACTTACTTGTGGTAGATCGTCGATGAAAGGCAAAAATGTAACAAGGAACACTCCTACAACTACAGAACCCAATAAAAGAAGGTTTCTAAAAGTGCTTTTAGATATGACGTTGTTCAATGTAACAGTTTCTTTTAAGCAGTAATGCCTTAATAGGTACACAAAATATGCTGGTGCCAAATATATGTAAATATGTTTCATATTCAGTAACACAGTGAACCAAAATCCAGATAATATATGTTCTCCCTAAAATTAAAATATACATCAAAATAAATTTATAACTTCAGTGGATTTAGTAAGTTGAAAACAAAAAAAGCATGCAATATACAAGTACATAACACTTAAGGTATATGATATACGTTGAGGTATATGATATACATCTGACAAGCGATTTTGTAATGAAATATCATCATACTGTATTTCGGCTTATTATTTTCAGAATAATCGCTAGCACGCAAAATATACATCTTAAGTAGCCGCCGTGCCGCTTCCTAAGAATCTCACCTAAATTTTCAAGAGTAAAACACTGATTATATCCCACGGTATGAATATCGCTTTTCATTCTTTTTTACATTACACACCAGTGTGTTCCAGTTGACACAACATAATTATCAGATTTTAACATAGTTCTTTTAAGTTTTTAATGGAAAATAAAATTTTAATATACAGTACAACTTCGGTAATCCGGACAGTTAGTTTCTAATTTTTTGAAACGGTTTTATTTAGCTTGACTTCGTATATTTGGTTGTGTGTTTTATGTTTGCAAAATTTTTCAACTACTACCCGATGAGCTAGACTTGAAATGGTAGGCGTATAGTGTTCCGGTGAGAATACAATTTATATTTTTATTACAAAAAAAATCAAAATGACGAATCCAAAATGGTGGACATTCCTATTTATAAACCGATTTGTTTCAAACTTGAAACTCTGCGGTGTTTAAAGTCACTCAATACAATTTTTGACTCAAACTTACAAAAGACAAAATGGCGGATATCCTATTTATGAACCGATTTGTCTGAAACAAGTTACTCGGGGTTGTTTAGGGTTACTGGGCGTACTTGGTTGCTTTTAACGAGTCCCATACGTTATACTTGGTGATGAGGGTCTGATGATGGAAGAAGGACAGTGGAACTAAACGATTTTATTCTAAATCATCAGTTGTATTAAAAACTGCAAAATAATTAGGACACAAACCTGGACCTTCCTGAGCGTCTGACGTTTGGTAAGAAATAAGAACGTGGGGCGCATAAAAACCATATTTCAAATGCGCCCCACGTTTAAAAAGTTAAAAATAATTAAAAGTTAGTAATAGTTAAAAGTTTTTTTAACTATTTTTTAAACATTTCAGACACCTGAAGTGTCCGACCATTCATTCGGACACTTCGGTAGGTATATATATTTTTATATATGTAGCTGTAATAAAATACACATGGTGTACCTACAGGTCATTATTTTATGTGGTCTTTTAAATGGAAACATGGGGATAAACGAAAAAATCGCACAGAAGTGTAAGCTCACTAAATTTCACCCTCTACTAGTAACAACACAAGAGATTTAGATACCTACCTTCAACATGTATGCAATAGATATCAATAATATACCATACATGACACCATTGTATTGAAAGTGTATATGATCCACCATTATTAGGCCACAATTAGTTATTAATAAAATTGGTAAGACTACATCTTTCCGCCAGCTCTTTTGTAAGGCAGAACAACATCTAAAAAAATATAAAAATGGTAAGTATGGTGTATGTGTAAGTACAACATTTCAAATAGTAAAATTTTTAGCAAAATGACAATTTTTGAAAATATATCAATTTTAATTTATTAATTATAATTATTGAGATAGTAGTTATCCATAGTTCTAAAATTGCATTTAACCAGACAGACAACCTACAGAGACATCTAGTGGTATGTTTACAAAGTTTTCTATTTATATTAGCTTGAGCATATTTTTTGTTTGATGTTTGCAGATTAAATATGGCGCGCGATAAGTCATGATGTTTCGAGTGCTATGTATCTGCAACCGTCTAAAATTTTAATGTTTCAATTATATACATTGTTCGCAAATGTTCCATAGAATAATGTATATCCTATATATTATATATCCAGTTTCGTATATCAGCACATTAATTTATAAAATTAAAACTAAGAATCATTACTGAAAAATTTTCGGAAAGCATTCTTTGCATTTTTACACAATTTGTATCACAGTAACTTTATATTTGGGTTTATTGAAAAAATGTGTCTCATTTTTTTCCAAATGTATTTGTCGCGTGTAGCACACTGAATATCTTGAGTGTATTTCTATAAAATGTTTTTTCAGCAGTTGCAAAGTCGCTGGCATCATATTCATTAATGTTAAATTAAATAATTAAAATTAAGTAGGTAAATCAAAATTATTAATCTCAATTCTACTTACTTATAAACACCGAAAGCATATATTAAATCAGTAAATATAACTGACAGTCTCTGAAACAGAACTGTACTGTCTGAAGAGTAGTTTATATGGTTAACATTTAACATTTTCGGATCAAACAGTGCTGCGATATGCGATAAAAAATATTCAAACCAAGCAAAAAGCGGTGGATAATCTAGGGTCCATTTTGACGTATCCTCGATATACCATTTTTTTAAAGGTAAACTGTGTGTGATTGCTAACCAATTTCTATGCACTTCAAAATCCGTGGAACGACTAAAATAAAACAAATAGGTATTATTTTTTTGTAAATATTGGATTGAAATTCATATTTTTATTACTTACTATGCTGGAACAAGCAATAATTTGACACAAGATGTTAGTAAAGTTGTAGTAAATATCATTGTGGATAAAATTTTAATTTTCCTACCCTGGTTTGGTTACAAACATCAAATTTGAGGTTATGTCTATCCACATAACACAAATAAAACTATTTCAACCAACACATAACCATACTTAATATATTATGGCACATAAAACAAAATTACCTGTCACATCGCAATACCACAGACAATATCGGCCCGACCCTCAGATTTATCTGAGGCCCTACCCATATCAAAGATGATATATAGATAGATAGTCAACTCTGTGTTATAAATTTATTGCTCACAATTCGAATTCGCTTGGCGCTCAAATTAGATATAATTATAATTAAGTGATAAAGTATATTCCCCGAGTGTAAACATGGTAAGACGAAAATAGCACCTTATCCTTTTTGATTTACGCGCGCCCATATTTTTGGCAATCGATGTGACCTCGATAAGAGGGGACCGAGAGGTACCATCGCACTTTACCCCTAATATCTATGTAGACCGAGACCGCCTCGGGGTGTCACAAATGTGATCAGTGTCGCGTGAAGTTGCGCAGCCTCCCCCTGCTTCAGCAACTCTGGAACAAATAACCGCTCCAATTAATTAAATGATTAATTAATTAATTCCCTCAGCTCAGCTGACAGCAGACCACAGAACAGTGATTTGTGCAACAGACAGTACCTGACACCTGACAGTAGTGACCAGTAGTGACAGATGACACCTCTAACCGTTTAATAAACTTAAAAACTAAGGAAAGGAGCATTTTCAAATTTGTACCAAATATATTGAATATTTTTCTTGCTTTAATTAAAGATTTTCAAGAATTTAAATCACTATAAAATATAACGATGGTAAGTAATACACAATATATAAATAGATTTGTGTTATTTATTTTTGCACATGTTAATTTAAAGGGACACCAGACAAATAATATTAAAAAACGGGAGAGAAAAGAACACCAGTGGAAAAGAAACAGAATAAAAATTGCCCGATTGAAAGGTGAAGAATATGTGAATTTAAAGGGCAAAATGGTTGCTTCTAGACAAACCGGACGGCCTTGTGGGTGTGTACATGTGCTCCAATTAAAAAACGTAAAATTTCAATCAATTTGTTGTAGATGTAAAAATAGATGTACAGAAAATTTTACTTCTGCAGAGAAAGCCGATATAATTTCTAGTTTATATAACGGCTGCCCAAAGGATGAGCAAGATTCTTATCTACAATCACTTATAGAATGTGTTCAGATAAACAGGCGAAGACCAAGAAAGACAGAACAAGGCCCAAGAATAAGAATTTCAAACTTTCATTACTATATTTGGAAAGGCGACGAGCGTATTCATGTTTGCAAGCAAGCATTTGTAAGTTTACATGGAACAAATTCCAGGGCTGTCCAACGTTTATCAAACCTTCTTCGTCTGGGTTTACAACCTGAAGATCAAAGAGGGAAACATACAGGCCGTAAACATCTACCAGATGAGGATTTACAAAAAATTATGGATCATGTAAAAACAATCAGATCAAATTGTTTTACTTTAGAGACAGTTGACTATTTAGACGTACAGTCTGTTGTTAGTATGTATAATCTATTCATAGAAAAATATCCAGAACTGAAAGATAAAGTAAAATATCATTATTACCTGAAATTAGACACTGATTACGTACAAGAACTTATAAGTTAAACTGTCTCTTAAATATTGTGTGCAAATACTAAATTAGAATATTATGTACTGAAGTTACTACTTATTAACTTTCAATTATTTGAATAAACACTGTTACTATTCCTGTAACAGTGTTTAATCAAATATTTAGGGAAAAAACCAAAAAATATTTAATTTTGGTGGCATAATGTCATTATGTGACTACAGTGTTTTGACATGGTCATTATGTAAAAACACTGTAGTTGAATTACAGATACTTGCAATAAAAAATGTATTGCACTAGTGCAATAAAGAACCAGTTTTTGCAATAAATATAGTTCAATAGTTTTGTTTTTTTGCATGAACGTAGAAAAAATCACTAATCAGTGAGGCTATCTGATGAACCCAACCTATCAGTGGTGTTTTAAATGTTGAGTATTTTCAATTATTATCTGAAGCGCTGTGCTGACACTTTTTGTCGTGCCGAGGCATTCAAAAACTGCTCGATGTTTGTGTTGATGCTCCAATCACAGCATATACTTATTTATCTATGGCATATACTATTCCTTTCATGCGTATGGAGGATTTGTACTCAAACTTCGTTCAGCGGTTCAGCTTATGAAAGGAACGCTACCAGCGATTCTGCACATGGATAGTCATTTGCATTGGGTACACGGTACACACCGGACGACGGTATGCCGAAAGAAAATTGGTCCGTCTTGGGCATGTATGGCATCTGACGTGCGTTTTTGCGACAGAGAGTAGTACAATAATACATAGGCAGGATGCAAGTTATACTGTGTACCGTGTTACGGATTGTCCCGCAGTGCTCGCAACTGACGTCACAGTCGCCTGCGCGCTGACATAAATATATTAAACTATGGTACTGACATACCGTTGTGTGTGTATTTTTACAGATTTTATATTATTAGTTTACGTCTCCATTTTTACATCTTGCATGGAAGAGTAACGCATTTGCAATTACTTCATCTAATGTAAACATGGATTTTGAAGACGAGAAAACCCTGTTTGCGATGTTGTATTTAATCTTACTTTAATATATAGGTTTGTTTGAGAGGAAAGAATAGAGATTTGTGCCTAATGATTACGTGTTTGAGAGGAAAGAATAGAGATTTGTGCCTAATGATTACGTTTAATAAAAGGATTATTCTCCAATGCCAAACCAGAGAACTTACCTGCCTGTTCTCTGGTCAAACTAAAAGAAGAAGAACAGCGGAGAGTTTTTGACATTGACGTTTCAATCAGAACAGCTGATGATCATAATATTTATATTATATTGTTCTTGATTGGTTTTTTCGTTATTTCTTATATGTAGCAATCCCTACAATTATTTTCAAGATGGGTAGTGATAGAAAAGTTATAAGTTTAAATTTCAACCAGGATCAAGGTGACAATTCCCTTGTATTTGTATATATTTTTATTTAATAAGGCAATATAATTCCTTTGTAGGTTGTTTTACCTGCTGTATGGAAAGTGGTATTAGAATTTATAATGTAGAACCTCTAGTAGAAAAATCACATTATGGTAAATATAAATATTTTTTTGTATGCACATAGGACATTCTTTTTGTTTTAGATATTGATTTGGTTGGAAGTGTCTCACAATGTGAAATGTTATTTCGGACTAATCTTATAGCTGTAATATCTGGTGGATCTCGCCCAAAATTTTCCGATAATGTTTTACTAATATATGATGATTTAACAAAAAAATTCATTTTGGATATTACATTTGCCTCGTCAATTCGTGCAGTTCGTTTAAGGAGGGATAAGTAAGGATTTTTTTTATATATTGGTATTCAAAAAGAATCATTTAAACTAGCCCTTGATTGCCATTTGACGTAAAATCATAAGTGCAGCACATCATGGTTATTATCATCGGAAAGTAGCGCTACTGGCCGCAGGCAAAATAGACACCTGGTTCGCATCAGTTGTATAAAATTGTACGCTTTAACTCTATCGAGAGTGTAGCATTATACTCGCTGTTATCTAGTGTCTACTTTGATGAATTCAACTACTGTACCACTTGTACGCTATATTTGTGATTTGGAAATACCTAAAATAAAAAAATATGCTGGCCTGCCACCAAACGAATTGAGTTTGTGTTTCGAATTAAGATCACACCTAAAACAATAACAGAACTTAAACAAAAGCAAAACTTAAAGCAAAAATGCGGCCATAATATCAAAAGAAATAGGGATCCGCTCTTGTCATTCTCCTTCCCTCTATATCTTTGATAAAAGTTCGCCAAATAAAATAAATCGTAAAAAAAATCACTGAATTAAAACATATACCAAGTAAAAGTAAATTTCAGTTTATTTTTAGAATAGAATTTTCCTTAGCAGTATAGGATCATTTTCACGTGATGGCATACAACTATCGAGATGGCTTTCATGAGAGTCCCTACTTTCATGAAAATGAACCTTTATAGTGGGTAATAGTGTTATATTACCCATAACTTACAATAATGTTTCTTATGCTAAGTATTTTTTAATTGGTTGATGTAAATTCTAATTTGTTCATATATACAATGCATTAAACTAGTTCCTTCCAAATGAAATAATGCATTATTTTATTTTCATAATTTCTAAGATGTCTTGAATGTCTACTATTATAGCCATTTAGTCGGCACTTATCTTCTCGAGATCTGCAATAGTTTTGCATAAAGGCGGGTATACATACAACTATCGACTCAGCTGATTATTCCAAATTCTCTTGCTGCTGCAAGGCAGTACTTAAAATCGTGACTGCGGTATATTTATTGCAAGTCCGGCTGCACTAGGGAACATGAATACAATTTTAAATATAAAAATAATACTGAAAAACATAGCGTAACTGTACTTAAACGTAAAAAACAGCGTAAAAAACAGGATTTCTAATTCTGCACGCAGTATGAATGATCTAAACAGCGATAAAATTGACGTGGCCCGAAACGAGCTGTGACGTCATAGTCTACAATTTTCAGTAGGCGTTGCGCCGGAAAGCGGCCGAATGAACTATGAAAACAAGCGATCGAGTGCTGGGATCTCCTGTAGCCGACCGAATCGGTCTTCTCGTCGTTTGTAAATTGTAGCATGTAGCGTCATGACTTTGAACCTGTTTGAAACGGTTCGCTCGGGCGCGAGACTAATAATTTATAACAAATTTATTATTGGGAATTAAGGCGTCATATTTTGCATATATTATTTTTCAGTGTGGTAACATTTTTATGCAATAAAAAAAGAAGGGATTGTTCCCTATCGTGGCAGATAATTTAGTAATATAATTTGTGCCAACTTAGGCAAGAGGTACTAGCAAGGACTAGCATGTTACTGGAACAAATGACTCATGATTTCTTATTATTGTTATACTATTAATCCAAATGATCAATGTCGTTGCCATAATAACTCTAAAAATAAATAATTGACATCAATATAAATGGTACAATTTATTTTTGCAATTTTTCGTTAATGGCTTTAAAAGGACACCAGAAACATTGTCTTCCTGAATAGTTACCCAATTAGTAAATTATTACCCCCCTCCCTAGTTATATGTTAATTCATGAACTTTATATTAATAATATTGTATTTATGATAAGGTGTAGTTTTGTTTATGATTACTTATTATTTTAATTAATTACAATCCACATCCTGCATAGTCTTACGTTTGAATTAAAAATAATAACATTTTGTAATTAGGTTAGATAAGTAGGTACATCAAGTTTATTTGGTTTTTAGGCTCGTTGTTGCATTGTTAAATCAAATACATGTATTTTCATTTCCAACACCCACGCAGAAGCTATTTACATTAGAAACCAGAGAAAATTACAGAGGATTATGTGAAGTGAGTCCACTAGCATCCGCAGAAAAACAAATATTAGTTTTTCCAGGACACAAGCTGGGAAGTGTACAATTAGTGGTAAGTTTACAAAATTATTATTAATGTATCCGTGATGATAATAATAATAATTTATTGGTGTGTTATACAAGAAGTATTTACACAAGTCAGAGATGATACATAGGAAAATAAAATATGAGGAAATAAGCATATAACAGTTGTAATTCACATTTTATATTCACTGCCTCTAACATAGTTAATAGGTTTCCTGCCCTAATTATCTGTCCTAGTTTCGGATCTAGCTAGACCGGTTAATAAAGAATTTTTTCTATGTTCATGCAAAAAACAAAACTTTATTGAACTATAATTACTGCAAAAACTGGTGCTTTATTGCACTAGTGCAATAAAATTTTTATTGCGCTCATCTGTCATTCTACTACAGTGTTTTGTGATCATGACAAATATAAAATTTGACATTTACCAATGAATTTGGTACCATATTTACCAAATTCTGTATGAACGTAGAAAAATATTGTATGCAACTCTTACAGAAAGTGTTTATTTGCACTGGACGTGTTGTCACTTTCACATCACATGCAATAAACACTTGGCTTTTTGCACTTGTTGCATAAATAACTATAGGGTCATATTTCCGAGTAGCTCTGATTGTGCGGTTTTCGCTTGTATGTTAAATGGTGGTTTATGATCTGCCGCATGCATTTTTGCAAAATGATCAGATAAATACAAGACATTAATTAAGTTTAAAATAAATAAAACTTAAGTGTCAAAGCAATAAATAACCCTAAAATTAAGGAAGCGCTTACTAAATTTTTTTTACAAACACTATTAGTAACGTTAACAATACCAACAAACAACATTAATAATTACCAATTATTAAAATCTGCCTCCAAGAATTTCTCATATGAGTAAAATGCATTTCTGAGTAAAAAAATTCACGCAGAGGTTTTGAACTTAGTTAAGTTACTATGCATGTGTTGGAAGGATATTGTAAAACATGTCATAGTAATTTGTGTCCTTGTACATTTTTCCTAACCTTAAAGAAATTATATTTATTTTATCTCGATTTCTCAAATAATGCGTGATATGTATGAGGCAGGGGGCCCCCATGCCCCTTACAGTTGTATTGTCAGCAAATAAAACAAAGTTTGCATTCAAGGCAATACTTGGTAGGTCCTTTACATATAGATTAAGAAAAGTGTTGGACCTAACACAGCTCCCTGAGGAACTCCATGTTTTATATGGAGGAGGTTTGACTTTATATTTGGCAAAGATACATATTGTAACGATTAGTTAATTTAATAAGTTGGCACTATTGCTACCAATGCCGTAAGTTTAATTTATCTTATGCGACACACAGCCGAAGGCTTTTGTGAGATCTAAAAATCGTGAAAATGTTTACAACCCGTCTCCAAAGCTTTTGTTAAAAATTTTAATTAAGGTTGGAATTTTGTAGTCATAACAAATAGATACATTTATTTTGGTTAACTATAAATATATAAAAAGCTACACAAGATGAGATCTTCAAAATGAAAATAATGTGATTTTAACAATAAAAATGCATATTTTCATTGCAAAACCATATCACATGATTTTAAGAAAATTTTGGGACAAAAAACATATAATCATCACTATAATAATAGCTATACCTGAAACTAATTTGATTGTCAGATATTATGTAGCTTTTTAATTATGTGTAGTTAACAAAAATAAATGCATTTACTTGCCTCTCACTCTACAAAATCGTGACCTTAAGGAATATAGTTAGTATTGCTGTAGGGTGTTTAAAAGCAAATTGGTTCGAGTCGAATAAATTATTTTTCTTAAAGTAATTTGGTTCTTTATGGTTTCCAGAAGTGTAGCTAAAAAAGGTATAATAATAATCAGACGATACTTTGAAGGATTATCAGTCCTTTTTATAAATTGATATGACCTTTGAAATATTTAAAACATCTGGAAAAATCTTTTCTCTAGCAGATTAATAAGATTTGTTAGGGGAACTATTTTATTTTTTTTTATCAGGGGATTATATATTTCATTGTTGTTAAAATTTTCATAACAATATTGTAAGGATCGCTACTATTTATTCTCTTAAGTTTGCTTATCAGATATCAGAAACTTCATTATAAGTTACCTGTGAGAAGTTAAATCTTTTTATAGGGATATCCGAATTTACATTATTTAAGTACCTATTCATTTTATTTAAAGAGACAGAAGATTACATACTATATTGTCAGCATATTCATTTAATTCATTAGGATGAATATTGATTGCAGAGTTTTGATTAGGATGAATATTGATTGCAGAAGTTATTGATAATAACTCTATTTGAATTGTTTTACAAAAGCGCGCAAATTTTATGTAGGATTGCAGTTATAACAGTCTTGCAACAGATGTAGCGTAGCAACTTTTTTCTCTAAGGTTATCAGTAAACCAATTTAATTTCAATGAAGATTTTCTATTTATTAATTTAATTTTTTCTGGAAATGAAGCTTCTATACCCTGTGTTATTTTTCCCAGAAAATATTTAAATTTTTCCTAGCAAACATTACGTCCTAGCAAACATTACTTAAATGACTATGACTATTGTTTAATAAAGCAAGAAGAAGAGACTAACCAGCTAAAATTATAGCTTCGCCTGGAAGAAAAAATACATACAGTTGCATACATACATACACTGCTGGTTTGCATAACGCAAATTTTTAAGGAAAATGAACGAGCTGATAAACACAAAAAAGGGTTTTCAGAATGTTGCTTCGTGTTTTATGTAACATCTTGGTTTCAATAAGAGAAATATTAATGTTCATTTCCTAGTAATTTATCACTCGTGTAGTATTAGCAATTTGACAATTTATAATGGAAAAGGGAAATCAAGCCTTTGCCTATCATATTTTTTTTATTAAACAATGTATAGTTATAACAGGAATAGGTACAATAAAATAATGAATTGATACTTAATTTTATAGTATACTATATCAAATACTTAATAAATATTTAACTTATTTTATTATTTTAGGATCTTTCGTGTACCGAAATAGGCATATCGAGCGCACCAGTGTGGATTGCGGCTCACAAAAGTGAACTAGGTTGCCTTGCTTTAAATCAGCATGGAACAAGGGTGGCTACAGCATCTAATAAAGGGACATTAATTAGGGTATGGGATAGTACAACAAAAAATCAGCTTGTTGAGTTAAGACGTGGATCTGATCCAGCCACACTTTATTGGTATAAATATCGTGTTATGTTATACAAAATATTTTTCACTGTTTTATTTTCAGTATAAATTTCAGCAGAGATTCAGAATACCTCTGCTGCTCTAGTGATAAAGGGACTGTACACATTTTTGCAATTAAGAATACCAATTTAAATAAAAGAATGACGTAAGTATACTTTTATAGGTAGATATAGATTTGTTATTCAAAGGTTCTATAGGTTAAGGTCTATATAGCTCTGTAATTTTCTTCCATTATTTCCTGTTCCTTGCTAAATTTCTTCTCTAGTCCCTGCTTGGTCTTTCTTTAAAATTTGTAACTAATAATAATCCTTTTTTCTCGAATTCTCTCTCATTTCTTCCTACGTATCTTTTCATTTCCTTCCCTAATGTAATAAAGTCTTTCCCATGGATCCAGGTTCATTTTGTTTTCCACGTTCATATTGGAATGTATCAATCGTACCATTTACAATCGTATGTTATGTTGGTCGTAATATTCTCCTCCAAACTCTAAACTTTGTTTTCCTTTTTTTTTGTGATCTCAAAATTCTCTTTAGACCGTCTAGAATTCTTATTAGGTATCCATATTCCATCTGTACTTTTTGCACACAATAAATAAATGCTACGTTGTCGTTTGGAACCTTTTCCCAATTTTTGTGTTTTGCGTTTGGTTCCTTTACAATTATCATCATCCATTTTTATAGTAATTAAGATACCAAGGGTGTTATAAGTATAATAACGCACCGAGATCGGCACTGTACTTCGGAATGTATGTCAACCGGTTACCGTAACAAGGTGTAATCAACCAAGGATTCCATGAACCAAGGGCGTCATTATCCTATAACACCCGTTGTGCCTTAAACATTTAATGTCCTCTTAGTCTGTCATTTAATTTGATTTTTTTTTTGACACACGTTTTATTAACTTGCCATCTATGCTCAGAATGATTTGATTTAAAACAGTAAAAATTTAAATGGTTTGTAAACGCATTTAATTTTTATTGACGGTAATAGGTAATAGGTAAGATGGTAAGGCTATTTGTAATTTCTATTTAGAATTGATTTCCATGGTTATAAATTTATAATGGCCAAGGGCGTTATAGATATCCATTACGCCTAAGGGCATTATTTCTCATCCAATGTATCTCAAAAGGGTGGTTATTTCAAAATAGCAGACTAGTAGGACATTAAATCTATTTATTAATGTTAAAATTAAATGTGCAGTTTGTAAAATTACTTACAGAAATTGGCACAGTACATGTTTTTTCGATTTCGGCTTCAGTCATATTTCTATTTAACGTCGTTTTTCACACGTAAAAAATGAAATATGTATGTATAACTTCGTTTTCATTTATTGCTATCATACAAAAAATAAAAAAATAAAAAATTTAAAAAAATTGTCTTCGAAAGGTAAATTACCTTTACCGTATTAATACTTAATATACTATATTTATACTCTAGGATACCAAGTGGAGGAATTTTGGGGAAATATGGTGAATCTCAGTGGGCATTAGCAAATTTTACAGTTCCACCTGAGAGTGCATGTGTTTGTGCATTCGGACCTAACAGCTCAGTTATAGGTAAGGAGATATAGTGTCCACCAGTGGCACATCACTACATAAGGGTAGCATCAGCAACATTTAAAATAAGTTAAAATATAAAAATAACTTAAGTAATACTTTGGTGTAAAATATCTTTGTCTATCGCAATGAATATTGAACAAAAAAAAATTTGCGTAAAGTTTAAGTAATGTTGACACCCTAATAACTTGATAATAACAAAAAAATCCCTGGTTATCTGGATTTCTACGTTATGACTTTTTCAACTTAAAAAATTAATATGTCTGAAACTATTTAATCGGTGGTATAAAGTTAATTAATATATTTGGATTCACAACGACTAAGTATAGGGAAATCTGTTAAAAAAAATATAGGTTGCTTTTAAAAAAATTATTTTGGCATCACGGCAATATAGCAGAAAAAATTAATACTAGATGTCAAAATGTGTGTTGTTAGAAAACAAAATTGACATGTCCCAGTGTTTTTGTCAAAAAGTAACGGGGAATTTTTTGTTGAATTAGTTCCATACTTGTTACTTACTGTATATAAACATCTACATTATGATTTTTTTTCAGCCATTTGTTTAGATGGAACATTTCACAGATATGTCTTTACATCTGATGGAATTTGTAACAGGGAAGCTTTCGATGTTTATTTAGATGTATGTGATGATGATGACAGTCTACAATAACCTGTTTAATATATATGTGTGTATTATATATGTATGTAAGTCAATGGCTATAGTACAAAAACAAGTTTCATAGCATAGGAATACATATTTGAAAGATCAGATTTATTGCTGAGATATTTCTCATTTTTTTAATTCTTGTTTAGAAAGCTCGTGCTCTAAACTAGATACTATAGGTCACTTTGAGTCTAGGTACAAATTATATTTTTAGGCAATGATAAGTAACTCCATGCGAAGCAACCGCAAGGTAGATAGGCCAATAAGAGGCTATTCAAATACGATATCAGCATTATTGTATTGCCAACAATACACAACTCTTAAAAGGTCCATAAGATAAATAATTCACTCTGTTGATAAATACAACAGAGCCCTTTTGCCATATTTTCTCAAAGACAACAATTACCATATTAACCATATAAACCTCAGAAGGAGATGGTTGTTTGTAAAAATTTGACAAAGCCGAGAAAATGACGTAAGTGATATTTTCAGCTGTTTTCTTTGCCCTAATATTGTCAATGTTTTTAAACTTTATTTTTCGATTCAGATTCCGCCATATTTATTAAGTGAAATAATAATATAGTGCAATAATATAGTGCAAAACCACTTTTTAAACATAACAGTCGATGCATGCTAATTGACGAGTCCGATACCTGCAACATATCACTATTGCAGGTGTCGGACGCGACAATCGCTCCCTCTTTTTTTTCGGACAAAAAAAATTCTTTTGAATTGACGCATAATCTCAATTAAAATAAAAAAATTGAGTTTTGTTATAAAAAAACCCTAACCGCACTAGAATGACAGGTTTAGGTGCTGCGCGTGTGGAAATTTACGTACTCTGAAAATTTTACAGTGTGTTAGACGCTCCATTGAAACTGTTAGAACTTTGTCTTCACAAGGTAGCCTTAAACCCCCGTCTTGTGCCCAGTGATGATGCGTTTCAAAAAGTTTTCATCGCCATTTGCCATTTCTGGCAATTCATGACAAACCTGAACTCGGTGTTGGTTTTGTTCCTCGGTTAACAGCCTCCGAACAAAGTTTACAGCCACATGGTGCATATTCAGCCTTTACGTTAAAATTTCATGGCATGAACCAAATGAAAGATTTCAGTTCTCGGCCTTCTTACAAATGGTTCGACGACGATTTGACAGCACAAGATTCTTCACTCTTTCAACATGCCCTTCATCAGTCGAAGACGATGACACCGTGACTAACTCAAACATTCACCCCTAAAGTTTCAGTAAATGTTTTACCCAGTTTAAAACAAAACGCGCTCTACACAAACACCTGTAACTTTGCGAAAACGAAAGCAATTGCGCATTGGAACAAATAGCAGTGTTTGAGCTGAGTCACACTAAACAATGCTGCCAACTGCACTGCGCTCCGTTGCCAAGTATTCCAAAAAGCCTTGGAACTTAATGATCAATCCTCGTATATATAATATATATATAACATACTGATCCAAAAATATCTAATACAATTCTATTTTGAAACAAGTACATTGAGTTGATTATTATTACTTGTCATCCAATTTGTCAAAACAATAAATTATAAAGGTTGTCCATAATATTTTTGTAGGGCCAGTTCTTTCACCATCTATTTTTACTAATTTACTTGATAAGTACCTTCCATAGGAACAAATGTGAATAAAATTGTATCCAAGGAAATTATCTGCTGTATGGAAGTATATTAAAGAGGAGGTGAAGAAACAGGCCCTGACTGGTTAAATTTAATCAGCAGATAATTTCATTGGATAAAATTGTAACAATAATTATTATTGTTTCCATAGGAGTTACTTACCAAGTAGAGTTAATGACAGGTGAAGAAACTGGCCTATTACATAGTTAAATTGCACAAAATAACAATTATTTTTTTTGCATTCTTGTGAAGATAATTATGATGCTGTGGAACGAACATACCATTTACTTAGGGATACTACGTCTATTTATCATTCACAAACAAAATATTCAATTTCTTTTCTGAGTGATGTTGAAATATAAAGAAAAAAAAATAGCAGAAGGGAAAAAAATCAACCCTAAGGGCCAGTTACCTTTTGTTAAATTTACTTGATAGGTAAGTTTTATGGAAACAATTATTGATATAATTGTTTCCATGGAATTTGCTCATCAACTAAATTTTATGGAACCTGAACTATGATATTTTTGAAAATATAATCGACCATATTATTTATATATTATTTTATAGCCACATTTAACTAATAGTGCATTTATAGATATAAGATTGAGTGTCTTGTTTTCTTTTGAGCTGTCAAACACTCACAGTAGTCACAGTCTAAGATCTAGTTAAATGTAGTTGTTATAAATAAAAGAAGATATAAATTATATATGTTGGCTGTATATATGTTTATAAAATGAAAAGTTTAATCATTTATGGTGGAATTGGGTACTCTAGCACTTCAAGTTTTGTACTTTAGCCAATGAATGGGTTGTAATGGTGCTACCACTGTTATATGTATTTTCTAGGTACATTTTTTGTTTATGTACCTGTAATTAGAATAAGTTATAAAATAATATTTTATATTGTTTTATAAAATAACAGCTAATGATTAATAAAATTTATTTATAAACCACTTTAAAACATTTTAAACAATTACTATTTGATAATATAGTATTTACATATTATTAACATAATAAATATACTTATATAGTTGCTACTAGGTAATATTATACTTCAGCTCTTCTTTCTATCAAACGGATCTGTCCAAACTTTCATATCTAAAATATTACATAATTTTAATAAATGTCATATGCAGGCAGGTACTTTACTAATAGTTACTTAAAGGTTGAAGGTTTTCAGCTCCGAATTATTTTAACCTTGACTGATTGACATGAAATTTGGTGAGTAGATGGCTTGAGGAGCAAAAGTGATATAGCACTGATGTGCGTTTTACCCTGAGGGTGGACTCCACCCCTTCTTGGGGGTGAAAATGTTTTCACTCAAAATAACCCCAGAAATAGACAGATGGGTAAATTATAAGTAAGAAATATATAGCAAAACATTTTTTTGATAGATCAGTGTTTTTAGTAAGTATTCGTGATTGAAAACAGATATTTCGTGTTAAAAATGCATGTTTTTGCATAGTTTTTCGCGAATAACTCGAAAACTTCGCATTATATCAAAAAATATGTAATGACCAAAAATGATGCTTATAAAAAAACAGAGATTGTTTTTTTATGATGTTCTAATAAAATTTATTTATACAGTGCTATGTGAAATGACAGTTGACTAATTCACAAATTCACTCAGTTATTTTATTGTGCTGTTCTACTTGAAGTCATGACTTTGTTTGAGTCGTGGTCTTCGCCTCAGTGGAGCATCAAATAGAAAGCAGCTGATAGCTTTCTTCCAACAGCACTCGCAGTCTGTTTACAAACCATAATAAACTATAGCATTCGCATCCCACAATGAGTTGAGAATGGAATAACCAACCACACTAGTTATTACTATTTACACGTCACCAATGCTGTTGGATTGCTTTAGTAAGTTCGCCTATCAAAAAATTATTGTGTAAGCCTATTGTTTAACTTACTTCCAGGTTGAATATCTTCTTGTCTAATATTCGCTCTAGTGGTGGCTTGTATTTTTTCTACAAGAAACAATTATGTATGTAATTGAAATTGATAAAAGTTAAGTCCTTAGGATCTTACTATATTTATCTGGATTGAACATGGGGTCTATTATGATTGGATAAATTGTTAATCCAATGCTACCTACAACAGCACCTATGAATACTGAAAATCTCCATCCTTTTAAAAGAGCCATAGTACCAGAAATGATATTAATATCAAATTCAACACCAATGCAAAATATAAAATTTACATCTTTTTATAAAAGTTGGGTTATACCAGTGTCAGATGTTATATGATGCATAGAACCACAGAAGAGAGAGCTTTAGAACCAGAATAGAGCAATCCCTGTTATATCACAGCTCACAGCATATCTTTCGTAATCGTACCCACAGAGTATTTCTTGTGCTGCTGTCAAACAATACTATGTTACAATTATGGTGACACTACTGACATTTATTCCTCATATCCATGATGAATGCTAAAATTGTAACACATAAAATATCTATTACTGCATATATATTAGATATGTTTTATGAAATTTAAGTAGGTAACTACGTACATTAATGTGGAGTATAGGTATATACAATAATATAGGTATATATAATGTTATACATACAGTAATTTTAATGTGCTCTAATGTGTATAATAAATCGCAATCGAAATTCTGATGGCACTTTTTGATAACTCGCGTGGTAATCGCTAAAAAGTATCACGCAGCACAGAATGATCGCAGCGGGGCAGCGACGATGATAGGTTATATGTTCTGTTTGTCTATGGTTATATGTATTTTTTATTTTTATTTCAAATTAATTTCACGATTTAGCTTAGCCATAGCACAGCATAGTGGCCATAGCCTGTCAAATATTTAGTTCATCAGGTTTGCAATATACGTGGCATAAGATCTGGCAAATAGGACCAGTTTTATCGCAGGATCGATAAAACGATTTAAGGATTAAGTGAACAAAATTGAAAGAGCAACACTCGGTACCAGAGCAAACGCATTGGCGCTACGCTACCAATAACTAGCAAATATGATGAACTAAATATTTGACTGATGTCTGCTGATACGTTGAAATCAACTAGAACTTCTTGTTCCGCTGCGCCAGATCTCTAGTTACTACCTATTAGTATTTGATATCTAGTTACTACCTGTTAGTAGATATCACAAAACATCTACAGTTAACTTCTTGCAATCCAATTACCCACAAAATAGTACAATAATTAGTAGTAATTTTTTGACTCCTTCTCGTAATGCATTTCATATATTCAGTACTCAAAAATTAAATGTAGTAAAATAATATATATATAGTAGTACAAGTTTGGCCATACACAGGCAGCGGCATTTTTTTTATTTGCTCTGTGGTCAGGTTAGGTACTTACGGAGGTCCCGGTAGACAATTTATATGAACTTAATATCAAGCGGGCGGTCCTCTGATGTAACAATCTAAAAATACTATTGTTGAAATATTCAACTGGTTCTCCTTAGGGGCATCTTCTGCCATGTACACGTATCTCTATTAATTGGTCATTCAGGCAACCCTGCTATAAAAGTAATTATTGTGTTTTATGACAAGGGCGATATAACTGTGCCGTCTACTTGAAAGGGCAACGGATTAAGTCAAAAATAGAAAAAGTTGCCCAATCTGAATACGAAACCTTCAGTATACAAAGCATAAGTCATCATCATCATCATCATCACCAATTATTATTAAGCGGCTGTCAATGTTCTGGGTAACCACTGAAACAAGATATATCCTCAATAGAATAATCTCGAAACAATATAATATAACCTCGGTAGGAGGTGCAAATTAAGATGCTCCTAGATGAACCATAGCGAAGTTGGTACTCCGGGGAGACGGTCGTCTCTTAATTACCAGCAAAATATAGTTACAAATATTACCAGAGCCATATTTCTGTCGGGGAATCACCATTTAATTGTTAAAAAATAAATGATAAAATCATCGGAATAAAAATGTATTTTATTACTTAAGCTTATTATCTATTACAAGTATGTTAATGAAACCATTCCATATTTTATTAAAAAAAAAAAATTGAATTCAAAAATAGCATAGAATAGGCTAAATACTTAATCTTTTTCAGCAATTGCTGTTAAATGTCTGTCAATTTCTTGTTCTGTTAGCTTTCTAAATTTAGGTTCATCTTTGGAAACCACTCCTACTTCGATTTCTGAGGGTTTGAAGTCTACAGATAATACGCTAGATAGACAACTAATAGCTAACTGTACAGCATCATCGTGTTGTAGTTCCTGCTTTTTTTTCAGTTTCTTCTCCAGATAGCTATTGGCCTCAGTTTGCTTTGAACCAACACTTACAGCTCTGTAGCCACAGAAGTATCCGGCGGGGTCTGCCTTATAAACACATGGACCAATTTCAGCATCGTATCCAATTAAGACCATAGAACAACCTACAAAATGCTTTATAATACATACCTATTATAACTAAATTGCATATGTTAATTTAACTAATGGTAAAAATGGTGTGTAACAAATTTTCCTGTAGGTACTTTAAATGCCTATTATTACCCCAGTTTTGATACCCCAGTACCCCAGTTTTGGTTTACATAATTATTGGTATTTTGCGTGGATTTTTGTTTTAGAAAGACTCTTGACTATACCTATTGAACAATATATGCAATAGGTACGTACCTATCTAAAATTCAGTCATTTCATTCAAGTATTTTACATAATAATTGCAGTATCAGGGGGGTGGGCTTTAGCCACCTAAGACTCCCCCCCCCTTTCCCCCGTATTTACACCCTTGTTATTGAGAGCTTTGTTATTTTAATAAAATATAATGAAATACATTTTTTACCTATTAAAAATGCACCTCTAAGCTATGTCAATACCACTTCTACAAAAAAGCGCCGCAGAGTCGAGTCGGAAAGAGATAAATAAATAGTCCCAATAAAAACAAACAAATTGTCAAATAGTAATATTACGAAATTAACTCAAAAAGAAGTTAAATACCCCATACCCGCCCACGGCCATGCTAGGTTAAAAAACTTGTTGCCCACACCGCTAAGTTACCGTCGGCTCCTTTGAAATCACTAATATGATATGTAAAAACAAATGATCACCGTAAAACCGGGCAACTTCGACACTGTTTGAAGTATTTTGAGAATTGCGCCTTTCTATATTGTTTGTAGAAAGTACCGGACGTGCGCAATGTGAAAATGGTGCATTACGTACTATGGATTTTATTTGACAATATTGAACCGTTTGCGAGTTGGGGGCGATTTATTTGGTGACGAAGTTGCCTGCAGTTGCGTCCAACTTCTACATATCCCTAATTTTTTTGATAAGTTGAAGTAGACCATGTATTAACTTCGACACCTAATGTTGTAAATAAAAGTCTATAGAAGTTTTCTCCCCACTCATAAGTCAATAAAAACATATCTCTAGTAAAATCCCTAAAAACCCCGTAAAAAAAATGAATTAATTAAAACTAATTATGTTTTATTATTCTATTTATTTAGTTCAGTGTATGTATATTTAATTGATGTATGAAATATATTCTAAAAAAAAATATTCTTACCCAAAGGCCTCATTTCTGCATTTTGGGTGTATACTTGCGATATATCAGCCACTCTTCTGCATAATGAATCTAACGGCATTTCATAACCAAACTTGTATTTGAAATTGGCTGCCTCATACCTAGCTCTTTCGACTTGAGATTTGCTGTCAGCTATCATGCCAGTCATTACGCATCCTACATTATCTGTTAGTTGGAACAAATGGGTGATAGTATTGGCATCAACTAACTTATCTGGAATTTTTCTTTGGGTTACACATACTGCTGTATCTACTCCCTTTACCGCTACAGAGGTTAAACCTGCCTGGTTAATAGCCTTAAAAGCATATTCTACCTGGTACAATCTACCTTCCGGCGAAAATATTGTTATATGGCGATCAAAACCTGCACTACTTCCTCGAGACATTTTGAAACACTTATTTTCAACACCTTTAAGTTATTTTGAACAAAAGAGAGCCAAACTGTGAGGTTTACAGAATGATAATTCGGTTTTGTCCTAAACGACAAATGACAGAATGAAAATTCATAAAATTGCTGTCAGAGAGAATGACTGCTGGCATTGCAGATATAGATCTCTGCTGTATTAAATAGAAATCTACTTATTACTTACGATTATTATGTATTTGTGCAATAGATGGCAAGCTTTGAGTTTGGACACCCAGAGAAACCGATCAATTTAATAAATAATAAATTTGTTTATCTTTTGTTGAAACGACACATGAGCGACAGCTGAGTGACGATAGAAACTTTGGATATTTAGAAAGTCTCGCTTATTGTCTTTAAATTAAATGGATAATACCGTTGATTGAAGGACAATACTGAAAGGATATTTATTAGGCTACCAAATAAGCACAGTCCTAAAAGTTAGGTAACTAAATACTACTTATAAGCATGTCGCGTTGCAATAACTGACGAATTGACCAATAGAAAAATGATATTGAGTGGTGTAAATCCAAGTAATTTTGATCGATCACTTAACAGATAAGAAATTGTTCAATACCTTATTCCAGTATAGTGGAGTGGATCTGGAGAGAAAGATGGGTCGAAACCAGACAACTCGAATTTATAACTTATTTTCCCCCCAATATATCTAATCGGGTTCTTCCATCATTTTGGCCTGCATTGTTTAAACGGGGTCAAGGGGGAGGGGGCACGATCAATTAAAAGCACGTTTTTATTGCATATCTCGGCGGCTTTTTTTTGACTTTACAAAAAAAGTTCATATAAAAAATGAAGAATTCGATAAACACTAATTACTAATTAGGGAGGAGTGGAGTTGGTGGCTGAAATTTGTTTATAGCAGAGGCCGCAGGCTGGGGGTGGTGGGATAATTAGGAGAGGGAGGAAGAAGAAATTTTTTAAACTGCACATAACCTCTGAATATTGACCGATCTTAAAAAATCAAAAAAACGGAGGAGATTTTGAATTCCCTTATTATACGAGATAATTTATGCCGGCAAAGGGTGAGGATATTTTTGGAGCCCTGAATAGTAATGACAGTTTACAATTAACATGATCCAGGAAGTGTTTTATATGCATTTAAGCGGTAGAAATGGAAAGTAAGTAGGTACAGCAATTATTAATTAAAGTACATATAGGTAATTTAAAAATTATAAATATATTTATATATAAGAATACAAAAAATACAAATTTTATTGAAAATCCGTTAATACATTTAATAAAATAAGTATTATTTTATTTAATTGATATTTTTCTATTACCAATTAATACGAATGATACAATTATATTTAAACTAGGTAAAAGGTTGGTATAACTTGTAATATGAGCCAAATACTGCTAAATAATTAAACAATATTAAAATCTAGTTATAATAAAATATTTTATATGGCATATATTATACGTAGAATATAAATATAGATAAACGAATACAATAAACTATCAATAATAAATCAATACATATAATAAATTAATACTTACAAGTTGTATACTTGGTATTATAACTATAGTAACTAGGCTACAATAAGATAATGGGGATAATAAAAATAAATCTAGACAAGCTAAAGGATCGGTATAACTTGTAAGGGTATTACAGTGATTATCACGCAGCATCCAGATTTTATAATAAATATATCACAGTAATCCAGATGCGATTATATTTTTCACTTAAATACATATTAAACTCAAGTTATAATAAACATTCGGTATGGCACAAATTAATACTTATGACATATTGACACATGCCACTTAAAATAAATATTAAATTAATAAATAATAGGGTGTTCATCTATACTAACATGACTTCAACATCAGAGTAATCTACACATTTTTCTGAGTTTATTAGATTGACTCTAGGAACATTACTTATATCTCTTTCATCCGGATAAATCTCAAGAATTGCCTAAAACAAAAATGCAGTCGTAAGTTAAAAATATACAGATATGTATAATCGACAACGCTATGGAGCATTTATTATACCCAGGGACTTCGCCAAAATTTGAAGCAAGTATAGACTGGAGGCACAGCAGAAAAATAATAATAAGTTGAGGCAGTCTTTAAATTTAAAATATATTCAATGAATTTTATCATAAGTTAGCTACAGTTTCGCTGCGCCTGGACAGTGAATATTGTCAGCGTATACCTATCACAAAGTAGTGACGGTAGTGACAAGTACCCTAAAATCAAAAGCCGTTTTCGGGAGCGCATGCGCGAGCTTAGCTGGACCTTTGGGCATTCACCGCTGGGTGACTCTAGCTGTTTAACTAGGTTAACTCAGTTAACTGTCATTTCCCATTTCTCAGCTCAGTCATTACTTGTTGTGATTATTTAGTGATTTAAAATGAGCGATCAAAAAGTTTAAAGCATTTGTGCAGTGAGATATACATGTAAATGCTCTTATTATAGAATGTGAAATATACAAAATGACAGCTTATATTCAATTATGTACTTGCGATAATCCGTATAATTCCATTGTCCATGATAATGAGCCATGTAGGTAGGTACATTTTATATATAATTTAAATTGCGTCACACGGTTGTAACGTTACATGCAATGTTCAATATTTATTGTAAATGCATATTTGTTTTAATATTTTTTCATACCTCTAAGGCAAATAATTAACTGCAGTACCAAGAAAATCGTGCATAGTAATACAAGTTTTCAAGTAACAGGTAACAGCAATAAAATTTAAATAAATAATGAAGTTACCCCCGTAGCACACGCCATCTCTTTTTGAGTAACCCAAGGTCCCGCCAAGAGCAGTTCAAGGCCACTCAGATGTGCCATGACACCATCAAAGAAGCCGACGACTTTGTCACTACTTTGTGATAGGTACATTGTCTATGGGTATATGCTGATATTGTGTCTTAAAAGGCAGATGATAAAAAGTGAGTTAGTGACAGACAGTGTGTGAACGCACATGTAAACACCCATCGAATATATTGTGTTGCTAATGAAGAACAGCATTAAAACAAACGACTCGAGTAATCTCAAGTAATATATCTACTCAAGAATCAAGTAATACATAGGAGAATTTGCATGCAAGAATAACTCAAGGTCTCAAAAATGCCATAATTACTGACAGTTGTTTTTGGGCATGCATAACTAGTTTTAAAGCTAAACTTATCAAGAATAATTTTTTAGTAATGGTGCAAGGTTTAAATGCGAATGGTGCATTCTTTATATTTTTATTGATTAATATTTTAACAATAACATTAATGCTAATAATTATTAACTTAATTAAGTAATAATATTAAGATCATTTACGCCTATTTATTTTTTATTAAATTACACCATATTATGACCAATATGACCAATAACTTAACGACAAAAATAGGCCAAGATATGGCCTCTATAAATTGATGAATAAATCGACGAAAAATCTCGAAAACCGTACTTTTCCCAAGCTACAGAGGTTTTTTAGGGCATTCAAAAAAGATAATGAACTGTGCAGAGTTTTAAAGTTTCATATACATATCTATATGAAACCTGATATAAATTAAACAGGCAATTGTTGTGTAGCACAAAATGACGTCCGAAAAATGTTGAAAAATGCAAAAAAAATATTTTTTTTGAATTTATAGCAATAACTACAAGTGCAATCGTTTTGAGTACTTGAGGAACCTACAAAATGAGCTCTACCGGAACTCTCTAGCTGCATTTTCAGCCGCAAAAACGGGAAAATCCGCGAAAACAGCGTTTTATTGAAAATTCGTAACTTTTACAATTTTAAAGCTACGGCGTCCATAGTTTTGCTATAATTGCCAATAAATTTTTTTTGGTCCTTTATGCACCTTGCTCGTACGGTGGCCCACTTGTAATTTTTACAACGGTTTTGGAAACTTTAGAACATTATCTAAAATTTGTATATTCTACTTGTACGTTAAAATTATGTTAAAATTGTTTAAAACGCGTCCGAACATTGGAACATTGGACAAGACGCAAGACTCACGCCGGACTTACACGTAGCAATCCGATATATCGATGATAAAGTTCAGGATGAAAATGAAGAGTTGCTTTACTACAAAAATAATATGTTTTAGCAAGTATTAACGATCATTTTGCGACTCAAAACATTAAAAAAAGTCCACTGCAGTCAGGCGTGTTTTACTCCAACTTTTGGAAGCGTTTTAAACCATTTTAACATAATTTTAACGTACAATTTGAATATACAGATTTTAGATAATGTTTTGAGGTTTCCAAAACGGTTTTAAAAATTGCGATCGGACCACCGTACGAGCAAGGTTGATAACTTGCATAAAGGGCCAAAAAAATTGAATTGGCAATTGTAGCAAAACTATCCCTCCGACAGATCAAAATTTTTGTACAAATAATTTACCTTTCCTGAAAACACGATTCGTGAGGCAATTTTAATCGTGAAGCGTCCCAATCGTCCCAAGCGGCAGGTGCCGAAACGTCTAGACTTAACAATCCTCAGACGCGGTTCAACCCGAGAACCTAGTAATAAATATAGTAAGTGGGTATGTATGTACTTAGGTAGATACTTATATAAGTTTATATATAGAGATAATGTTTTTTGTTAATTTGTTTACTATTTTTATATTAATAAATTGTAGATTGCAGTCCGATGTTCTGTATCTTTTTTGTTGTCACATGAATTAGGATCTTGTTTTTAATATAAATTGTTTCCATTATTAGGCGTTATATAATTTTGTTCATTATCAAGAACTTTAATATTTTCGTGGTTAAATTTATGATCTGTTTTCATTAGAATGTTTTTTTAGAGCTGTAATATTGACTGAATATTTGTGTCCTTTTAAACGTTCTTCAATAAGTTGCATTGTTTGACCAATGTAGACTTCGTTACATTGTTTATATGGAATTTCACATATATACAATGTGTAGTTTTCAGGTGGATTTTTGTCTTTTAATGTGTAAAGGAATTTTAATTTGTGTATATTTTTATCTATGAATAGCGTATGTTTTTAAACTGTTTAAAATATTTCCTGATAGCTGTGGTATATGTATATGATAGAGCAATACCTATATGTTTTATGAGTATTAGTTGTATCGATTATTGTTGGTTGAGAATTGTAGTAGTTCTGATTTCTGTTTCTGAACATTTTGTTGATTGGAGAAAAAGGGTAGTTATTATTTATTCAGTGGCGGCCTTTGGGGGTAGGCAGGGTATACCGAGCCTACCCAATAATTTTTGAGACTATAAAATAAAAAACAGATCTACATATATTCTAAATAATTCAATATAAATATATTAACATAATAATGCCTGCATAAAGCTTATTTTTGTAATAAATTGTCACAGAACGCACCGAGTCGTCTTAATAGGCCCAAATCTAAACGGCCGACCCTGTTCACGTAAGAGCTCCATACAAACAGCGCGTGGCATTCGTCAGCCGACCGAAGGCATGTTTTTATATAGCGATATATTGCCGGCTTTTAAGCCCGTGTCGCCCTGGCCGACCTATTGTTTTATTTTTATTAGTGCGGTCGTCGTGGACGTTGGGAAGTTTGCCGGTGATTTTCTTTTTAGTTTTCACGCGATTTCTGATTACGTTGAAGAAAAAATTGTTTTTCTGGGGCTGTACCGATGGCTACAATCATATCATATAGATACATACATACTGTTTATAACATCGAAATATGAGACGTAAAAAAAATTCAAAGGATACCTACAATTGCCGCAATGGGAGATCGGGGCAGTATAACTTTTCTTACAGCAAGCTAAAATCGTCACTACAAAGGCGCTTTCATTCAACAAGTTGTTATGTTTTGATAGAATACTAATAACTAATCAATTGTAACACAAAACCCATCAAAATAATACACTAAATTACAGAATAGCTGTATCTATGTATTAGCAGAATAGCTGTATTCTATTTCAAGAATTATTTTTGACCCCACTTTACCACAAAACGGGGTCGGCGGCTCCTTTTATCGAT
Organism: Tetropium fuscum; assembly: GCA_964058915.1. NCBI lineage: Eukaryota > Metazoa > Arthropoda > Insecta > Coleoptera > Cerambycidae > Tetropium > Tetropium fuscum. Next base: position 506,917 of record CAXKVY010000320.1, read on the forward strand.
ATAACGAGGGTTTTTTGTTGGGGTTTTTATGTCTCAAATGTCGATGTTACAAACTATACATTTATTGGTTCGCTTTCAATTGTATTTTTGGATGATAACTTTTGAATTTATTTAGAATTAAATTTTCATGTTCATATAAAAAAAATAAAAATTATATATACGTACTTAATTTTTATATATAATATAATAATAATATAATATAAATATAATAATTAATAAACATCCTCAATCAGTAAGGAAGACTGGCTCAAGGTCAGCAAGTGTTCTTTACTGATTGTGTCAAGTGTTCTTTACTTATAACTTAGATGTGATTTAGTACTTACTCTTGGGAGCTGGGAATATATCAGACATCTCTTCTTCCAATCAAAATAAGCATTATAGAATACGCTTTTGTTTTTATTTCTCAGATTCTTTCTTGTATAGGCAGCCTTCCCGTGCTCGTTAAATTGTATGAAGCAGTGGACTAATCCATGCGGATTATGGTCATGCACAGTAATTCTTTGGATTCCTGATTTTCCATCTGTTATCTCATTAATCTCCACTAATAACTCCCAAATCATGTCCAAAACTCGTATTCTTCGCCAATTAAATGCTGCAACAGAATGTAATATAAATAATAATAGTATTCATTATCCAAGAAATATTGTAGCAATATTTATGGCTGTAAAAAAACATTACAGCATTTTTAACATTTAATAATAATAATAATAATAATAATAATAATAAAATAATAATAATATTTATTGCCCAAGATATAGTGTAATAATGTTTCAGGTTGTCATAAAAAAAGAAACATTACAGCATTTTGTAATATTTAGTTAAAAACACAAAATATTACATACTATACCTACTTGTACCGGGTAAGTCTCTTAAGATTGACACCCCCCTTATCTCACTTATCCTTTGGCGATTTAACTCATTCAAAAAAGGAGTAGACACGGTTTTTGATGACTTTTTATAATCTGTGCACGGATATTAAAAATCTCGTAAGATATACAGGGTGGAAAATAAAACATGATTTTTTAAATGGAACACCCCGTATATTTTTAGACCAAATAATGTCCTTAATTTTCTGAATCCAAAAATGTGTAATTGTTATATAATCACCCCACCTGTTCGTGAGATATTACTAAAAACTTATCACATTACGGGTGTCAATTATAAAATAAGATCAAGATACCTCTGGAAACAATGCATATTTGCATTGTTTATTTGTTGACAGATGTCATCCAGTTTTTTGTGAGATAGTAGTTCACTCTCTTATATTAGCGTAAAAGATATTAGCGTAAAAAATACGTAGTGTTCGTAAAGAAGCAAGTTATTTTGAAAATGGTATATTCATTGGAAGGAGTATGTTAGGTTATTTCGAGAAAGGCTACCTCCTTCCAAAAATAGTTTTAAAAACATTTATGCAAAGTTTAGGAATACCGAATCTCTGAGAGACAAGAAAAGGGAAAGGCGAAGAACAAAAACAGGAGAAGACACAGAACTGAACTTTTGCTGAAAATCCATCCAAATCATCCTATGCCGCAGCAATAGAATTGGATATATCACAAAGAAGTGTGATAAAAATATTATATCGCCATAATTTTAAACCATATAGTATTTTGCCCGTTCAATATTTAGACGACAACAACCTTCAAGACAGGTTAACCTTCTGCAGAGACATACTTGATAGAATAGAGGAAGATGATGAGTTTCTAAGTCATGTCTTTTGGACTGACGAAAGCAGTTTTTCTACTGCGGGAATTTTTACAGAAAAAATGCACATTACTGGGCAGCGGAAAATCCACATATTGTAAAAAAATTTAAAAAACAAGGATAACAAACTGTAAACTTGTGGTTGGCATCCACAAGGATGCTATTGCAGGTCCTATATTTATAAATGGGCCCTTAAATGCACAACGTTATGTGGATTTTATTCAACATCCAGTTGAAAATTATTTAGATAATATTAATTTAGTGGACAACAGATCTGTTATTTGGCAGCAGGATGGAGCACCACCATACTCTGCAAGGAACGTCACCGAATACCTAACAGAAAATATCCTATTTGGATAGGAAGGCACGGTGTTACACATTGGCCCGCTAACAGTCCGGACTTAACACCTATGAATTTTTTTCTCTGGGGTACGATAAAACAAGATATATACGAAACTGGGGTTTTTAATAATATGAATGAGTTAAAAGAATGCATACGTGTAAAAATTGAGGAATTAAACCAAAATGGTGATATATTTCAAAGGGTGAGAAGCAATTTTATATTTAATTACGTTAAAATATTTAATTACGTTACGTGTAAATAAATAAAATTGTGTTACTCTATTGTGTTACTGTATTAATATTGACTTTTATTTGTTTTTATTAGGCTTATGTTGTTTATTGTTATTACTCGTTACTGTTATTGTCACCTATATATTATTTATTTATTATCTCAATAAATGGCATTGTTTCCAGAGGTATCTTGATATGTTTTTTGTTTTATAATTCACACCCGTAATGTGATAAGTTTTTAGTAATATCTCACGAACAGGTGGAGTGATTATATAACAATTAGATATTTTTTTATTCAAAAAATTAAGGACATTATTTTGGTATAAAAATATACGGGGTGTTCCATTTAAAAAAATCATGTTTTATTTTCCACCCTGTATATCTTACGAGATTTTTAATATCCGTGCTCAGATTATAAAAATTCATCAAAAACCGCGTCCACGTCTTTTTTGAATGAGTTGAATCGGCAAAGGATAAGTGAGATAAGGGGGGTTGTCAATCTTAAGAGACTTACCCTGTACATGCAGTATATATATACATACATTTATAAATACACATATAATATACAAATCTATAAATATACATATACATATTACACACCTACACAAATTAATTGAATACATAAGCGGATTAAGGTGTCATGTCGCAATTTTAAAGTTTTGAGTAAATCAACAAAACGCCTTTTGTATTTTTTGAACGTTTTTATTTTGCTTTTAATTTAAATGAGTAATATCTCATAAAATAGATAATTTTAGGCTATTTGTTTATTATAATATTTAAAAAATAAACAACAAGATTTTGTGAAAATTTTGTGAACATAACACCTTTATCTGTTAACTTTAAACTCAATCTGTGATAAGTTTCGTCATGGATAAAGGAGTCGTAACTTTTAACTCAAATTTAATTTTATGTAAAAGCGGTATAAACTCATACAATGAAGATTTTTTTTATTGTGTTTTGTTTAAACTTAACTAAACATGAGTTTTTATGTGTTTTTTATTGTTTTGTGAGCACTATCTGTTTTTCTCTTTTTTATTTCGCGGATTTAATGATTCTCTGCGATGCGTCCGAAGTCTCTGTCGGAATCATGAAAGCTGTGTCCAACCAAGGGAAACTTATGCTCGACTACTTTAAGAAACTTATTTATTATTAAGTAGTGATAAAGGCAAAGCATATAGAAGTTTTTATTTTATCCTCCACATTAGTCGGACCAAATTAATAAATGGTCAATTTCAGGATCCTCTTCTTCGAGTAATTTGCAAAATCGTAACGGATAGGTAGCTGTTTACTTACTGCCAGTGGCGTAGCCAAGCCGGGACCCCCCCGTGAAATCATAAAACCCGTAATTCGAATTATTATTTAAATTTTTATTTCAAGTCTCAATATTTTTTATTCAATAAAAGGCAGTCTTATTTAGTTAATTAGTAACTATTTTCATGAACTCAAAAAATTCATAGTTATTTTACTGCTCCAACCCTCTTGGCCCCCCGTATTAAAATTCTGTCTGCGCCACTGATTACTGCCTGCTGCCACCTCTATTGGCAATATCTAAGTCCAGTTAAAACAATATGACTTGTGGACTCAGTGTTTGACACAGTGTTGACAGTTTTCCTGTCAACGGAGGATGTTTGTCTATCTAGTCCATATGTCTAAAAGTAGGTATCTACTTTTTGGTAATGAAAAGCATGTAACAAATGTAACATAACACCTTTCTCCGCTAAACATTTTCATTGTATGTGTGACATAGCGCTTTTATCATCAAAAAACGTCGTTGAAACATTACAAATCTAGGATTTACTATTACTGGGAGGTTAGATCTATACCAGGGAAGTTCAAAAATTGCAAAAAGTATTATTTTCAAAAAATGTGACATGACACCTTTATCGACTTATATCTTCAATTATTAAATAGACTTGGGGGAAAAATTGTTAAAAATAGTTCAATGTACGATCCTCAATTCTACTAAATATTAAAATTATATATGAGGTATGTTATATAAGACAATAGATAGAAAATGTACTGGTTGCTGAGTTCTTTTCAGCCTATTATATGGCACGTTAAAATCATTTTTGTTTCTGGTGTCATACATATGAAAACTAGTATTTCGGGGTAGTAACTTATCTTCTTTTACATACAGTATGCACAGTATGCTTGTATGTGATGCAGTATGCTTGTGTATGAAAATTCCTTGAATATTTAATTTTCTAAAAATTGGCTTGCCTTCTCTCTTGGCAAGCTTTGACTTGCTTGCCACACTGTATTTTAAATATCCTATCGAAGTCAGATGAATCACCCCAGAAAATGAGGCCATAATTTATGAAGCTGTAAAAATTACTAGAGCATAAAGTTAATGCCGCGTCTGGTATTAGATTGACTAGTTTTCTAATTTGATATACTGCTCTGTTCAGTTTTTTCGAAGTGAATACTTCTTTAGCCGCATGAGTGATTTTTCAAGTCGCGTCACGACACATTTTATAACATTTTCGTCTCGCAAGTGAGATAAAACATATGACAGATATCAGGGAGAGAGAGAGAGAGAGAGAGAAACAGAGATATCAAACGCAGCTTTGACTGGGGCAACGACCCCCCACAAGTGTTCTAAAGCGGAAAGCAATTTTGACATAATTTATAAACGATCGTGACAGAATCGGAATTAACCAGAATACAATATTACTTAGGCATATCCTGCTGGATATATCTGGATTGGGCTTTCGAATCTGATCCAAATGGTTGATGATATTTTTGCGGAGGATACGTCCATGCCACTATTTCACTTTCTTCATGAGAAATTCGGTTAAGATATGTATCGTATTTCATAAATTTCCAATATTCGTATTAAAAAATAATGATTAACACAGTCAAAAGCCTTACGTAAGTCAATTAAAGTTACATACGAGGGTCAAACGCGAAACTATCACGTCGTCGAATTGAATATCAAGCGTCCCAGAGTACTGGTCTTCGTAAATTCTACTTCCTTACTTACCTACGAATATTATCCTGCAATCTTCATCGCTAATTGTGCATTTTATGGTTTTGTTACGTAGTTTCAATTTATCAAGTAGCGCACACGCTCTAATCGAGGACATTTTATCCTCAAAGTCGATATAGCAGAATCCCCGACAATCACCACTAAAAGTCAACATTGTCCTTATTTTACAGATATCCTGAAAATTCAGCAAATACGGAATGATGTCTTTCTCATCAAAATTTCGTGGAAGCTGAGCTGAAAAATAGAAATAACGCTAATTTGTTGATATATAAATTATTTGCAATTATAATAACTTTAGGATCACAGTTAAAATTATTAACTGTGGCAAAATAGCAAAATGTCGTTTCCTATGAGGGTATCAAATATCATTGAAATCTTTTTTTGATGGCCTGCTCGATTATTATGAAATGCATGTTTCATAAGGATGAGTAATAATATGTTAAATAATAATATTGATCTGTATCATAGTAGAATTAGAGGGTTATTAAAGAAAAATAACTTTTTATCTGCGAAGTATATTTTTCTACCAACTCTAGTAAATGAAAAATATTGGATAGCTATAGAACCTACTTTTAATTATAATTTTTTAAGTTGTTTGGTTAACTAAAATTAGTAATTTTTATTTTGTTCGAATCTATATCTATTGTTGCCAATAATTTAATCCTGATTAGGTACCTTTTAATCTGTAAAATATAATTTTTTACCAACTTTAGTAAATGAAAAGTATTGGAGAACTATAGAATAGACTTTTAGTTATAATTTTTTAAATTGTTTGCTTAACTAAAATTAGTAATTTTTATTTTCTTTGAACCTATATCTCTATATCTGATACTTATTAATATCTACTATTTAGTTTACTTACATCTACTGGTAAATAATATAATACGTAATAACTACTAATTTTAGTTAATGTAAATGTTGGAAATTATATTTAAAAGCTATATTTTTCTAATATTTTTCATTTACTAAAGTAGGTAGAAAAATATATTCATTTCATTCGGACCTGCGAGTCCTCGAGTAGGTACCTACATCCCCCGGTATATCTGTCCATACATACTGATACAGATTAACTAGTTATCAATTATTAATAAATTAAACACAATAAGATTTTATTTAAGTACCTACGTACAATACAATAACATGAAAAACTAAATAATAATAAGTAATATAATGTAAACAGAATATTTTCACTTAATCTATTTTTTTCATAAAAACCTCAACTTATCTGTTAAAATGCACCGTTATAGTACATTTCCATCAGAAATAATACTATTTATTTGTGTTCTGAGTTTGATGCAATACTTGTACAAAAGTTTCCCCTCCTTGAATCATTCTTGCAATTATCATGTTTCCTTCAAGTGCATCTGCAACATATTTTTCTACTACTGCAGAACTTTTCAAACCGCCATGCCGTTTTAAAACGGATGAGGCTACACCTGCATTTGCAAAAAAAATCGCAGAGGTCCGTCTAAAACAACGACCCGTATACTTTTCACAGGATTTTCAAGTTTCAAATACTCTGCTTTTTTTGGGAGTTGTACCTACAGTATGAATCCCGACTCTTTGTGGAATGCAATTACCATTTCGGTACACAAGAAATAAAAAAAAATTAAAAGCTTTAGGTCGTAGGGCAAGATATTTCCGATATATTTCCAAAAAATTAATTCCTTGTATTTCATTTATAACAATCAAACACGTTTAACATTAGATTTACTTTGCGGGATCGGAATAATCAGTTGTGGTCCTATGTCTTTATCGTCATCCAGTCATAGAATATAATACTTCCCTCCGACAACCTCCAGCAATCCTAATAATAGCAATAACGCAATAACTTTAACCAATAAATAGTCTCCATCAGATGCTTTCTTGAGAAATAAATGTTTATTTCTTCTCTCGTCAGTAACTTTGACTGAGTAGGTCGATGTTCAACACTACATTTTTTTAAAAATGAGATAATTTTTGGAAATTTAATGATGACACGTTCTTTTTAACAATTAATATTGCTTTTAGCATAGAATATTTTGCCAACAAGGAATTATTATTCGTACTCTTTGACTACAAAATAATAATAAATTAATAAATATAGTTCTTAAAGTATTTAAAATATCCTTTAGGTCATACATTCTTTATCTAGAAAATAAGCCAAGATAACATCTTCTTGTATGTTTGTTACTTTATGAACCTGTTTCCACTGACAAAACAATTCATATTCCTTATTATATCGTTTTGATGATTTTAAAGGGATTAAGTTGCTTGCGCAGCCTTATTTAAAATATCGTCCGAAACCTCCGTAATTTCCAACAAATAAAATACCATTGATTTGAAAGTGACAAGTAAACAACAAATTACTATGGAAAACAATCGACTCAAATGCATTTAAGTAATCTGATCTAAAATTGTCAACATTTTTTTTAATGTTTAATAAACATAAGTACGTATTTATTTTTTGTAAAGGATTTAAAGACAGGATGAAGTAAAATCCTCCGTGGCTCCTACGTCGCCTAGTCTTGTAACTTGTAACGTAATAGCTATTTATGTAACCAGTTGGGAAAAGTAATATTTTGTGAACGAGCAGATTTCTGCAAAAGGATGCGAGTTACACAAAATAGTGTTTCCCAACGTGTTTCATACAAGATTTTTTCAAATTTTCACCAATTTTATATTTTATGCGAAGAAAACTATAAATTGTTTACGTTTAAAATAATCCGGTAGGTTGTAACGGTGTGATTCATAGTTTGTCAGGTCTAAATAACCTACTATGTAATGAATTTTACACAACCACTTCCTTAATATTTTACTTTTCGTTACTGGTTGTGAAAAGTAAGACGTTTTAGTTATGGATCGGCCTAAACCTAACCGGTCCGGTCATGACCGGTTTGACCAACTCGCCGGATTCGACTTGCTCAAACCGGTTACTGGCCGGTTAACCGGTTGCCAATCGGTTAACCGGTTACACGATTATTTATACCGCGGTCTGAAACCGTTCTGTTGATCGGTTAACCGGACCATATTGACAGCCCTAGTTCATATGCATCACTTTAAAAAAATGCATATGTTTACGTTCGTTAAATTACAGTCAACAATAATTATTACACCCTAATTTGGCATGAAATTATAAAAAGTACTATTTGAAGCTGTAAAACAACACCTGTTTATAAATGTGTTAAAAAAAAAATTTCACTTACACAAATATATTTCGTTGCAAGTTGGCCTATTTTCACAACCTCTTTGACCGATGATTCTCTGACCATTTTGTTGAATTATGATGAATCCATTGTTATGCAGGAAGGAATTCACGAGATCACCCTAAACAATATATGATTATTATTAGTAGATAGTATTATAGATTGCTAATGGAAATTACAACAAAAAAATATCACGTCATTAATACCTAGCATAAAGGCTTACAAAGAGTATAAAAAACCTCGTCAAGTATTTGGAGCAAGGGCGATATGCAGCAAAAACATAATATACAGGGTATTTTAAACTTGACGGCCTAAGACGTATTTGAAGTGCAAAATTTTTTTTTAAATTTGTTACCTTCTACTGGGGCTACTTTGACACGTATGCGCGTGCTCTTTCTTATCTCTTGTATTATCTCCCTGTTTATTTTTTCGCTGCTTTGCAGTCGATTCTGTTTGCTATAGGTGCTGACTAATTATCCTGAAGAAAATTTGAGGAAGGCGCTCGAAACCATATTGTTCAAAATTCCACGGTCAACTCTTATAAACAAGTGTCTTGAGAGACATCATCGCCCGGTTAGTCATTCCAATGTTTTATCTAATGAGGAATAACGAGTGATTGTGGACATTGATGCGGATTGCTACGTGGGGATTTCCACTAAAAAAGTGTGATATACGTGCCGCTGTAGAAAAAAATTTGGACAAGATTCCGGTACCGGATTTCGTAGAAAATTTCATTAAAAAAATTATCTATTTACTGCAACCCACAAAAAAAAATAGTACGTCCGTGGATTTATGAAAAAATATTGTGGAAAAATATTGGAGACACTATGGGAGCAAACCTGAGCCCGGCTTCAGAGCGACGGGATTATTCCCGATTGATATAAATCAGAAAATGGTTCATCAGAAAATGCTGCTGAGCTGCGAGAGATCTTCACTCGAGTTTAGTAGAATTATTGAAATAAATCAGAGGAACCAATGAAGAACAAAAAGGAAGAAAGAGAGGGAAAGAAATTCAACCTGGAAGACAACTTGCAGTTACAGAAGTTTTAACATCGAATAAAGAAGCCCAGATGGAGGATGATCCCCAATACCTTGAGGTGCTAAGTGACACCGATTTGCCAGGACCATCGGGATCTGGAATGAGAACTTCACCCAATAAATGTTTCCAGCGAGGATTTTTTCTCGAAAAATATCACGAAAGATCACTCTAATTATCACGAAAGAGAATTTACGAGACAATGATGATTCCAATACAAAGTGTCCAATTTGCCTATTGAAATTTAAAAATTTTAGAGGCTTAAATGAATGGGAGAATATCTCAAATGTCGCAAATCGATTTATGGCATTTGCACTGACGGAAGCAAAGAACCCTATTTTGTCTGTGCAGCATGTGCAGACTCTGATGACGATTCCCATGATATATTTTCAGATGATAGTGACCACGACGAAACATTCCGTCTTGAAAATGAAGATAAGAAAGGTAGCAGAATCAGAAGATTGAAGTTCTAGTTCTTCTATAAGTCCTTCTATAGTTTTTCACTGTGTTTCACTGTGGCCAAAAAATATTTGTTTTTGATTCTCTAGTTTTTATTGAAAACTTGGGTGGTAAGTCTAAGAGATTTATTTTTTATTAGTTTGTAAACCTCAAATTAGTGTTAATTTTCAAGATGAAAATAAATTTATTATGTGATAGAGAAATATGTTAAATTTATGTTCCTCCTCAATTTTAAGAGCACTGTGATTTTGTTACTGTTTTTTAAGTTCGGCTAATGCAAATTATTGTCCATTTTTATACTAATTTCAATCGGTTTTCAGCATATAAAAGCCTAATCTTTTTTTTATGTTATGTATGTTCCTATGTTTTAATATCCAAAATAATATTGTACAGGGTGGTAAAATCATTGTGCATAATTTGTTGAAATTTAGGAATGTCCCGTTTTCACAAGAAAATTTTCTTTAAATTTAGAAATTTAAAGAAAAAAATTAAAAGACCTTATCCATATCAGTTTGAAAACTCGGAAAACTGATTTGGGTAATAGGTAGATACCTATGCAAGATATGATTTTTATGAAAAAGAAAACAAAGTGTTGGCTTTATACAGGGTGGACCAAACGAATGCGTCTGAATTGCGAAAATGTAATTAAAAAGAGAAAAAGGACATTTTCGAATTGACCCGTATAAAAAAAAATATTTGAAAAAACGCTCAAATAAGACTCTCCACAAATACCCCATTGAACGTAATTATCCCAAAGAAGTAACAAATTTTTCTATTTTGGAACAGAATATTGGCAAAAATTAAGATTTTTATTATTTTTTGAAGTCTAACATGAGATAGCGTGCACTATGTATAATGTTTACGAAATGCCCGCGGAAATATTTCTGAGAATCCAGCGATATCATAATAATCCAATTTATTCCAAGATTAAGTTTTGAAAATTCAAAAATACGAAAAAGTGGCAATTTCTATGAATCGTTCTTTAGCACCTTTATAAAAATAAACATTGAAAATCGCCAAAATTGAAAAAAAATTCACTCATCACCAAAGCTTAAATTGTTTCCGGAAATTTTTTTGAGGTCACAAATATTTTGAAAATTAATTATTTTAAAATTTAAATTTTTTTAATAATTTTCTTAAAATATTCGTGCCCAAAAAAATTTTTCAGGAATAATTTGCGCTCGTGTGGGATCCGGTAAGAAAATTTCACATCCCAAGTATAAATTAAACCTGGCATTTTAAAATAATTTTACTGGTGGTTTTAATATTAATAAAACATATAGTAATAATTAAATTTGTTGCAATATTATTTTGCTTATTATTAGCGATACCACCACGATTAGGTATATCCACCATATTCCGTTAAATAAAGAAAAATACCAACTTTAGTTACACCAAATGCTCAGATCGATAGTAGTTAAATCTATCGTCCTTTGGTATTAGGTCACTAAAGGTGGTAGAAATATATTTTTTACAAGTACCACGACGGATTTCGAAGAAATTTATATATATGTATATCCACTATATTTTGTTAAATAAAAAAAAATACCATCTTTAGTTACACCAAATACTCCTACATTTCATCAAAAATGGAGTGCTTTGCAAAGTACAATTTATGTAAATATTGCAAAGAGTTGAGCAACGTGCAAATATGCCATCCTAATTTAATATAGGTATTTAATGAATTTAATCTCAAAGATTATTGTGAACAGGGAGTGTTAGAGACGAATGGCTTGTATAAAAAAATCCAATAAAGTCGGCAAATGTTAAGTAAATATGGCTCAAAGCCTAGAAGAAATTTGATCAAAATGACATATATGTCAAAAGATTACATATATTATTATATCTTAAAACACAGTCATCTAATTAATTCGTCTCCTTCCTATTCACCATTAAGAAATGAGGATGTGTTAAGAAGAATTCAAAGAAAATTTCAATTTTGTGATGTAATAAAATCCTACGTTTCAAATATAATTTGTTAATGTATAATTAAATAAAGAGCACAATTTGTGTTTTATGTTAAATATAAAACGTTAATTCCTAGAAATGTATTATTGACAAGTACATTATTTAGTGGTTGTATAGAAAATAGATAAGATGTCAATGTGTAGATCATATATGTTCACCTTCTCAACTGTCAAAAAATGTACACTTAATTATCACCTGGATCGAAAAAATTTCCGGATATTTTTCTAATACCATGGGAACGAGTCAAAATAAAGGAAACCTATTGGTTTCAAAGTAGAGGTGCGGAACTTTCTTGTGAAAACAAGACATTCCTCACTTTCAATGAATTTTACACAAGGATTTCACCACTCTGTACAATAACCTTGGAATGAAGATTTTAAAGATTAAAGGTTTTCATATCGTCTCCGGATGATGCCAACTGGGTTGGCGAAACGCGCGTCGACCGAAGTGAAAGTGTTTTGGTGTTTGTGGAAACTACTCCAAGTGTTATAGTTACATCAAAGGTACCAGCCCTATCCAGTAGGTTTTCATATGTTTGAAAATCCGTCTACTATAATTAAAGTTACAATACTTTAAAAATGGACAATAATTTTGCATTAGCCGAACCTATAAACGAGCACTTTATAAATATGTATATATATATATATATATATATATATATATATATATATATATATATATATATATATATATATATATATATATATATATATATATATATATATATATATATATATATATATATATATATATATATATATATAATGTATATGTATATCTATATCCGTAATTAATTTTGCTATAAATATAGAAAATGTTTGTGAAAACGAAATAGTTTCATTTGTTATAGTTAGGTAGCCTTTATATTTATCTTAATATATACCTAAAGATCAAATGTAGCAAGGTAAATAACTATGATGTACTTATGTGTACCTACCTAAGTTTTATTATTATTGATATAACATGGTCCATGTCCAGTAGGTACATACTTGCCTATCAATTTAATTTATAAGTAGGTAAGTGTATTTGCTAGAATAAGGTAGGTACTTAGGTAGAATATGCAAGATAATAAATGTGCCTATGGAATACATACTTCAAATAGATAACTGAATATATGTACCTACAATAATATAAATATTTATAAGATATAGGTGGTACCTATTATAATATCTATCAGATATGTGGCAAAATAATAAATGTACAAATAGTGATCTAATTACATACCTAATTACCACTAGCTCAATATTTTTAGGTAGGTAAAAATATAAATAAACAGAAAATAGGTAGGTAAAAAGCAACTAATAAACTGAACATATACCTAAACTACTACATAGTAGGTACCTAGGAATTCCGAATAAATCAACCAACACCATTAAGTAAACACTCATATTTTGCCTTAGAAACAAGTTCCTATCTATTTGTTAAAGGAGTAAATTAATTTCAAAATAATAGGTATAGGTAATATAATATAAACTCACCATTTTATTTTGGTAATGCTAATGTGCAACGACGCCACTAACTCTAACTGTAGAAAAATCAAATAGAGAATAGAGCACGCACTTAAAGCTTACAGCAGCAGTAGCACGCGGTACCGGTCAAGATCCGTCTTCCCGCCACTTTGGCTTCGCTTCGGTTGGAAAATGCTAACGCGCTGTGATTGCTTAGTAAGGATGATGACGTAATATTAGAACCCCGCTACATTTAAATGACAATTGCAAGATTTTATTAGAGTACTTTAATAATGTAGTGTAATAATATATATATTATTACACTATATATAATATAATATATATAATATAATTTTATTATATTTTATATATAATATATATATAATACAATTTTGTATTTTATGAGAAGAAAACTGTGAATTTTATACGTTTAAAAACAATCCAGTAGGTTGTAGGTAACGGTATGACAGCTCGTTACTATCATAGCTTGTCAGGTCTAAATAACCAACTATGAAATGAATTTTACACAACCAGTTGCGTAATATTTTACTTTTCGTAACTGGCTGTGAAAAGTAAGACGTTTCCTAACGTCAAAGGGTTTTGAAAAGTCTCACTTGACATGTCAAAATTAGATAAATACTTTTATAATATATCAATAGGTTCAAATAGAACAAGTAATGAATAGTAGACACGTCATGAATAATAGTAGGTAGTTATTTTCTTATGAATTGACTGCCTGCCTTATGAATTACCTGTCTTATGAATTACATTGCCTGTCAAAACTAATGTCATATAAAAATAGTAGGTATCAATAGTAAATTAAAGTATAAAAATGGCCAACTAACTAAACTGTACATTACCCTGAAGAGCATCAACAAAGGCGATAGAACTTGGACAACTTCTCAAGGGTTCGTTTCTACGTGTATCCAAATGTACAAATGGTAAGTGTTTTCAAGTAATTCCTCTCCATTATCTCTCCACAATTACCTCGCGGTTTAATCCTTTTGACGTGTCTCAACACCTCTCAAAATAAAAGAAATATAAAAAATTAATAGAGAAAATTGTTCGCAAGAAAATGATCAACAAAAACACATAATGTAAACTCAATAGAAAAGTTACAAGCCTCAAATTTAAAATTTTAATAAAATCAATAGAAAAGTTACAACCCTTAAGTTGCATTTTTATTGAAATTTTTTAAATGTCGTTCACTATCAATTTTAACCCCGAAAACCAAGTTTTAAACACACACTGACCCCCCGTAGACATAAAAAATTGTGTCCTACATAAAATGCAAGGTACATGTATCATTTCAATTGACTATATCCTATATCAAATTTATAATTTTCCGTGCGTCCATAATTCCCTTATCCTGGCGCATTCGCCATATTACAGACAACAGAAAACTAGGTATTAAGTGTTTCGGTTGTCACGGGCTCATTTACCTTTTTTATTGCAGAATCTAAAAGTGCGTGCATTGTTTAGTAGATATGCAAAAAATTAGAATTTTGAAAATATTTCATTAGAATATGTTTTCAGGGACATAAAAGTTAGGTGTTTTGAAGGTGCCCAGAAACGCAAAATTTTTATGATAAGTTTTAGGCCGTTTATGTTCTGATTATTTAAAATTAAATTTATCCCCATGCTTTTCGTAGGTGAAGCATTTATTTAGGTTTTTAAACTACTTTAAATAGCATAGACTGTTTGACGTTTTCTCTATGACATAAATGTGAAATAATTGAATTTATATTGCAAGCAAATTTCTAATTATCTTTATTTATCCAAAATATTCCAAAATAAACAACGTCTGCGCATAAGAAATCACCATGTCCACATATTAAATGCATAATAAATCCTGCCCCAGTCTGCCCCCGGGAAAGAAAATAATTATAAATTAAACTTCTGGACACATGAACTTATACATACAGATTTCTAGGCAATATTCAAAGTTACATATTTTGAACAGAAATAAGGTTTTTTAAAGCTTGTTTCTTCTGCTTTCAACTGTATTAAATGTATTTTTCATAATTTCCATATTATCATATTATACGAGGCGATTAAAGAAGTCATGTAAAAAATATAAAAGTTTGTGTCTATGCCAATTTGGTGATACATTTTTTAGCCGTTGCATTATGGGTTGTTACTAAGGTAACATCAATACCTCTAGACGCAATTTTTAGATTCTTACCGTTAGACCTTAGATATACCAGGAAAAATGAAATATGGACAAAGAAACTTTTAAAATCCTGTAACTCAGAAACGATGGGCTTTTCAGATTCTGAAAGCTTATTTAATGTAGATTTTCTGTGATTCTACTGTTTTAGTTCAGGACCAAACCTTTATTATTAAATGAGGCCAATATTACATAAATGTAGTTATGGAGTTATTGTTAAATATGGGGCAAATGATTGGGTAAGTGATTGGGTATAATGATTAAAATAATTGTATTTTGCGACGAAATTCGTATTATTATATTATTTTTATTTTTGCGAAAAATATAACAATGACAGCTGCTTTTATTTTGACATATTCTATATAATTTCATAAGAAAATGTTTGTTTTTTAAATATATGATACCATAATAGAAAAAATAGTATAAAACACTCGTTTCATAAGACATGATTTTAACGCACTCGCCTTTTTGAAAACTCGAATTCTATTATTTAGATTAAATTATTTTCTATTCCACAATGAAAAATCGTAACGATTGGTTTAGTATTTATTAAACATAATCTATGGTATACCTATTTGAAATATTAAATTTTTGGTAGAATTGGTAAAACCTAAAGCTCTTTCTTTTTAAAAAGCTCAAAATTCGAAAATTCGAAAACAGTTTGGCAAAGTTACAGGCTTTAAAAAAGTTTCTTATGGAACACATTATATTTTTGAGTGACCCTATATGTGGTTTGAATTAAATGGAAGCACCACATTTTTTTAAATTTAAAAGCTCCCTATACAATACAATACAATATTATGGTATATAAAGGTCATTTTTATGTCATTTGGATTCGTTTCACTGTGCGCCGGCGCCGGTGACGTCGGATGGAACAAGCACAGCGCTAAGCAGGAGTCGGTCTATTATGTCTGCGTCTATTATGTGCCGTCTATTATTTGCCGTCTATTATTTAAGAATTTAAGAATATGCGAAAAAAGTAAAGTGTCGTATAAGTACTGCATAGTTCCGGAGTGTAAAAACACTGACAGCACCATATGAAATATTTATTTCATTACCTTCCGATAAACGCAAAAGGGACTCTGACAACTGCTATTCGAAGAAATGAACTTTGCTAAAACAGTAAAATTTTTTTGCCAAAAATATTTTGTAATTTTTTGTTGTTTGTTTACTAAATATATTTTAAAACGATGAAAAATGTCAAAATAGAATTAAAACATGGTATACTTTCGAAATGACACATGATGCATAGTAGTACACCACGAAGAGCATTTGTCAAAAGAAAACAGAAAGTTGTAGTTAATAGTTAATGAATGTCTTTTAGTCGCAAAAAAATCGCGAATGACTGATAATGAAGAGTCGGTAGAAGGGGCAACTTATATTACAATTATTACTATACAATAATTAATATATAAACAATTATATTGAAAATCATTCTCGACTGGAAATGCAAAATACAAAGTCATATACTTACGACATTTAGTGACAAATCTGTTCAAGTAAAACTGAAATCTAAAGTAAGATCTAAATTTACTAGTGTGATATTACGATTCAGAAGAAAACGCAAGAGTAAAAAAATACTACCCTTTATGAAATAATGAGAAGAAATCCTTCCAAGAGTCCGGTTCTAAGTAGTTTGAAGTTAACTATAAAACTTCCAAACAAACGCGACTCTGTAATTTGTAACGCTTAATTCGGTCATCGAATCCACCGCAAATGTAGAGCTAGCTCATTGTCTTCTGTTACTGGTGTATATGTTGACATGTAGATACAGATAAATTTAACTAATTGCAATTTATTTTCATTGCTCCAGAAGAAATATTTTGTATCAGCTGGAATCTTTTTCGACTTACTGGAAATTATGACTTTCTTTACATTTTGTCCTTTGCTTCGTAATTTTTTTTGTCCTCTGCATCAGCAAAAGCTACTATATTTATATTATATACTATATTTGAAGTGTGATTTGAGGTACTAGTGCCATCATCAATAATATAATGACCTAATGAATAATAAACTCTTTTGGAAGAGTTTGACGATAAAATTTGTTTCATTGAGTAAGTTGAAGGGTGATAATTTGTCAGGTGATGGGCAGTGGGGAAGGGGAAAAGGTGGAGGCAAACACAACAGCTGGCAACATGTTTTCTTGGGTTCTTTAGGGTCTTTGGTATACGAATCAGTCAAAAAATTCTGTCACTCTTATTTTCCAAACTCAAATAGGTACCGTGCCTGCACGAATGATGACTTATCTTTGTATATCCTGGCTGGTTATTTGTATATCCTGGCTGCCAAAAACTACCCTTATGCAAAATGCCAGCTCCCCTGATACAGATACCAGGTTGATTTTTTATGGTTGATTACCAAAAAATATAAAAAAAACTATAAAGGTCATTAAAACGTTTATAACAGCACTTTATTAGACTAATGTAGAATTCTAAAAGTACATGTTAAGTATAACATTGTTAAATAATTTAAAAAAATCTAGAGATAACAACATTTAATGCACATATTTATCTTCTTGTCCATTTTCTGTTAATTCTAAATAACACAAATATACACTTAACACTGCTTCACTGATAATAATAGGCCAATAATAAAAACAAAAATTTTTTCAGTCATTTTGCGGGATTATGCTGTTTCAACAGTTACGGATACTGTTTGGAAGTTGAGGGCATTTCGTCATGAAAACTGGAAGTAGACTCTTCCTTCGTAGCTAATGGAGGAATCTAAAAACATATTTCAATGTGTTAGTTTCTGTGGTGAAAGCAAAATTATAATCAAGTGCGAAAACACGTGTTTGTCTAGAATAATTTAACATTGTACTTGTAGTCCAGTCACTAGGTATTTAAAATACACCATTTCCTGCAAAAGGTCTGACCGGCAAAAAAACTTCACTGTCCCAAATTTGCAACCCTCTCCGAGGGGAGCACAAACTACCCAGGCGTTCAAAGGGGTGAAATTGCACTAATGCGGAAACGTAGCTTAAACCGTTACTCTGACAACAAAGAGTTGTTATTAATAAACGTAGATTTTGAGTTTTTCTACCGAAAACTTCGCGAAGGCATATCCGTATCTGTAATATGTTCGGAGTGGAGTGCGGATCAAATATTCCACTGCACTTAGGCCCCATTGGGCCCTAAATGTCTCCCTAGACCATCGGAAATGTCTCCCTAGACCATCGACCAGCCTATTGTTGTAAAAAAGGTAATGATGTTGCCTAGGGGCGTTTCTCTCAAGTGGGCCATAGAAAGCCAACGTTCCTCCAATACGGATTCTCTGGTCGATGACACGGCGGGATACTCACAAACTACATGCTCGACCATACCGTTTCATCTTCTTGTTCACATTCTCTGCAGATGGGTGTAACACTTTGCCTTATTTTATAGAGGTGCTTCCTTACCCGGCAGTGTACGGTTAGGATTCCTATTGTAAATCGTAGGTTTCCTCTGGACATTGCCAGATAATTCCTCGCTGTCTCTTCGCTGGGATATCTCAGGAGATTTCTGGCCTGCCGGCAGCTACTTGTTTCTTCCTATAACGCCTTAAATTTCTTATGGGTGGTTTCCTTGATTATTTGGAGTTTCGTTGCCATTGGTAGTGTACTTGAAGGCCAGGCACAAGAATTCTCAGGCTGGCTGCCTTCTTCGTCAATTTGTCAGCTTCTTTATTGCCGTTATATTGTGAGTGTCCTTTAACCCAACATACGGAGATGTTATTCATCTGACAGGCTCTCACAAGTGCTTGGTGACATTCCCATGTTGACCATATAGTTATTTTATAATTTTTCAGTGTCAGTAGTGATTGTCTATTAAATGTGCAGATTCTGATTGTCTTGACCGTTATTACCCTGCGAGTAATTTCTATTCTTCATTTTCATCCATAGTTCACTTGCAACGGAATCGCAGGTTTCTGCAATATATACCACAGCCTGCTCCTTCCTTGTTCTGTCCGTCTGTGAAGACATAGTTTACTCCTTCAACAGCGGTCTCATCTTCACCTTTAGTTTGTATGGTGTAATGTTTATTATATCAAAGACAATCCGAGGCGTAATACCATCTGCACATGCCTGTAAAAGGGGTATCGTTTTGACAGCTTCAGTCGACAGGCGCCACGGCTCGCGCTTGGTAGTATGCCAACGGATTTGAAGCAAGTTAGCGGTGGAAGACACAGTATTACCCCCATTGCTCTCGTTGGTGTTGTTCGCATAGCTCCGGTTATGCTCAGATAAGGCAATTCCTTGTACCTGGCATAGCTTTAGTTTTGCTGTTATTTGTTGACTCTTGGGCCACCAGACAACCGCTCCATAGGCCAACATTGGTCTTATGATAGCAGTGTATATCCACACGACCACCCTGGGTTTAATTCCCTAGGTTTTCTCTCAAGGAGAAGATCCCAGTCCAGTTTAGTTTAGCATAGTTACACCCAAGTATTTCACCTGCGGTGCAAAATTTATGCTGTGTTTAGGAGAACGGGTGCTCTCATTGGCTCCAGTTTTTTTTTTCCTTGTGAAGAGTACCATTTCCGTCTTCCTGAGGTTGACGGATAGGGTATGCTCCTCGCACCATATTCGATTATTTTTAGGGCCATCTGCATTCTCTGGCATAGGACTCTTCCGAATATTCCATTAAGCGGTACCGTTAGGTCATCTGCGTATGCAATTGTGCAGAATCCTTCCATGTTAAGGTGGTTTAGGAGGCTGTCAAGAACTAGATATATCGATGACAAAAAACCGAAAGCATATATCTAGGTTTTATAATTTTTTAATGGCAGGCCCGAGTAGAGTGGCACTTTTCGCTCAAGATTACGCACACCCAGTTTTGGCTGCGTTGGTATATTCCGAGCATCTTAGACTGAACCATGCGATTGCGATTATTTAAAAAACTATCATGTTCCTGAGTAATTGAGCTTTCTAGAGGTGTTTTTTTTGGAGCTGGAAAGGTGCCGCGCTGACTTTTTCGCTGTTTATTGATCAAAAGCGCTACCTAAAATTGCGCTTTTTTTAAAAAAAGACAATTTTTGAGAAAAACGCTAAAACACCGCGTCTGAGTTTTTAGACAACCTATCTTTTAAGGGTGTCGTCATACCCCTAACTCTCACCCCTTTAATTACAAGCTAGCAAAAAGTCAGCGTGGCAACTTTTAACTTTTGGGCTCTCAATTAAACAGTATTAAGTCAAAAAAAAAACAAATCGACGGAATAGGTGATCGTACCACGAAAGGAACTTCGAATGTTTTGCTTTGGACATAAATTATGTCGGCTACGGGCAAATGGGACATTTAAGTAAAATTTTTCAGTATATGCGATATTGCGGCCGTCATAATTTCATTAATTTCGATGCTTGGACTTTAAACAAAAAA
Source organism: Tetropium fuscum (assembly GCA_964058915.1). Lineage (NCBI taxonomy): Eukaryota > Metazoa > Arthropoda > Insecta > Coleoptera > Cerambycidae > Tetropium > Tetropium fuscum. The sequence goes on from CAXKVY010000320.1 coordinate 527,800, forward strand.
CCACAGGAAAGCTGAATTACTCAGGAACATGATACTGCTAAATAATCGCAATCAGAGCAATTGCTCAGACTGGGACGCTCGAAATGTTCGAACGTAGCCAATACTGGGCCCGCGTAACCTTGAGCGAGATAGTGCCTCTCCACTCAGACCTGATGCCATTCAAAAACTATAAATCCTGGATATATGCTTTCGCTGAGTTTTCGGTAGAAAAACCCAAAATCTACTTTTAGTAACAACTTTTTGTTGTCGGACTAACAGTTTAAGCTACGTTTCCATGTTAGTGTAATTTCACCCCTTTGAACGCCTGGGGTAGTTTGTGTTCCACTCGGAGAGGGTTGCAAATTTAGGACAATAAATCTGCCATATATAGGTACATATTTCCGTAGTTCTTTTGCCGGTCAGACATTTTACAGCAAAAAAGTACATAGTGACTGGACTATTGTTAGTTAACTACAAATAGTAATAATCATTTCAGCAAATCAAAATTGTTGATTTTTAACCCAGATACTCCCGAAATATATTTTTTTAGAAGTGTAATTCTTTGTATAAAAACTTTAATTAGGTCATATCAAATATATTTTTATAAGAATTCTGTTTTGTGTTGATGTTAATAGTTTTTTTGATAATCACTGTCCTTTTTAAAGACAGTGGTATAATAAGGGGTTGTAATGTAATGAATAAATTTTCATTTCAGGTGTTCCAATAATTGACCAATTTTTTTAAACATTTAAGGTTATGTAGCAACGCAAAACACAGGAGAAATCTTTTTGAATAATAAAATATAATATATAATATATGAATAATATTAAAGATACAACTATATTACTTTAGTTTTTAGTTATAAATAATATTTGTATTTAGTAATAAATAGGAATAACTTATCATTGGTTGTCCATGGTAATATAGAAAAAATATCTTACGACTTACTGCTTATAACGACGCAATCCGATCTATATCGTTCAAAATGCCAATAGTGTATCATAAATATCTTAAGAAACGATAATTTATGGCGCCATGTCTATATGAATAGTGAAAGTTATTAAAAAATACATATCCCCCATCGTCCTGTTGAGAGGACAGTGAGAGTATCTGAGTTTTTTTAAGTTAACTTGTATTGCAACTTGTAATTAATTGTCACTTATATACAGGGTGTATATATTTCAATAGGGAAAATTTAATAGATGAAAGAACGATATCGCTGTCTTGTCCCTTAATTTTCCCCTGCTTTTTATTTCTAAATGCTAGTCTACCAATTTGAGTACAATGTTATTTATTGTTTTGTTTATGTCTTCGTTATGTTGTAACTCACTATGGGTTATAACTCACATGGGCTGTAACTCACTAAGATGGGTGCGGGGTATTTTAACTAGATATTTTAAAGAAAAATTTGAGAACGTCACTGCTTGTTTATAAGTGATTATTTTATTAACTAAATATTTTATTTTATTATTTTATCATTTAATTTCGAGTCAGGCGGATAAACGAATTTTAAATTTTTCTCGAAAAGAAAGCAAGATATACAAAAAATACAACAGACAGAAAATTATATATTTCAACTCTTCGATATAGATCATATCAAATTTATAAAAAAACAGTGGTGTGCTATTTTGTTTTAAATATCTAGTTAAGATGACCCAGCCGCCACCCCTAGAACAATTAAATTAAATACATCAAATTAAGCCTCTTACTTAAATTACTAAAACACAACAAATTTTATCGAAATCGTAAAAGTATTTTCTGATATCTGAAAAAAAATTTGAAAAATTTAAACTTTTAAAGTTATATTGCTTATTAAATTTTTCCTATTGCTTATCATAATCCTTGTTATAGAGGATTGAAAGTGTTCGTATCTTAAACTTATGCAATTCTAGGTACTTTAAATTAGAAAACATTAAATAACACTATGATCAATTACATTTTTATTTTGCATATCTGATTACTACTATATGTTCCTTAATTCTAAATGTACACTAATGCGTTTATAAGCGTGTTTAATTGTTTAGCGAATTATGGTAATAATGCAATTGCGATGTTGGAGAAAATATGAAAATAATTTTCATAATAAACCTTTCTTTCTACGTGAAGGTGGTATTCATAATACCGATCCGGGAAGACAGCTCTGTCTGTAAAAGAATGTTTAAAGTTATGGATTAAAATTCAAAATTGTGTTGTGATAGTGATTGATAAATTAAAACATGTAGATAGAACAATTGTAAAAATAATACAAATAGAAATATAAGTATATATTATGTATATGTTTACGATTTGTTAGTGTAAATTGTTGTATTTGGTTATAGTAATTCAGTCCAGCAGTCGGACGTGGACCAGAGTATATCCTAATTAGACTTTATGATTTATTCAAAAACAAATACCATAAAAAAATAAATTTTTTAAAAGAATATTAATATTGTATATTATACAACCTGTTTAAAATTAATTTGGCTATTGACTATATGACTATTATTGCCGATTTTCTTATAACACGGTCAAAATAGCTCAAAAAATTGGGTAAGTTTATAATAATTCGCATAGAGTTGAAAATTGGTACGATTGTGCATCATTATAAATGAAATATGAAAAGTCCCCATCTATCCAACATCTGCAAAAAATGCAAGGTGAAAGTTCGCAAATATGTTTTTTATTGCATTTTTCAGCAAAACGGAAAGTTTTATCGTAAAAATAATATTCCTAAACGTTTTTTCCCCAAGAAACACCATTTCTGAGATATAGCGATTCAAAAAGTTGTGAAAGTTGTGTTCTCCATAATATGCAAACTAATAAAGAAACCAATAAAGGTGAAGATGTTGATTTATTGGTATTACTACTAAATTATTTATTTTTAAAGCCTGAGAAAGCTCAACAGCGATCGGAAATAAACTGTTGGCAGGTTGGATAATTCAAAATTTGATTTGATTTTTCAGGACGTTTTTGGAAATTACATTGCTAATAAATGACCTGAATGTCATGTCCCTATTGTGCACAAAAAAAATATACGGGGTGAAAACTAAACCCCTACAAAAAATCAAAATTTTATTCTTACCGAGAATTTAGGAAAATCAAAATCGAGATAAAGTTTTTATTCCAGGGTATATAGAAAATAAACAAAAAATGGCCATTTTTTGGTATCTAGCTTATTTTCGAATATACTGGGGTTTTATTGAAATTATGACATTTTTTGAAAATGCATCTCTTACAATAATTTTCGTACAATATTTTTCAATATAAACTATCGATATGAACAGTATAATCACAATATTTAGATATTATGCTGCTGCATTACCAAATATCAAACAAAAATATTTTTTTATTTCCAATTACTACCGTGTAATTACAACGGAATTGAAATTATGATAATACCCATCCGATCAAGAAAAATAAAAACACGGTTTCGAGATATTTGTCTAAGGTTTTCCTTCACAGATTTGAAATCTTAAAATTATCGTTCATTTTAATTATATTATACAGGGTCTTGCACACAGTTTATTTAAATTTACAGACTTTTTGTGACATGCGCTTATTAAATATTGTCCCAGGCACCCTGTATAAGAAATAACAAATCAAGCTACTGAGAAAGTTAGAGGCATGCAAGCTTACTTGAATATAGGAAAAACATCCATTACTTATTTTATTTTTAAGCAGTAAGAGATGTATTTCCAAAAAAAACTCCTAATATTAATGAAAACCCCCGTATATTCAAAAATAAGCGAGATATCAAAAAAACGTCTTAATTCGTTTTTTCGAATTGGTCCATAGGTTAGCTACCCTGGTATTAAAATTTTATCTCGATTTTGGTTTTCTCAAATTCTCGGTAAGAATGAAAATTTGATTTTTTGTAGGGGTTTAGTTTATACCCCGTATATCCTTTGTTGAGTACGATAGAAACATGATATTCGGGCCATTTATTGTCAATGGAATTTTCAATAACGTCCTGAAAACCGTATTTTGATATTCCACATTATCCAGAAGATATATGCATCCAAAATTACATTAAAATTTTGAATTATTCCAACCTATGGCCAGCGGTGTATATTCAATCAAAAGTTTATGTGCTTTTTCAAAATGCCAAAATCACATACTACTTGTACACGCAATAACTGGCTGCGATACGACAGCAATTTTCAGGAGGGCTAAAAAACAACAGTTTTTAAATTGTTTGAATAACAAGATTTAGTTAATTGTGCTAAAGTTTTTAAAGGGAGTAACTCTACGCCACAAGCTGTAATCACCAACGGAATTCGTTTCCTTTTTTCTGTATATGGAGCTCCAAAAAAATTACCTGCTTGGATAATTTTCGAAACTTATCTTTTGTAAAAAATATTCGTAACAATAAACGAGTGTAATAAGCTTGTCGTCACCCAACCTCTGCTTCTCCTCATCAACATCTATTTCGGGTATATTATCAAGTTCAAGTGTGGCTTGGTAGTCAACTCGACCCAGAAGACTGGGGTTGGAAGTTAATTGACAATACATTGGAACCAGTCCAGACTTTACTCCCACCTGTACCGGAAAATCTCCTCCATAGCGGCTGCGAAAAAGTTGGATTGTCTTCTTCATTAGCATGTACCAGTTGTCAAGGCCAGTCGTGCTGCAATGTTGAATCGCCATCAGAAGAGGATTATTACCATATTAGTGAGGAGACATCTGATGCACCGCTGTTAGAATAATTTATTTGTATCCATCAGGAAGAATAAGAGGGAAGAGGAGAAGAAGAATAAGAAGAAGAAGTTTCATTACATAGTTATCAATCAGACGAATAGTTTTCCCCAATTACTTATAATGCACACCGATTTCAGAATTTCCAATGTACCATCTCTTAATTAGTAAAATATTGTCATGTCTATTTTGACCTATTATTATAAGAGCTACGAATTCAGTTAAATTAGCGAATTGGTGTGGTTTCTGAGGCTGATTATTATGGTGACACAAATAAATCAATGAAGGCATACAGAAGAGTTGCGTGATATAGAAAAAAAAATGATATGAACAAAAAAATACAAATTATTAGCTATTAGATGTTCGGGTATAGATGGAAAGTTAGAAAATCACCTCACTTAAAGTATCCATTGTTAATTATTCTTAATAATATCGCATTCCCAAACTTTTAAAAAGTTATTAAATTAAAATCTGGTATGTATTATTCTTAACCGACTAGGTATGTCATGTTTTATACATATTTTGCCGATTTCTTGTACCCACATTCATGTTATTTAATTAAATTCAGTAATTATAATTTGAATTATTAATTTAACATTTATTTAAGTAATTACATTTAAAATGTTGCGTTAATCTAAAACTATCCAGCAATAGCGTGCGGTGACATTTCAATGGAAGAAAGCAATTAGGCATTTGATGGTTTCGTCCGCGTTAAAATTTCATGTTTAGATTTTTGTAGTTTCGTTTTTCATACTAGGTTTCTAGGTTTCTTACCTTTATTGATAATAGATAATAAAATTATTGATAAGTTTTTCAGCATTTATAAGCAAAAATTTGATAAATCTTTGCTTTTCAAAAACACAGCATATAACAATTATCACTACTACATATCTGTAACTCCCCATCCCCAATTTGACTGCCATTAACAGATGAGGCTGTAGCTATATGCCAGTACTCGGACATGATGTCCTTGTCATTCGTTGCCTAAATATGGCGGCGTATACGGCACATAAATAATTATGATGTGAGCTTTTGCTATATAAAAACTGTAATAATTGTACTAGTCCCAGTGCTCCTGAATGTTATATTAAAAATACGAAAAGAGGTTTTAAATAATGCGGCTTAATATACATTAATTTTAAGTATGTAATCGTCGTTGTTTTAATGGAAGCAATGATTCTTACCGCACGCCCTTCTTTGGTATCTTGCCTCATATTTATTTCATTCATTATTTTCTCATTTTACTTTAAAATAATAAGAGTTAGTTGTTAACTTCCCTCAAATGCTTATCATAATTTATATCATTAATAAATACTGGACTTTGGTCTATGTCCTGCTGCTGGATGAAAATTCTTATATAATATGTACGTATTGTTTCATAGAGCTTACTTGCTTATCTTCTTCTAAAGTGGGAAGCAGATCATCGGTCGAATGGGGACTGGGAGTGGGGGCAATTCGCGTTGTGGAGTTAGCAGCAGTCATTTTTGAGTAGCGGCGTTCCATTTCCCTTTCTTCTTTCTGTTGCCGTTCTCGTTCATACCTCTTGGCGCTGAAGCTTCTAATGGAACTCGAGCTATGCACTGATGCAATACTAGGTCTCCTTGAACCTAAGGTAAGAGGCTTTATATCAGAAAATGCAGATTTGAAAAATGTGCTTTGCTAAATAGTAATAGAAAGCTACTGAGTCTATTATTTCATTAGTGCGTATTCGTGTTCAAGAGGCGGCATTTGCGTAACGGAAGCATAGACGTTTATGCTGAATCTGCAACAACGGATCGCTCTATTTTTTTTTAAATGGGGCAATGCCGCTTCTACTAGAAAGTAGTAGTAACTTTAGTATTTTAATTAAAACACCCTGTATATATATTATTTTAAAATCTCTATTACTCCATTAGCAACTACCTTTAACGTGTTGCTATACCTATTTGATACCCCTTAATCGAAAATACTCATTTGACATGACCTAACATAATAACATTAATAACCTAAATAATATTTTTTTTACGCTTACGAGATACTAAGATACTAAAATTTAGTTGAAAGTTTAGCCATATACGGCTTTTTACATAATAGCCAAATCATAATTGCAGTATACACCACCCGGTATTCTGCAATTAAAAAAAACTTTTGATAATTTCCTACTTGAAGAATATCGAAGCTGCTGGTCCTGTGGATATTGTTCATGAGTTGTCGCCGCACAACTTGATACGTTTTTCGATAGAATAGACGATAGTTGGATAAGGCGTTGGGGACCGAGGAATTGACCACCGAGATCACCCGACCTTAACTCCTTAGATTTTTACATGTGGAGTATGCCACGACAAATGCAGATAAATATTTCTCTTCCACCCGTATAGATAAAAAAAAAACAACCGATTAAAACACCCTTATTTTGAAGTGCTTGGAAGAAAGCAGCCAGTGCTATGAACATCTAGTAAACTAACATCTAGTATGTTTTTATTTGTGTTTATAGATATGTTACGGAAATTTCATGAGGATCATTGGCGGTAGGTTCGTGTATATTTCATTAAATTTTCTACATGTCCATCTTATCACATTGCCCAAATATTCATAAGAACTTCGTTTGAATACCTTTTCATCGCTTTTAAAGGTATTGGTAACATGTATTAGATGTACTAGATGTACTAGATCATTGACACAATAATGAGAGTGACATCATATTTATGTCGAGAATTATTAATCATGACACACTTACTTAAAATCCGAATGGGTAATGCCGTTTCTAGGAACTGTCAGAAATAAATATCTAAATGATTATATGTCAGTAACTTGACTAGATAGATGTAGGTATGATATACATAAATGAAGAGCATATTAGAGCCGCTTTCGAAACCAGTAATATTATACATTTCATTTCCATTTCCATTCCATTATTAATTATTATTCCATTTGAAACAATTTACTTTTAGCCACTTTTGCAAGTACTCAAAATACATGTACTTTTAATCATTAAAAAATTAATGATTTATTTTCTCGAACTTCCTAACATATACGTGCAGGAAAATGTTTAGGGAAATTGTTAATAAAATAATAGGTATTCTAAAAATAATATTATATACAGGGTATTTCATTCAAAATATTAAAGAAGTTATTATTTTATAGTACAAGCGGCACCGTCACATTTTTATAAATATTTTAGCTTGGTAGAGCATGTTAGTTTATGTAGAATACCAAACTTTCGGAGCAACCCGTTGCCGGGTTCGCTACAAACGGCTAACGTACAATCCACCGTGAATTTCTCCACTCTCCACTCCAGTATTAGATACAGAGTGAGTATATAATACTGGAGTGCTGAAGCATTTTAAAAGCTCTAAACCACAATTTGTAAGTAGATATTTTAGGAAAATAAAATATATTATGTTGGAGGCTAGATACCTTTAACTACCTTAGTAACATAATGTTGTTCTTAATATTATGATAGATTTTATTGGTACAATATAGTTAATAATCAAGAATTTCTCTGAGAGAATCAGCATCAGAATATTTTACACGAGCATCTATTATTTTTAATATTTCAACAAGTTCGACATCGTTCCGCAACAACATCCAGGTCAGAGAAATGTAGCATTTCGTGCCGTGAAACCAACTGATCCCTTATGCTGTGTACACATATCTTTATTGTTTGATTAGCCCTAGGACCCTACGACAAAATTTCTGTAACGTAACACTAACGTAAAATATCCAACCAACTGCTCCTCCTGGGCTGACCTTATGCTATGTACACGCATGCATCTATCTTACTTGGTCAGTCACAGACCCTACTACAAAAGTAATTATGTCTTAGGGCAATGGCAACATAATTGCGTCGTCTGAAGAGATCACGTAACAAAAATTAAAAAACGCAAAAGCTACGGGATTCGAACGCGTAACTCTCGGTACCCCAGGCACGCGCTTTATCACTGGGATACCAACGTTACAGCAAGCGTTTGATGAACGAACTATTTAACTAACTAACGTAAACTCAAGCGTGAAGTCACGGCAAGAGATACTTAATATACTGCCTACTCAAGGGCAGCTGCTCCAGCTGACGATCGGCTTAGTGGTTCTCTATATAACATCAACTATGAATGTTAAAATCAGTCTGTATCGTATCATAAGATCAAAACTACCCCTGCCTCTCGGACTATATTCTATCAACTATTAAATAAACAGTTGTTACTAAACTAATTTCCAATTAGCTCTATTATAATTATCAAAAATCAAATAAAATAATTGAAATATATCTTGCCGTTTCCAACTGCATGGCCATGCCCCACCTCTCCACGTCTGCCCAATCCCGGTCACCGTCACAACACGGTGCAGCTGAAATCTCCGCGTCATATATGTACATAAATAACAGTATCGCTGCTGTTACCCCTCCTACCCTTCCACATTAGGTGGTTAAAATAACACGTTATTTTCGCCGGGCTTTGAGGCGTACTTTGGGGTGCTTGACCATGTATTTACTGCTTCACATTTCTCCGGCGCGCGGTCTCGCGGTAGCATATTATGTAATGTTTTTAAGACTTTAAGGACAAGGCCATGCATTAGGTTACAGGAAATAAAAAAACTTAACATACTTAGTATAATAATAATGTACATTATTGATATTGAAGTCGGATATATGCAATAACGAATTCCTCTCATGATATTGTTTTATTTATTTTTATTTACTTCAAACCCCCTTTTCAAGACGAAAAAGGACAAATTTTGAATAGTCGGCCAAAGGAAAAAGTAACGGTATTTTTTAAGGAAAAGAGGTCTGGAACGGGAAAGCTAGCGAACATTTCAATTTTCTTGGTGTGACAACTATCAATCATTACGTGGAAGTTTATATAAAGAAAGTTTGTAAGTACTGGTGGTCATGCATTTTATTGGGTAATTAAAAAAATTGTGGTGTTCAAGAATTGAGTTTAGGGACTTAAACGTTTTTAGTTGTAGTACCAAAATACACAAAGGTTCACTTTAAACTTTTTTCTCTTTAAGGCTAACAGCAAAATAGGCAACCAGTTTTAAAAAAAAATAAATATTGAATATGTTCGCAAACGTCGATCATTAATTGTCTATTTAATCGATATGACATTACTGAACAATGCGCACAATTTAGCCACATTTTTACAGGGCGGTCTAATCAAGGAAATACGTGGAAATGGATTCCCATTTATTAATTGAGAGCGGTTTGTGGGCCTCACCTCTTGCAGCAGCCGTCACTGTTGTGGAGCTCTCACGAATCTAAAAATATCTTTAGTCTCTACCGTGGTTACCTTATAAATTGTGGTATATGGCTTATAAAGTAAATATAATATATACATCATAAATATAAGAGAATTTAAAAATAATCAAACATGGCTTATTTAAGGTAAAAAATAAGTAATGGAGGTCGTTGTTTCTTATTGTCTGAAGTCCTAAACACTAAACATTTTACTTCTATATATATGTTTATGATCTACATATGCATATCCAAATTTACATCTAATATTTGACACCTGCTACTTCTGATAATGTAATTTAATTTTAAGAATACATTAATTATATTCTGGAAGAGAGACACATTAGAGAAACTACATAGATTAGATAAAAATGTATAAATTTAAAATAGTAATCTTTGATATTATTCTTAACAATAGAAATATAAACACAAGCAGTGGAAAGACTGCGCTACATATATTCCCAAAAGTAAACCATTCAATAATACATATATTACTAAATAAAACTGGATATCATAGGCAAATATTCTTTATGAATATTTTAATGTATATACTCAAAAAGTAAAGTAGTTGAATATTTTGAAAATGGATATGACCATATATAATATCTATATTTATGCATTTTGATAGGCGCTTCGAAACTACGTGTTATTTTTGTCATTTTCAACATTTTTCAATTTTCAAAACTATTTTTTACAGGATGTTTTTATACGGGAAATAAAATGACGGCGTCTGGCATTTATCTTCATTTCTCGGATGGGGAATTATTTTCAGTGTAAAAAGGTAGGAAAGCAAAAAATGCTATCCCAGCTAAATGACTATCCCAGCGGCAAGTACGGCTTCCGAGAAAATAGAGAAACCACATAAGCGAAGTGGTGGAGATAGCACGGGAAGTTGGAAACTACAGGAAATCAGATATACTCCTTACATCTCTTTAAAGTTGCATATTAAAATCATGAATACTAGAGACAGGACACTGAGTGTAGTTTAGTAGTGGGAGGTTTCTTGTCGGAAACTGGCAGCTTAGTGTGAGTGACCTTCAGTGCACTTTTACTTCCCACAATTCACTTTTACTTCCCTTTCGTAAAAGTGAATTCAACTGAAAGAAAACTAAATTCTGTCAGTTTTGAAATTGACTTTGTTGGCACTTCACTTCTGGCGATAAATAATGTAAATTTACATGTAAAACTCGTCCACCATGCTGAAATCAAGTTTCGTCAGACTTTATGTACTTAGAACATTTAGAAAATCCTGACTCCAGTTTCTTACAATAATGTACAGAAACAATTAGTAAAACAGAATCAGTAGAGGAATGCACCAAACATAACCACAAAACTAAGTGTAAATAACTACAGCTGGGGGAAAGGGCTGGTGTGACGTCTCTCAGCCTCAAGGTCAAATGAGTGTTCAAATTGCTATAATAAATATTTGTTTCTTTATTAAACATTGTGAGATTTATATTCGAAACAAAGTTGCACGAGGTGAATATCTATCACCTCGTTTTATTAGCTCTATTATGTTTCAAATAAACATTTGTTTAGAGATTAAAGAATCTTGTGAAAAGGTCAATTGGGAAGGAAATCGAGGCGGGAGACGCGAAAGAAGCACAAGATATTTTTACCGTAGAAAATATTATGAGAAACCTAACGGGAGGTGAAGAACGAATAGAGCCTAGAGAATGGTAGGGGATATAATAAAACAAAAGAGAAAGAAAATATATGACATGCAGGGCACGGTTGATAATCGGTTTTAGGTAGATAAGGGCACGGTTTTAGTCTGTAGGAATCCGACGCTCCCGATAACTAGGGGTCTAATGCAAGGGGCGGAACCTGGCATGAAATCTTCTCCGCAATACCCCCAAAAAATAAGGCAAATCAAAGAGCAATTCAATATTAAATCGGCGCCCATGAGCATTTAAAGGAATAGGGTCACACGAAGTCGGTATATCTGATGGTTAAATCCTCAAAATTTTCAAAGTACTGTGAAAGTACGTGTCTCTCTTTGAAGGATTGTATTTCTCAAATGAAATCTAATGTGTTTTAAAAATTACTTTGCTATTAAGGTGGTTTACTTTCCGGACATATTCTATCATACGCGTTTCTTTGTACTAACTAGGAAGCAATATCGCAACGAATAATTTTATTAAAAATACTATACTATTATCTCAGTTGGCTACCAACTTAGATATACCATCTAAAAATAATAGCACATAGGTAATATACAATATCATAGGGTGATCTATAATTAGGTATTGGACAACCTCTACTGATATATCTGTCACATCTCTATGTGCCACGATTCTTGAATAGCATGTGAAAATGCAATATTATTCAGAAAAAGAGAAAAACCTCATTCTATGTGCCTACACTTACAACGTTACACGATACGTGCATACATGCAGCATTACCTCTAGTTACCTACACGTCAACATGCAAAGTGTGTTGTGCTAGTGTATGTGTGTGGTATATTATTTTATGATCCATTTTTATATACATGTATTGAAATATATCTTAAGTAATTTAGTTACAGTGTAACAACACAATGCAATAGAAAAATAAATTATTTAATGAAAGCCGACTTCACCCCTGCCATCTTGCGATCTCCATGCTGTTGCTTTAATGAAAATAATAAAAAAAATAAGAATATTAGTATACTCCTTTCTTCTTTGATTTATTTCTTGTGTCATGAATAGGTTGTTTAAACATGAAATTGTCAGCTAATCAGTTTATGCCCAGATTCATATGCCTCAGGATTATCTATTGCTAGGTATAATTTAACTTTAATTTAGGTTATACGAGAATTCCTTTAAACGCGATAGTGGTTCAGACTGCGTTTCAATTGCTTTGTTTTTAACTGTGGAAGACGAAGGCAGCCACTCATACCGGCTGCCTTACTGTCAAGTTTAAAGGAATTCTAGGAAGGAATTCCAGTATAGTATTATATGTAGTATAGTATAGTCTTTCGAAGTATGGTAGCACTTTGAAATTCGCTTATTCGTGACATGTCCCTACTATTATATATGTCGACCTGAGAATTTAAGCGGTAAATACAAAATTTGACATTTGGCTGGTTAGGGTGCATGGTTCAACTTGAGATTTCTCTAATACTAAGTCGTCTACAGTTTTTAATATTTGCTTAACTCCTCTAACATATAAATTATTATGAAACTCTGAAATTTTTATTAGAATAATGTAAACATTTACTTATAGTACGTTCGCAACAAGTAGAAAGTATATACGTAAATAATCAGCGTTTATAATGTCTGCCACATGAGAGTTGAACAATAACGTATGAGGGAGTAAAGTACGGTGATAAAATATGCAACAGAAAGTTTTGTCGAATTTTGCTCTGAGAAAGTGGAAATTTGGCATCTTTGTGTAAGTAACCATAGTAGAAAATAATTAATGAATTAACCTTTGTAGTTAATTTATTAGACATTGCGGTATCGGAATTTTTATTCCGTATTTGCTTAGTTGTTCAACTTTCGCGTGGCAGACTTTACCTGAACATATAGGAAACCACTGAGGGAGATGATATTGACAATACACCTCAAAATCACTGATCTCGCAATAACGATATCATTGAAATCGACTCTGTAAAACTGTACACACGTCGCACTGTTAGAAAGACAGAATTTCTATTTTCTACTCCTTACGAACGAGGTATAGTCCACCCGTCAGATCATTTAAACAGGCTCTACCTGGAATTAACATTGGAAGTTTTTAAATTTAGCAGGGTAATAGATTTAGGTATCTAGATTTAGGTAACTAAAAATCCTTTCAGGTTCAAAAATTTCAGCGCTGCCGCTAGCACCGCTTTATTGCCAAGATGATTGCTAAAAAACAGTTTTTTTTCAAATCAATCCTTTACTTTGCGTAGTGGAGTAAAACAACGAAAACATAAGAGGAGAAAACTTCTTACATGTCATCATATAGGTATTCATTTTAATTCTAACGGCGCCGGCGCGCGGCGCTCCATTAGCAACAATATGCAATATGCGTCGTTAGACTAAAAAAGGACGTATAGGAAAAAATATAATATTTTGCCTCAATAAAGGAAAAATTTATGATTTTAGAGAAAAAAGTGTCGAGCAATTCAGCAATTCAGCAATGTCGAGCAATGTCAATAGTTATTCAGCGGATGATTTTACGTAAGGATTAAGCCTTTAAAAAAATCGCAAACATTTTTTAGCTAAGATATTTAGTGCCAACGTTAAAAAATGCGAAAAAAAATAAAATACGATAAAATATAGGTTCAATTTTTCTGAAATCGTTAAACATTCTAGAGATATTCACTTTTTAACGCATAGCAGCCGTTCTACTTAACCTATACATTCGAAACTTGGTTGGTAATAAGTAGAAAGCTTAAGGCTATAACCTGATTTTTTTTCATAGCCAATCGAGCATTTTTTCGTGAAGAGTTGTGCCTCGTCTTTTTCTGCGTTCCGTCTCATTTCATTTTCCTTTCTTAGGCTTTCTTGCTCCTCTTTTTCTGTATTTCGTCTCATTTCATCTTCCTCTCTTCGTCTTTCTTACTCCCCATTCTGTTTTCTCAACATCTCCATTAATTCCTTGAGTTCTGCCATCTCGTCATAATCCCTAGAAGGAGTATTACCATTAAATTGTCTATATTCTACTCACTTATCCCACTTCTGACAACAATTGTTACGCCACTTAGTTCGTAAAATAAGTGAATATTGTCCAGAATCCAAATACACTTTATTAATTTCCAAACACAATAAGTCGCAACTGTTTACAATGATAAATTACTAACTTGCACACTTTTAACTACTTATTACTTGGTCTTGCCTCAAAGAGCGTTTAAACTAGACTGACGATTTGACTATTTTCAATGTTCTGGAAAGCTCCAGAAGCTTCTCGAATATTCCATCCCATTCTAGATTGTTCTCAGTTGTTCCATATCATTCTAGCTTCTATAGAAGGCGTCTCGAAGGGTTCTACAGGAGGTAGTCCACATGTTCTTGCACCGCAACTATTCTAAATAGGGCCAGGGGTGTATGTCGGTTATTTGAAGTCCTAGAGGGTTGAGACTTAGCCCTTCGGGGATTGTATTTGGTACCCCCAGTTGCGATCTTGCCACATCGTCGGGTGCGGTGTTGCCAGATCGTGCAGTTTTTCCCTAGATCTAGGGAATTTTCAATATATCGTGCACAATCGCTTTGATGATATCGTAACAATATTATACATCGCAATAGGAGTGACACTTAATGTAATGACAACGGCAATAGCAGTAATGGCACTTGGCATAATAAAATATGATTTATTGAAAATGTTCCAAAGGTTGCCAAACTAAATTGTGCTCTTGCAGAAAAATTGCAGTGAGTTGCTCTTATATGGGTAAGTCTAATGTACAAGGGTAAGAAGATGATATAATGTATTCTGCAATAAGCGACACTATAGAGAGTGTAGAGGTACTACAAGCAGAATAAGTAGAAGAAGAGGAATAAAAACCGGCAACAAAAAAATTGTCTACTATAATGTTTTGTATTTTTACAACACCGTATATAATTTTATTGTCTCTTTTCAATAAATAATAGTAAATTACAAACATTTGTGTATTCATTTACAACTGGGCGATACCATGGTATTCAACAGAACAACGTTATCCATACAAAAAACACGAAAAATAATCGTAAACTTCATATTTCTATGTTAAAATGCAAAATTGTTGGCTATAAGCTTGATAGAGTGTAAGCAACACTATCGGCGGCTGACTGAGGCAGCTGAACGACCACGAGGCCGCACATACAAGCCCTACATTAAACAATGATTTCTTGACGAAAAATTGCTCGATTCGCTTTGAAAAAATTCAGTGTATAGCTTTAGATTTCTTCTGATTACCAGCCAAGTTTGGAATGTATAAGTTAAGTAGAACGGCTGTTACGCGTTAAGTGAATCTCTCGTATCTCGGCTTCTATTGGTCCTACAGTATTTTTTTTAAAATTCATATACAAATCGGTGCAGCAATCGATTGCAATTTGTTGCACATTTGTAAGTTGAAAACTGACAAAATTACGGTCCTTAGTTACGGGTGTTTCGCTAATACAAATTTAATTTGATTATGAAAAATTCTGAAAATTGGAATGTTGATACTGAAGATACTGTTATTACTTAGGTACCGATTGCAATAATTTTCATCAAGTTCGGTACACTGTGACAGGCTGGGGAGCGATCCGAAATTTCAACTTAACAGTGTTGTAATAGGTCGCCATATTAAAATTTTTCAATCGAACTGTGTAATACTCTAATTTCAACGAATTCAGAATATTTTTTCCAATATTTTATCGCATTTCTATTTTTTCGCATTTTTTAACTTGGCACTAAATATCGCAGCGAAAAAATGTTTGAGATTTTTTTAAGTGCTTAATCCTTAATCTCGCTCGTTTAACTTTTTTAAATCCTTCCTATATACGTTATGATTTTTCATTGAAGGCCTATTTCAGCGGGTTCCGTTCAGAGTCTAAATTCACGCCGTTTTTTTTCTGACACCCCTACTATTCCCCGGTAGGCAGTTTGCAGATGTGGGATCGATGAGGACTTTTCAGATTTTCACATTTCATTTACAATGTTCCCAATATTCGTACCAATTCTCAACTCTATGCGAATTATTGTAACCTTGAATGTCTATTTTGAATGGAAAACCAAGCGGTATAAAAGATTATGTTTTTTTACTATGCGTCCTTTTTAGTCTGAAATAAATAGACTAGTATACCAAATATGAAAACTCCCGAGTTAATTCCATAGTATAGGTACGAAAGAATCATGTACTTATGAAAAAGATAAGTACTTATAAAAATATATTTATGAACTTGATGAGATGCTTTTATTTATAATGAGTAGGTATGGATTCTTGGAAGCTACTTGTGTGATATTATAGTTGTCAGAAGTTATTTCGTGAACAAAATAGATAAGGACAATGATCAACACAAACATAAAAGAGACGACATTGACAGAAAAACAGTACAGAGCCTGACACACTGACATAGTGCAGTGCAGCCTAGATGCATCTATACCGAATTTTGTATCAGCTCTGTCATGACACGAGACTCCGTAGGGGGCCACGTGACAGTAGGAGAGCAGCAAGATGGCGGCGGCACGGGCCGCACCTGCACGGGAGGCTGACACAGAGATGCCACGACACCCAGGGGCACTGCTAGCCCGTCGCGACGGCATGGACGCGAATGTTCTATGGCTCGACGCTCGGGACGTCAGACTTCGGTCGATGAGAGGCAACGGTAAGGATCCTGCAACAGTCTTTACTAGTTAGCATTGCAGGAGAAAAAGAAATAAACTACCACATGTTTATGCAGTTATTGTCACTAATAATCGATTTATTTCCATTTCATTATTAATTTAAGAAGCACAAAATTTAAAATTTAAGGCATTTATGGTTTATTTTCTACGAAGCTTTAGAAGGGCCAGTTCTGTATTTTCCTTTAAATTCAGACTTTAACCTCTGAATTCAGGCTTTAAACTCTAAATTCAGACTTTAATATCTGAATTTAGACTTTAATCTCTGAATACAGATTAAAATGTCCGAATTCAGGCTTTAATATCTAAATCAGACTCTAATCTCTGAATTCAGACTTTAATCCCTACATTGAGACCTTAAGCTCTGGATTCAGACTTTAATCTCCGAATTTAGACTTTTTCCTAATATCACCGATTTTGAAGGTATTTCCGTTCCGGAGATACCAATGGTGAACGTAACATTTTATAACACGTATGTTACGGACAATGTAGGTGTACAGTTGGCAGCCCTATTTCCATTTCCAATTGTTCGGCATAGCAAGCGTGAAGCAAGCTGGAATTAACTTCATTTACATGTTTTTCCGTAACATACTATACAGGCTGTAGCGAAAACTTATTCAGGGCCTCTTATGATCAAAAGTAAGAAAGGGGTTTATAAACATAGTTCCGTGAATGCTGGGTTTTCCCTTAATTGCTAAAAATCACCAATGGCTTTCTCTAAATTGCATAGGCGCTCCAAACAGGGGATCATAGATTAAATAGACTTCCTGGATATCTAATCCTGGATATCTATAATTTGGATTATATATTATATCCTGGATATCTAATCCTGGATATCAATTTATTTTTATTTAAACATTAAATGCCAAGGTTTTTTTTTAAATATTCTTCTTCTACCTCGTTCTCGAGTAAAGTTGTAATGTAAGGCTATGCAAACAAAAATGTATTAGGTACTTCAACTAATTTGACTTGAGTAATATTGCATTATACTGGACGTGTTCGTATAATTCCCTATAATTTCATATAAAGGTTTTATAATCAATTTCTTCTGTTACTTTATTTTTTTATTTTGTTAAAAATATTTGTTTAATATGATTGTATTATTAGTGACATATAATTCTTTAATTTTTTTCATATGATTGTCATATAATACAAATGACATCGGTATGTTTTCCCTTTCCTTTAAAAGTCGTAAATTGATAACTAAAAATTCAAACTGTATTAAACAGGGAATGAAAATATATGACCACTATTTAATATCTGCCTCATAAATTATATTTTTGGTAAAAAATCTGTCCTCAAGCTGAGAATTATCATCAAAATGATTGAATATGCAATCCAATCCATCCATCTAGTCACATTATTTTGCAGTACACTTTATAAACAATCTAAAATTCAGTAAGATATGGTTACGTCAATTTAGCTCGAAAACGAGGCATCATATCGAGGTAGAACAATAATGTTTTTCTTGTAAAAAACTAATGCCACGAAACTTAAATCGAAAGAAATTGATATCCAAAAAATTTGGGCCTGCTCAACTCTGATTAGTTTTGAAAGTATTTCCGAACGTGCGTGGGAAGTATTTCCGAACGTGCGTGCCTACGTGTATATTGTTTTTCTTATTTCTGATAATAAACATATGATTTATTTGATATGATAAGATAAGTTTAGGCGGGAACGTGATTGCAGGAAGATTTTGCAAAAAGAAATATCTAAAAATATAAATATAGAACAGACCTCATATACCACGAAGCAGTTAAATATAAAATAATAGAAAGTATATAACCTTCTTTAGACAAAATTCATACCTCACATTTGAAAGTCAGAAATCAGATATTAAAGTCTGAATTCAGATTTTAAATTTTAATTTAGAGAAATTCAGAGACTAAAGTCTGAATGTAACAAAAATACAGACATGGCCCTTCTATGGCTTCGTAATTTTCAAAGTTGGAGTTTTAGAATTTTGTGACATTTCAAGTACATGTAATTGTTTCCATTTAGATCTATTTCTAAACATGTTTTGTAGGCAAATATTATTTAACTTTTGGTTTATTGTCATGGTTTGAAAAAAGTATAGTCTGTAAACACTAAAGAAGTATTAAGTAAACATAAACACTGTAAGCATAAAGAAATATCCACATCAAATAGATATAGGTATACAATTTGTAACAGTAATACTTTTATTTTAAATATAGCTGATAATTACGGAAATTATCCTATTTAATATATCAAGTGTTATATACCAAGTGTTAACAATATTACTACCAACCCTCTTAATAATGAAATCACAAAATTAGCAGAAACACTAGGACACATTGTATACACTACAGAAATCGGCTAATCACATTAGCAATCCATTCCGAGCAAAATAAAAAAGGATTATTATTTATTAAAAAGATATAGATATGTAATATATCTACCTAGCGTTGGTTTTATAATCAAATAATAATACTAAAATTAAAAACTTCAATAAACAAATGACTTCTTAAATTCATATAGTGCTACCTATGAGAAACTTTGGAATGCATTTCTTATGCAATAACTTCAATATTTGTTGAATGTGATGTTGCTACGCGCAAGAAGTATTCTAATTTAGAATCAGCAGTAATCCTTGTCCGGAATTTTGATTTCGACAAATTCACTTTAAAAAAATACTCACAGAAATAAGTACTGCCAAAAAGCGATACCATTTTACATACAAATTAGTTACATATTTAGATATTTATGTTTGGAAACATATCCCACGTTAAGAATAGCAGAGAACATCATCTGCCTGGAGTTGAATTTATTCCTTTTCAAGTGACCCTTTTTTTTCGTAGCATTCCTGTGCTTTGGATATCATGCAATTTATAAACAATGGGCAATGGCTTTTGACTTTTAATCTAAATATAGTTGAAGCTGTCAACAGATATTCGCCAATGTGACGTCATAACACTGCGTATATTATTTTGAGCAGGCATTATCTCCGTTATTATTTTAAATAGAGAAGTGCCGTTTCCTTGAAAACTTCAGCTTTTTAAATTTATTTAGTAGAAAGTTCATTTTTTGTCACATCTCCTTTAATTAGTTTGGAAGTAGATATTGGGATTATAGAAAACTATGTCAAAAACATATAATTTTAAACATTTCACCCATTAAATATTTTGAGAGAGCTAGTGATATATTTAACACTTGTTATTCATATAACATAATAAATAACATTATTTTTTAAAATTTGTTTATTACAGATATTAACAAAAAAAAATTAGTATAGTTAAAACATAATAAAAATGTTAGTTTAGACTAAAAAATCTACTCTGATTCAAACACATTATAATTAACTTGCACAACATTTTTTTTCTAAACAAAATTTTTGATATGAAAAAATATTTCTAAACAAATATTTTCTAGCTATAGGGTCCTATCGGAAAGTGTACTATATTTAATAATCGGAAATAAATAAATCTATTTAAAAACTATATATAAAAACTAAAAAAAGTTCTACTGTTACTAAAATGTAAAAGGAAGAATCCACATTATCTGATGTACACACGAGAGTGAGGATCTTGGGAACTCATTCTTGGGAGTTTTATTTTCGTCAAATTAAGAATCCCACCTATAGTGGGTACCTATTTACTATATACTGGTATGTACCATATACCATATACCGGGTGATTCATTAACAGAGGATGTCGGCCATATCTCAGGAAATGTATGACAGAACGTTTGGGAAAAATCTATAAAAAAAGTGGAGAAATCGCCGGAAATTATAGTCCAGTATGTAGCTTCCGCTAGAGGGCGTTATAGTAAATTTAAAAAATGAAATGTATCCTTAATTTGCTACGATATGGTATATTTAAAATATGATCTTGGTAATGGTGGTAAAATTTTTAATAACTTTAGTCTTAAAATGTTTTTCTTGGCTCTGAAAATTAAGTGGGGGGGGGGAAGGTAGACATTTGTAAAGAAAAATAGCAATTACCCCTGTTTGGTTTAACAGAATCAAACGAATTTGGTGTCATATTGGGAGAGAGTATTTTATACTTTATCATTGCTAGAATAGAACGTACCAATTTAATTGTTGTTGCGGAAGCTAGGTGGCGTTGTTTGAAATATAAATAAAAACATTCGGTTTTTTCTTCGAAATTTCAAATAGAAAAAATAAAAATAGAAAAAATTTTCAAATATGTTTATTCTCACATAGTCATATAGAGAATTAAAATTGCAAGAAACAATGCAAACCGAAAGTCGATATTTTATTTCCAACAGGAGACATTGATAAAAATATATTTTTACATTAAAAAAGTATTTAAAAGAATTTATACCGATTACTCGTAGTGGTCAGAAACGAGGAAAATACGTAAGGATAAAGCTAGGAACGTGGATTTATCAATTATTTATATGGTAAAGTCATGTGACCTAGCAGGCTATGGAAATAAACTGCCTCTTCCAATACACATTAATTTGAGGAAATGTAAAATATCTGGACACACCGAGTGGATTGGAAAAGGTAGTTTATTTCCATGGCCCGCTAGGCCATGCTTGTGAAATAGGGGGCCCCTAGATCCGCTTTGTGGTAGAGTGAAAGATTTAGTGTTTTAAGAACGACCAACGACAAGGGAAGATATGGTTTTTAGAATACAAAATGCAATCCACAGTAAATCTGCTGCGGAAGTGGATTCTGCTTTGCAAGTAACACGCGACAGACTTGAACGTTGTACAGAGAATGATGGCAAGCAGTTTGAATATCTGGTTATTCATTATAGAAATGATTCATGAACAAATCTTGAATGCAACATTCCAGTTGAAAACAAATATTAAATGGTTTTTATCAATTGCCGGCAATGCAATACATTTAAATAATTGACAAATAAATGTTTTATTCTTACTGATTTTCACCGGTTCTGGCCACTACTTGTAATCCAGTATAAATTCTAAACATATATTTCCATTTGAAACTTCGGAGAAAAAACGGAAAGTTTGTTTGTATTTCAAACAGCGCCATATAGCATATAAATTGACACATAATATGCTTTAGCAATGATAAAGTAAAAAAATCCTCTTTCCAATGAAACCAAATTTGTTTGATTCTGTTAAGCCAAACCGGAAAAATCGCCATTTTTCAGTACAAATGTTTACCTTCCCCCCAACCACTTAATTTTCAGAGGTATGAAACATTTTAAGACCAGTTATTCAAAATTTTACGAACATTACTAAGAACATATTTTCAGTATATGCATATTATAGCAATATTATAGCAACATATTATAGCAATTTAAGGAGATATTTAATTTTTCTAATTTAACATTTTTACATAGATTTACAGATCATTTAATTTAACACAGATTTTTCCCCAACGTTCTATATCATACAGTTCCTGAGATATGGCCGGTGTCCTCTGTTAATGAATCACCCCATACAAGAGGTATTTCATTTTTAGCTGCCTGGAGATCCACTCACTAGTATACTTCAGGCGTACATCACGACATCAATTTTTGAAATACACTCGTAGATATCAAGACCCTAGAGTATTGTTGATAGATTAATTAAATGTATTTACATAAGGACATTTTGGAGATTGTATCGTCATTCTGGTAAAACTTAACTATTGAAACTTAGATTGATCCGAGAAATCAACTTTGCCCACGACATTATTTACCTACAAAAAGTACCTACTGTCTTTCATACAATCAAAGACACCGTTCAGAAATTGTTTAATCGCCATATATATTTTTTATTTTCACGTGTTTTGAATTGTTTTATATGTTCATCATCCAGTAGGGAGTCTCATCCAGTATGGGGATTTGAGTGTTTTGGATGGTGATAGGGGAGTGGATAGGTTTAGGTTATGTTTTGTGTCTATTATGTTATGGTAGATTGAAGGGATTATATTACATAGGGATTTTATATTATACTTCTTATTATAGTTATAATTTGGAATTTGGATACATATGTCATCAGTTATTTTTATGGTAAGTAACAAAAAGAATGAGAATGTTACGTTAACTATAAGAAACCCGTGGAAAGAATTTAGGGAATTTTGTTCTTTTCGGATCCCAACAGTGTATATATTTTGTCTATATTTTGTGGTCACATGTTTTTCAGTCATTGCTGAAACCCCTGTATAACATATTACATTTGTCAGTTATAGTCCATGCAATGGGTACAAAACATGGTACCAAATCGCAAAAGGTCGGAATTAAATGAAATTTGGTAGGATAATAGGTAGATATAGGTCCCTTGATAGTACAGCTCAGTTAGCGTCCTCGGGGGTTGCCATTCGAGGGGTGTGGGGACGAAAACTCTGCGTCGCCATGCTTTTCGGGAAATGACATCGTTGTGGTAAGTGCTATCGAAAAAAAATTCAAATGAAATATGTAGAGAACAAAATGGTGTACAATTTTTTCGTCTGCGATCAATAGTTTCCGCTTTACGGCGCGCCAGACTTGGGGGTTGATTTGCAATTTCCGGGGCAATTTCTATCAAAATCAGATTTCGTCGCGAATTACGACAAAAATCGATTTCAAATAATTCCAATGTTTGTTTCAATGTGTGTTGTTCCAATGTTTTCCAATGTGCAAAAGACCAATGTTTGTTAAATTCGCAGATGCCTCATTAGCTAGGTTTGGTTGCATTTTATCAAAAATTTTGGCGCGACACAGAACGGAAATTATTGGTCGCAAACGACAAATGAATAGGACCAAATTTAAACTTTGTTCTCTTCATGTTTTCTCTTTGTTTCGATAGCACTTACCACAACGGCACTATTTCCCGAAAAGCATCGCGACGCAGTTTTCATCCCCCCATCCATCGATCGCAAAGTCAGGTGTACTATCAGGGGACCTATGTCTACCATTCCACCAAATCTCATTTCTTTTCGACCTTTTGCGAATAGAAACCCCGCAATGCTTGGAATATTAGTAACAAAACGAAGGCGATAAGATCATTAGTGTATTATCAGAATGCATTATATTTAAAAGATTTTGCTTTGATAAAAGAGGGTCTTCATTCTACACAGTGTATTAAGAAGGGTTAGTTGTATACAAATATTTAGATTCAACATCAACATAAAAGTCGGAAACAGCAAAATGCTTACCTGGATCACTAGAAAATAAAATAGGCGGCGCCAAATTAGCATTACCAAATCTGTGGCGATGGTGACGAGATCCGTATAAATTCTGATTAAACAAATGAAGCACGAAACATATAAGCCCTGATAATATAGCTATCCCAGAGAGAACTCCAGCAAAAGTGGAGAAATCTGACGTTATGACGACAACATCTAAAAAAATAGAAACAAATATATTAGTAATTACAGTAACATCTTGTTCTTAGTCTGTTATTGGTTTAATTAAAGTTATAGTTTTGATAACAATTTATTTTTATGCATCGTTTTTTTCACCTATAAAGCTATGATTTTTCCCTCGAACTTCCTGGAGGTCGTAATCCCTGACCGCGAGGAGTGGGGGATAGAGAA
Organism: Tetropium fuscum; assembly: GCA_964058915.1. NCBI lineage: Eukaryota > Metazoa > Arthropoda > Insecta > Coleoptera > Cerambycidae > Tetropium > Tetropium fuscum. The sequence goes on from CAXKVY010000320.1 coordinate 552,387, forward strand.
CACCCCGATGACAATCCGCAACGGAACCAACTGGTATACGGATGGATCCAGGGCGGATGGAATGTCGGGTGCCGGAGTCTTTTCTGACTCGGAACAAATAAGTAAATACTTTGCTCTGGGTGCACTTTGCTCTGGGTCAATATATGCTCCGACAGTAGAGCTGCCATCTTGGCACTTAGTGCCGTTGAAGTGCGCTCAAAACTGGTTCTGGAATGCAAGACCGTCCTCGAGATGCTCTCTCAGAGGAATAATTTACGCCTTGTCTGGGTCCCAGGACATGCTGGTGTACCGGGAAACGAGAAGGCCGATCAACTAGCCAAATTAGGCACTTTAGAGATACCTACTGGGCCTGAACCCTTCGTAGGGATCTCCAGAAGCACAGCGGTTCTCTCAATGAAGACTTTAGCCCAACAAATGTTTCAACATTGTTGGACAACTGCTCTAGGCATGAGGCAGGCTAAAGAACTCATATCTGGTCCCGACGCTGGGAGGACCAGACAGCTGCTGAAGTTAAGCAGATGTAACTTAAGAACAGTGACAGGCCTACTGACCGGTCACTGCCACCTAAGACGACACCTTTACATAATGGGTCTTGTGGAAGACCCTGAGTGTAGGGGATGCTTGGAAGATGAGGAGACAGCAGGGCATGTTCTGATGAATTGCCCCGCTTTCCTGCATACACGTATGCAATACCTGGGACAACTGATGCTGATGCCCAGGGACTTTAGAGAGCTATGTCCCAGCCGCCTCGTTGGCTTTATTAAGGCAACTGGACTGGTATAGCTCTCGAAAGGCGGGACGTGACGGGCCCATACTGAGGCCTATACGTCAAAGGGCAGAGCCCCCGCCAATCTCAATCAATCAATCAATCAAAGCTATGATTAATTGCCGCGGAAAATTTGCCCATAGGGATAAGTGAAATACCAAATTGGTTAATATCTTCCAGTTACGCATTACCGAAAATCATGAAAAGTGAAACAAGTCAAATTTTTAATTTTTTTCGTACTTGAAAGGTCATACGAAAGGTCGTACGTTTGTCGTTTGTCTCCAACGACAAACGACAAACTCTCCAACTTAAAGACTAACTAGGTAAGAAGACAAACTGAGATAAATAAATTAAAAAATCATATGATATATTTCAACATTTATTGGTTGCTATTGCGCTTGAAAAACACATTGTTGACATTAAATAGTTAATAAATAATAAATGCATACATTTTTCGCACCAATTGGAGCTTAAAATAGCAGTTTTTAAAAAAAAAAATGAGCTGAACTATTGGCTATTCTTTAAGCTGTAGCGTTTGTCGTACACACATGAACATTTTTTTAATTACGAAAAATTGTTAAAATTGATCGGTTTTTATGATTTTTGGGGGTAATGCGCGACCGGAAGATAATAGATGTTTTATTTCTTTTTTTTTACTTATCTGCCCTACGTATCGCTAAATCAAGACAAGCCGATAAATTGTTGATCTTGACATAAGTAACAATTAAGTATGACATTTAACAACTTTCAACTGACGCGACGTTTAATAAATAAAATATCATAGCGTTGATGGTAACGTTTCCGCTTTTTTATGTAGATGCAAATGCATCTACATAAAAAACTCTTCCTTCCTCTTCTCTTCCTTCCTTTTAGTCGATAGCAAACCATGATTTTTGCGCTTGTACATTGGAGTTTTTATACTTGAATGTGTATGTAATATTTTTATTATTAAATCAGTTATGTAGTAGTAATTTGATTTAAAAAGATAATTTATAAAAAAATTATAAAGTCTGTCGTTTTCACTATCATCTAATTTAATTCAAATAACAACCTTTTCTTATTAAACATTTAAAATAAATAACAACAAGGTGTGTACGAAATTTTGCGGTAAAAAGTTTTCTTATTGTTACTTACTTGGTAGTAACGGACACTCTGTATATGTAAACTCATATTAAATTACATTCATATATATATATATATATATATATATATATATATATATATATATATATATATATATATATATATATATATTAGGATGTTATTTTAAAAAAAATTTTTCGGTCCGATTAGCTAATGATTTAGCATTGGACGTAAAATAATTTCTCCCAAAGTTTTAGCTTCCTAGATCAAACCTGTGAATGGCGCAAACGGAGTTTGTTTCCCATTTAATTAAGATGGGAGAAGCTGGAAGAATTTTTTTTTTAAATTCTGAGAGCAGCATTTTATGGAGAATAAAATATCCTACAAAAAAAGGTCCTTAATACTAAATTCGGATTTCATTCAATTAATTTTAAGGACAGTTATATCTAAACAATTTTGGACTGTCCGATTGATATTATTATTTGAAACTGATTTATGATGTTGATATTTAAATTTTGTGATTCGAAAAGTATAAAGTAGAAGGTAACTGATGAAAAAAAGGGGGAGAGTAGAGTAGAGACAAAAACTTTATTTAATTGTTATGATATTTAGTTAATTCACCTAAATACATAGATTTTCTGTAATGTTTTGAAACTCTTCTGACTTTTCTAGTTTCTCTTTTGTTCGTTCATTCGCTTCTCTTGAAATGCTCCGAATTTATGCTGGAGACAACATTTCGGAGAATTAAAATAATTAAAGATTAAAAACTGTAGTGACCAGATTTAACAGTTGAAAAAGCAAAAATAATTTATTATGAATAAAAATTTGATTAATTATAATTGTTTATTATCAATTTAATAATAACTAAGCGCTAATCAAAGATTTTAATAATTGTTTAATAAAAAATGATGAACAAACTCAATATTTGTTACAAGTAGTGAAAGACCATCGCCAAGAGCATCCTGCTTATAACAAAAACATTATTTATAAAAACTATTGAACATTTGTTTAATTTTAAAAGCTTATAAAAAAAACCTATTTTATTTCACATAAAAATAATAATTATTTTAATGCAAGATAGATTTCTTATTTTTTTTCCAATGAAAATTAAAAAATGCTGTAATTTGTTTGTTGGCTTAAAATTTTTGGAAGCCGTTTTACCCCACTAAGCTACGGAAAAATGAAGAAATTCATCTTGCCTCAATGATTTATAATACCCTTCTGTCCTCTAGCATGATTTTTTTTATAGTGTACCCCTACGTTTTAAAATAGATATAATTTTCCATAAAATTAATTGAATGAAATCCGATTTTTAAGAGAATCTTATGAGGATATAAACGAGGATTTGAGAATAAACGAGGATATCTTTGAAACTTTTTACCAGCTATTCATGTTTAAGTAAAAACGTCGTTTTTCCCATGTTAATTAAATGCGAAACAAACTCGGTTTGCGCCGTTCACAGGTTTTATCTAGGAAGCTGAAATTTTGGGAGAAAATTTTTTAGGTCCAATGCTAAAACATTAGCCAATGGGACCGAAAAAAAACCCTAATATATATATATATATATATATATATATATATATATATATATATATATATATATATATATATATATATATATATATATATACACTCCCCGGCACAAAATTCCGTCACCCTAAAATTTTGCCCAATTTTGATGTTTTATAACTTTTTTATTTTTCATCTGATTTTCATAAATTTTTTACCAGTCTGTAGATCAGTTCATTGTGTGTCTTTTTAATTATTGTAATAAGTCATATTTTTCGTCCAGGCAATATTATACAGGGGTAAATCAAAGTGTTGTTTTTTGTCGTAAACTCAAAACACCCTGTGGAAAAATTGAGGCGAATAATTTTGTTTACAAACTGTTTGCTGCCATCTTAGACGTATTGTAAACATTTTGTTTTTTGATTCATCCCATTATCTCATTTCTTCTGCGAGCAGCAAAATTTTAAATGAAACGCTGATTTCAAGCTTATTTTTATTAACAAAAACATCCACTAGGTATATCACAAAATTAATTAACAAAGACAAATTTTAATAACGTGTATGTCCTCCTCTCGCAGCAATGACAGCTTGCATTCTTCGTGGCATCGAATTAATAAGATTACTTATTCTGTCTTGAGGAATAGCCTGATATTCTTCTGTCAGCGCCAGCCGTAAGTCTTGCAAGGTTAGTGGTTGCACAGGACGGCGACGGAGTGCTCTTTTAAGAACATCCCAAAGATGTTCGATTGGGTTGAGATCCGGGCTACATGCGGGCCAGTCCAATCTTGGAAGTCCAACCTCATCCAGATATTCGCTCACTACCCGTGCAACGTGAGGTCTAGCATTATCATGCATTAATGTAAATTGGTTCCCAATGAAAGGAGCAAATGGAACAACAATTTCTTGGAGGATTTCCTCAATGTAACGGTGGGCGGTTAGTGCTCCATTTTCAACAAATACAAGGTCAGTACGTGCATCGGTAGAAATACCCGCCCAAACCATGACTGAACCACCGTAATATTGCAGTCGCTCAGATATGATGCAGTCTGCATATCTTTCATTTCTACGTCTGTATACCCGTTCACGACCATCCGGCGACCTTAAACAAACCCTGGATTCATCTGTGAATAGTACGTTTCCCCACTGTTCTACAGTCCAGTCAGCATGCGCTCTTGCAAATCTCAGTCGGTGTTGTCGATGCCGAGGAAGCAATTTTGGACATACTGCTGGCCTTCGTGAATGCAATCCTGCTTCTAACAATCTTCTACGTATCGTTCATTCACTTACACTTACTCGACGTACCATTTGCAAGTCATTTTTTAGATACACAGCAGTAGCTCTTCGATCTCTTAAAGAACTCATAATGACAAAGTGATCATCAGCTTGAGTGGTCATTCTCCTTCTGCCAGAGCCTTGCCGCCTAATAAAGTTTCCCGTCTGTAGATACCTATTCCAAACATCACAAACTGTAGACCGCGCAATTCCCAGAGTACGGGAGACATAACTCTTATTGCGGCCATCCTCTATTAAGGCAACAATTCTACCTACGTCTGCTGTAGTTACCATGATGACAACACACTAAATTAACTGTACTGTCAAATATTCTGTCACAATAACCGCGTATTTAGCCAACGTCGATGTTTTTTAATTAAAAATGATAAAATTAACAGCGTTTCATTTAAAATTTTGCTGCTCGCAGAAGAAATGAGATAATGGGATGAATCAAAAAACAAAATGTTTAAAATACGTCTAAGATGGCAGCAAACAGTTTGTAAACAAAATTATTCGCCTCAATTTTTCCACAGGGTGTTTTGAGTTTACGACAAAAAACAACACTTTGATTTACCCCTGTATAATATTGCCTGGACGAAAAATATGACTTATTACAATAATTAAAAAGACACACAATGAACTGATCTACAGACTGGTAAAAAATTTATGAAAATCAGATGAAAAATAAAAAAGTTATAAAACATCAAAATTGGGCAAAATTTTAGGGTGACTTAATTTTGTGCCGGGGAGTGTATATATATATATATATATATATATATATATATATATATATATATATATATATATATATATATATATATATATATATATATATATATATATATATATATTAATATATATATATATATATATATATATATATATATATATATATATATATATATATATATATATATATATATATATATATATATATATAATATATATATATATATATATATATATATATATATATATATATATATATATATATATATATATATATATATATATATATATATATATATATATATATATATATATATATATATATATATATCTATGTACCTTCTGCACAGAACACTCTTTTCGAAGGTTTCTGAATAGATACGGAATGGTATCCATTTTGACATTGGCATATGGCATTATGGTGGACTTGAATGCAAGAAGCATGTTGGTCTGTATATTGGCAAGTTTCCTTGTAGTAGCACTGATCACCCAGTCGCTTGGCTGAAATAAAATATATTACTTATTACATTTTTATGTTGCATATAACATGTCTTCTAAAGTACAATATATCCGATATCAGATATATTGTTACGTACGCCGCTGGTGGATAATATTATTGCCGATTATTGCAAGTGCATCGAGAATTTTCGACATTTAGAGACATTTCTCGTAAATATTTACGAGAAAATTCTCTAAATGTCAATCAGTGCTTAACTATCCAAATTACAGGAGCACTTGGAAAAGACAAATGATATTTACTGTTTATGATTTTTCTACAGTCAATACAAATAAATATAGATTACGCTGATTAAACAATAAACTACTTTATAGTACAAGAGTTGATGACCCCCCTGTTTCATGAAGTGAAAATTTCAGCGTCAATCTTTATTTTTTATTTTCGAACATACAACTTTGAAGTATGGTGGTTTAATGTTAACCCGTCAAAAAGTGTCTGCCTTATTTATTTTTTCACTCAAACCTAGCTCAGGTTTCGAATAGTACTTGTGGCTTCTGAATCATGCATTGTCATCCAAATTAAACATGTACGAAAAATTTCAGCTCAATCGGTTGAGGATAATTGCTTTATAATTCAGTTGCTAGATTTAACCCAAACAAACATATATACAAACATTAAATAAAAGCTTGCAATACAAAAAATAATGGTGAGTTTATAGATTCTGTACATTCGGATAAAATAAAAGTGCATGTTATTAATAATTAAATGATATAAAAGTTTTGAGGTTATATAGTTGCTTTACTTTACGATCTAATATTTTTTCTAATTTTATCGTGAAACTTTCTTATAATCTTATATTAATAAAAAGTATTGAAAATCACTATATTTATAGTGAATTAGATTTTGTACAATACGTGGTGAAGAAGGAGATCCTATAGCATATGACGAAAAATTCTTCTTATAGTTGTTTCAAACTTGTAAAATTTGAGTAACAATCAAAATGGAAACCTTCAGCATTTCTTCAGTATTTTTATTTTTGCAAATCACACACTAAACACTATCCGTTTTGATCGGATGATTGTTCGTTTTTAAAATGTTACTTAGCGTCTGACTTAGTGTTTGACTTTTTGCAAATATTTTTAAATATATATAATTAAGATGCTATTAAAATTTCACCGTGAATCAATCACTTATTTTTTTTTATTTTAGAAAATACAACTTTGGGGTATTGTGGTTTGATGTTAACCTGTCCAAAAACCTCTGCCTTATTTATTTTTTCACTCAAAACTTTTCTACCAGAATCAAAAACTTCATGAAACATGGGTCATAAGCTCTTAGACTATTAACTGCAATTGTTTATCGTTTCTGTTTTTATGTTCCTGAAATAGAAACAATCGAACTAAATGAAGAATCTTCGATTACACTGCAGATGTAGTCGGCTTGGCATAGAACCAAATGCTTATTATCAGTCTTGATATTATCATACTTACGTTTGCTGCAACCTTCATAGAGGTTGTTGAGTTTGACTGGATATTTTTTCTCGCATTCACACGTTCCGCTAACAGGATTGCAGTAGGCGTGCAAGACTTTAGGGTTGCAGGTAAATTCACATTGTGCTCCAATATAGAGGCCTTTTTCATCTGCAATATTTAAAAATCACAAATGGTAAACTTTTGTAGCTTATTATACAGCACTAACATTATATACTGACATATTATGGTAACAACATTCTACAATAGTAAGAGAGTGTCCATAAGAGGATAGGATAACTAATTTATGATTTTTGTATAAATCTACATTGTTATTGTATGATTATGATAAAATATATGATACAAAAATATTATAGGTAGGTACTCATTACACAAACAAAATGTTTTTGAAAAAGTATTGTTTCGTACCTACAATTTTATGTCCAAAATGTAAAATAGTTTTAACTTTTAATATTTATCATTGTGACTTGGGGATAAATCCATGTATTTTCTGTATACAATCAGTTCGTTTTACCTCAGTGTAGATATACAATGTAACATTTTTATCCCTACTACAAAGAATTTTGTAAATACAACTTGCTATTATCACAATCTTTTTAATAATACGTATCTAAAATAAATTCGTAAATCCTAACCTTATACTAACTAACGTTAGCAACATTATCTTTATCATAACTTAATTCTAGTTCATAAACTAGTTGATATTTAAAACTTCTGGCTGCAAATTTTTTTCCAGAAGTGGCACTACTTCAACTTTTAATTTTTTAGGAAAGCAAAAATTAATCAAATTACTTGGAACTGACGAAGATTTATGGAGCTAAAATTTAACGTGCCAAACGCTTCTCGCGAGCATATTAAAAGTGCATGATTTAAAATAATAGCTGCATTGTACAATACATGGGGAAAAAGCTCTAAAATTGAATTGAATACGCTCCGGTACCCCCCTTTAAAGAAATGGTGTACAAAAGAACTTTCGTTTGTTAATGCTGCAACCTATATAATGCGGCCATTTTTTTGCTTGCTTCTCGTTCGAAAATTCAGAAAATCCATTTTCATTTACATGAACTATTTTGTTTTTTTACGATTTTATATTGCCTGGCATTTGAATAAATAATTCAACAATAAAAAATGCCAGACGGCTTTAAATGGCCGAATCGTCCACCTTGGACGATGGGGTTAACGTGCAAGAGAAAAGTATAATTTTCCACATTTTCTTTTCGCCTGGCAATTTAGAGAAGGAAAGATTTTCTTGTGAAAATACTGGAATCTGCTCAACAATTCTGAGACACCAATTTTGAGTCGATTCAGACCAAATATGCCAAAAATATGAAATGAAATGAATACTTTCATTTCATTTTGACAAAAAATACTTGATAAGGGGACCGCCTAGCCGCGACACTTGGCCGGTAAGATTTCGATCTTCAAAGTTAAGCAAGGCGGGCGTTGGCGGCACTTGGCAGGGTTGGGGACGGGCTGTGGCAGTTCAACTGAGACCTGGGAACACTCAATATCTGTCGCCGGCGTGTGGTCACCGATAAATGGTAATGAGGATAGAGTAATAAATCTCGGTAAATCAAAACCATGTTATCATACATAAAAATTGTAAAGAGACTTTGCCACCAAGCCACCCGTAATAAATAGGATGGTTTGACCAAAGTACTCAAGTAAAAAGAAGGAATGCACAAAGGGCCTAATGAGGCCTAAGTGCTTGCTGCAAAATACTTGTTATGTTACCCCAAAAACCAAAAAATACAGATTTTTAATCGCTTCAGACCATAATGGCAAAATTTATCTGCCATTTTTAAAATTTATCAGTACTTTGTAGCAACTTTACAGGACAAACCAGCATCGGATAGTGAAACAACTCAAAATTTGCTGTAGAAAAAAAGAAATTAACTGGAAATAAAAAAAATACCATAACTACACATAAAATAGAAGAAAAAACGGTGGTAGTGGCAGGGTTTGAACCCGGGCCATTCGGTCGTGGATCCACTTACATATCCGCTGGCGGTGCTGAGTCGATTGAGTGATCAATTACAAATGATTTATACAAGTATATAATTGAGCAAGTTTAAAATACTGGAAAATATTGTTTTTCATTTACGTATTTATCCTGGAACTACGTCAGGCCGAAGGAATACAAAATATGTTGGTAGCCAGGCAAGCAGCTGATTCCTTGTTTCAATAGTGTGGTAGTAGTTACCACCTGTGTAGGCGCAATCTGTATCTGTGGCACAACATAAGGAGACTCCATGTCTGTAGCGAGGAGGAGGGTCTCTTTCGTCCCTGTGAATTATATATATAACAGCATTCTTCAGACAGGAAAAACAAAAATGTATAAAACTGTTGCCGGAAAACTCTGAATTGCCTAAGAGTGTTAAAATAATCAAAAATCCAGATGCTTAGATACTTTTCAGCCATCTACCTCCTAAGAAACATCCGATCTGAGCGAATACATACCAGAACGACGTGTCATGCCCGATGCCCAAACGACGCGACATCGACTGAATTAACAATTTCATATTGTAAGTAGGTAAATGAATTAATTGCATTTGTTGACACTTTTTATAAAAATTCTTTTGAATAAAATTTTACAAAAGTTCGTGAATAATGCTTTGTCTAAAATTATTTACAGGACTAAAAATGATGGCAGTAAGGTAAATATGTAATTTGGTTAACGAAAAATCGATGTTATTTGGATTTTCCCGCAGTCAGCAGCAATACTTGGCTAGATTTCGCACGTCTTCTGCTCTGAAAATATGATACTCATACGAAAGTATAAGAGATCTTTTTTATAGAGAATCTAGTGAGATTTCATTTTTTATAGAACCATTTTTGCCGTACGATCAGAAGAAAACACGTTATTGAAACACGTTATTGACGTTGCGTCGCCATTGCAAGCGATCGTATCGGTAGAGGGTAAAACCCGTTCACAACATGTAAATAAAGCGTTTAAAACCATAAAATCTTACCTATATTTGTAAACGTTTTCAGCCTTATTTTTCGATATGTCGCTTGGCCTATTAACCGTAAATCTATATTTTAAATCTACGATATAAAGTGTCTACTTATCGTGAACACGTTTACATATCCGCGGTAGCTTGGCTCTGCTATAAATCTTCACTAAATTCCCTTCTGCAATATCGGAGATTCATATCTCACGCGAGACCTCAATCACTCTCAATTCTAATTACTATTATCGACCCATCTATAACTACAAATACTTTACAAACTTTACAACAAAGTACTAGTCTTAGCTTGGGCGCAATCATTGTATTTATATCATATATACCTATTTATTTAGGTACATTACATTATTAAAATATGGAATGAAATTCTTCAGCTTAAATTCGGTATTACCATTGATTGAACGAGTTCTTTCAATCAACGGCGCGGTGTCAGGATGAATATTTCTTTAATTTATAATAAATTATATAAATAGAAACCTAATTAGATATGCTTTTCATAACTAACTGCATAATTTAGGTATTTGTAATTGACTAGGAGGAAAAAAATTAAGAAGGAGAAATGTTTCAATTATTGGCTCTTATTAAAAAGTCTATCCCACGAAAGTTGAATAATAGAAATAATGTGGGTTAACAATTGAGATGTCGCCACGTTCTCCATTAATAAATTAGTTACAAAGCTTATGTTTTTACCTACTATAGTTACATACACAAAGAAGCCAAATTTCCATTATGGTCTTGAACTAACGAGAGTTCAAGACCATAATGAGATTTTATTAAGGAATTGATATTTCTTTCACCAACCAATAGGAACTATAACTATATACAAGCGTTGCTAGGAAATAAGTTTAAGTAGAGCAAGCGGTCGTATAAGTCTTTTTATAGAAAAAGTCAACCTCACTTAAAAACTAAACAAAAAAGTGAGTAGCAATGATTTAGAGTTTAGAGCTGTCTTTGGTACTACATTGAACTTATAGAATCAATAAATGTATGAAGTTTAAATTAAATAAATTAAAAATAAGGTTTCTTATACCATTATAATATCTGAAACAACATTGACACTCCTTTCATCCATGATTTTCGATGTCGACGTTCGAACTTAGATTGTTTATTTCTGTTATAATCAATATAACTTATTTATGTCGGTAAACACCATTAAGAAACGCAAACAAATCATATTTTTAAAAAAACAGGCGTATTATAATATACATAAGGCGTGAATATACAGTTGAGGTAAATAATTTACATAATTTGGTTAATTTTAATAATTGGGCTATTTTTTTAAATATACCTATGCTATTTTTTCTCTGAATTCGAAATATCTGAGAACGAATGTAATGAAGGAAAACAATATTTGCTATAATATTTATGTATGTGTCAATTATGCCTTAAAAATGATATATCAGAAAAGCGGTAGTAAATACAGGCTTGGATTTTTGAGAGCGGAGTAAATTTGTCCACTTTTAAATTCTTTTAACTGTGACCATTTATTGAAGGAGTTACATCAATTATATTTCAGCATCCGTTCCGAGGATTATTCTTTACATCTTTAAAGTTGGCGGTTACGTCATAGATACAACAAACCATGAGAATCAAATCACTATTGCATTAGTCAAATGTGTGTTGAAACAACTCGTCCTGATGTATACAAACTGATACAAACCACCTTCCCCAATGAGAAACGTAAACATAATACATAACCTACAATTTGAATGTTAAAATCATGAAGACTTAATCATGAAGTAAAAATCATGAAGGCTCAGTGCGGGTGCCCATGAGTGCACTGAAAGTGAAGAAGAAGTGAAGTCAACTGACAGACAAAAACAAATTCTGTCAGTTTTGAAACGGTGCAAGGCTACTGAGGAGCGACTAAATACCAAAGTGCAATACGCATGCGCGTCAAGGGCCTATACATTTAATGTTAGAAATTCAGCGCCAAATCCTTGTTTGTCTTCTCCCATACATTAATTCATTTATCATTCCCTACTATTGCTTTAATGAGATTCATTAAGATACAGCTTTTGTATTATGTTACAGGTATATAATCAATAGGAACGCGACTTACACTAATATCATTAAATGGTTGCATAATGTACCTATTCTATTGATTTTGCACATGACGGTTTTTAAGTAGTATCTACAATATGTGTAATGAGTTATTTATAATTAAAAACATCTGCTTATTTTTATAAAACACTAATTACTGTATAATTTTAACCGGTAGTTACAAATAATAATAATAATAATGTAAATTAAATAATTAAAATGTCTTAGGTCGAAAGACATTGTGTAGGCATTGGTTCACAAAAAAAATAAAACATGTAATTTTCGTCAAAGTAGTCAGACCTACAAAAGGAGTTGCGATAAAAATTGGCTGAGATACAGGCGATCAAAGTTACCTACATTTTTACGATTTTTACTTATACGTGATACTATATTATATCTAACTTTTTCACGCAAAAAACAATTATTTTCGATTAATCAATGATAATGTTGAAAGTATTTGTTCAAAATTTTGATATTCACATTTGATGTTAGATATAAAAGACAGCAAAGATATACTTAGTATTAAAGATTCTTTTTTTTGGAAATTACATATCTATTGCTTGTTTATTATTTGTTCGTATTTATTATTTATTACCTAATTCACATTATGTAATTAACAAGAAAAAGTAATTGGTTAAAGTTTTGATATTTAGATGATCTTTAATCTATCCTTAAAGCCTATACCTAAATCCATTCGGTTATACATAAAAATTTAAAAAAATATATTTTTTTTGAAGTTTTTACAATAAAATTACTAATAGTCCTTTGTTGAATTATAATGATGTTGCTATTTAAGGTATAATTGAACATAACGTAATATTTACATAATTAGTTAAATTACGTAAAATTAGTTTTCTTAGAAATTTATAACGAATTATAATTCGCTACCGTTTTGAGATAATTGCGTTTGTTGTGCATGTTTGTTGCTTGTTTAAAATGTGGCCTCGTTAACGATGCAGACAGAAAAGATTGGTATGTACTGTAGCTATGAACTCTTTGGATCATAAATCACAAAGATAGTCGCTAAATTAAAGTTCCCATTATTACCTATGTTTTTCTAAAAATAAGAACTTTAAAACAATTGCCCGATTGACAAAAGAAAGTGCAATGCATCTTGTAATTACGCTGTAAAGGATTGTGTTGCTGATTTCAGCATAAAAGAATATTTTGTTGGCAAATTTAAACACATTATGTGACATATGAGTTGTTTTTTAAAATGTAGTACTTTGCTTGGGAAAATCTCGTAAGCTACATTTTTTTCTAATAACTGTTCGTATTGGCCATCATTTACAATCTGACAGTAATTAATTCGATCTAGAAAAGCGTTCACAGAAGACCGAATAACATTAGGTGCTATTTCACGAGCAACATTCAATATACTCTTCTTTTCAATTCCTCGATATCCTGTGGTTGAGTGGCATAAACCGTACCTTTCAAATAACCCCATAGATAGAAATCTGATGGGGTCATGTCAGGAGATCTTGGGGGCCATTCAATAGTACCTCCTTTACCTATCCATCGGTTTGGGAACGTTTCATTTAAAAATGCTCTTACACGTGCCGCATAATGTAGGGGAGCACCATCTTGTTGGAACCAAATATTTGCGTAAACCATATCGGGCTCTTCATCATGGGGGAACAAAACTAATAAGGTCGGTAAAACATCGAATCTGAGGAAATCGAGGTACACTTCGCTATTGACGTTTCCCTCGAAAAAAAATGGTCCTAAAATTCTATCACCGACTATGCCCGCCCAAACATTCACTTTTTGTCGAATTTGTGTATGAGTCCGGTGAGTCCCCTGTATCCATGAGGATTTATATTATTCCAGTAGCCCGTTTTTTGCCTATTTACAGTCCCGTGTAAATAAAATGCTGCTTCATCGGAAATAAATATATTTTGTACAAAATTTGGATTACGATCAATAATGTTCGAGACTGTTTCGCAAAATTCAGCTCTTCTATTTTCATCGCCAGGTAAAATTTCCTGAACTTCGTGAACTTTAAATGGTGACCACTTTTCATTCTTCACATTACGATGAACTACAGATTTAGAAACGCCATGTGGTTGACCTATTTTTCTCACATAATTAATTGGATTTTCGGTTAAACTCAGCATTACATGAAGACGTTCATCGTCATTTAATGTTTTAGGTCGACCTGGTCTTTGAACATCTTTTACAGAACCAGTTTGGGCAAATTTTTGAGCAATTTTACTCACGGTTGATTGTGCAACTCTGTTATTAGGATTAACATTATTGAACATCTCACAAACTTCTTCTTTATCTCATTTTATCTCCGTATCCAATCATTATTAGGATTTTAATCCGCTGTTTATCTGACAAATTAGGCATTATTCAAAATTTGTGAAGTTTGACAAAATGCCAAAGTAAACAAAGAGAAATGTCAAGTATTTTAAATCAAATGTCATTGATTGGCAATTTTTTTAACGTTCTTATTTTTAGCAAAGCATAGGTAATCATGGTAACTTTAATTTAGCGAATATCCTCGTTATTTATGATCAAAAATTAAAGTTTATCTTTTTGCTGTATTCAGCATAAAAAATCCTTCAATAAGGTATCACAAGGGGTATCGTGTTATTTAACATTTTAAAGTTAGGGTTGGCGGGGGTTAGGGGGTTGAGGAGGAACGAAAGAAAATAACTCCTGTTGGTGAGAATTTGACAAAAATCGATGTTTGAGATTTTTCCAAAACATTGCTAATAAAATTTTATGAAATTCATTTTAAAGTTTTTGGACATAGGTATACTATATATGCCCAGAATTGTAAGGCACATATTTTTAAGTTCTAATTTGTATGGCATTCCCAGCCAAATATTATCTCAACGTTCCCTTAGGGTCGTAAATCTGTTAGCTGAGGACAATATATAATCGTTGGGCGAGCGCACCACTTAACAACACCCGATACTTTTGTCTATGTTTATATTATTTGGCTTGAGCTGACACAGAGGCCGAAGACGGTATTACGATGAATAGTGCTTTGCCGAGAATATTAGGGTATTAGGCCACATTATTAAATCGTGATTGTTAGAAGTCAGTGGGATTTTGTGGTGCAGTGCCGAAATAAAAGTGCATTGTGAATATTTGCTTCTGTTCTGGTGAGTTAATCACTGAGTATCTTATGCTTGACCGTTATTGCATGTGTAGATATTATTTTTGGAAAGTAATTGCTGTTGATTATAAAAATAAACAAATGCATTGATTATATTGTGAACATGGCCATGGAAATAATATTAGCATCATTTTTGGATAAAAGTGAATTCATGCAAAGCAATGAGCAATGTTAGGTAGGGACGCTGCCAGTTTTTATGGAGTGAGTTGAGTTATCGCGGGTTGTCCATTCCAACGCTGGACCTGGATGACCGACCACCACGAAGTCAATCCAAGGAGGGACTCGACATCTCCAACGCCGATGCCATGAATGTTGATGACCTGCTTGATATTCCTCACGTTTTTGTAGGAGACCTTCGGGTGCTCTGATTGGGGCAGTGAGCTGTCGGTGGTTTTACTACTGACAGTTAGTTCATAAAGTAGATAGGGAGACTACCAGTTTTTAAGTCTAGCAGCTAGCATTTTGATGTGTGACCTTCGGGAATAGCGCATTTGGGGTAGTCCAACTGTTGGGCCTTGTGCTTACAGTTAGTTAGCTTATATATTTTGGATTAAGATCAAGTAAAGTCAAAAGTACAAATATATCAACAATGTCAATGCAATTGTTCTTTATTATCTTATTGCCATCCAAAATGTCTTGCAAGGATGCTCATATTGGCTTTGTTTACGTAGGTTATCTCTGACAGAAGACCAGTCCTGACAAATGCAAACGCACACGCATAAAAAGTGAGTGATTTATTATTAGATACTATTAGTTTTTGTTCAATTAACATTTAAATTACCGCAAGGAACCGGCTATCCTTACAGAATATAGAAAAAACATATATTTCTATACAAAATATACAAAGAACAAAGATAATAAGACAAAGATAAGAAAAGACAAAGATAAAAGATAAGAAATATACAAAGATATACAAAGATATACAGAAATATACAAGATATATAAAATATGAGTATAATGGAAACGGGTGAGTTTGTATTGGTTTTTAATACGTTAATGCATTAACTAATTAATAGCTTTTAAATGATAATTTCTACTGTAAGAGCCTTTTAAAGCTGGCCGTATCCTGTGTAATACATCATTACTTAATATATTATAGTTTACAATAATCAATAAACTAATATTGATGAACGTATGATCACGAACATAGTCCAAGCCTCTCCTTACGATATTCCGGCCAGATAAGTTTGCGTGCACCATAAACTACGTATTTGGTAACAGTTAACATCCTGGTGTTTATATATGTAGAGCAGATACGTGTTGAGGCAAATTGGGTCAACCATTAGAACCCACGTGCAATAAAGAAATGCCTGCAATACGGCGGAAAATATTTCGAAGCTACAAAAGCTGGCAAACACGGCAAATTATAAGCAAAATTGGAGACCAATGTCTGGGAATAATAGATATTGTTCAATTCGTGTTGCATGAAAATGCAGTAAGTGACAGAAGTAGCGTGATATACATAATTACCTAATTAGCTGAATTTGAAATATAAATGTAAATATAGGTATGTTTGTAAAAGTCAATTTACGTAACGGGTCGAGGGCGAGTGGCGCAAATCCCCCGAGTTAATATTGGCCATTAATTGCAAGTTGAATACTATGATTCCACGACCATTATATGTTTCTTACATTGAACAACTTGTTTTTTATATCTTAATTCGTTTTAGGAAAAATGTAAAAAAAATTCTACAGTTGGCACGAGTCGGTGATCATATTATAGCCACCTTGCTGTTTGTCTCAGTACAAATATTCGGAATGTTGTGAGGTGTGGATTATGAAGTGTGGTACGATAATTTCCAGCTGTTATTATTCAATAGTGGTATAATGGATCCATTATACAACACTTTGGAAATATATTACAGGGTTATTATCAAACGATCGTAGACTAATGACTATTATACAACTGGTTACAACCTTTTGGTTGTAAAACTATACGCACATCATTTATTATTAAGATATTTCACAAAATATAACATATTAAGAAACTCAATTTCTTCCTATACCTAAAACATATACTTGTAGTTTTAAATGAATAAATAAGTTTAATTATAATCGATTTAGATAATATATGCAATATTTAGACGTCCCTAAAGTTAGCTTCAGATTTAAATTTACTTTTAACCCAGATTCTTTTATTTACAGTCCACCAAACAAATACTGTTTGGCAATGTAAAAAAATATATTTGATATATTTGAAATTTTATAATTAATTTATAATTAATAATTTTATAATACACATTTGATAGAAGTGAAAGAAAAAATATGCCTGATGTTGAACACTTTTCTAGACAAGACAATGCACGTCCACTATACAGTGTGTTAGAAATATGTTGAAAGATTATAGGCACTGAGAGGATTTTTAAATTCTTTTAGTGCCTATAAATAGCGCCCAACGGTTATTTGGAATAACTCCGTCTGCAAGGGCACTTCGAACACAATATATAGGAGGGCCAATATATTGAGGGTGTACATTACAGAGTAATGTACACCCTCAAAAGTTTTCACTTCATTAATACAAATAATATACCTACCTAAACCATTGAAAATATCAAATCGTATTTTTTTTGTCACGGTCGTACCTGAAGTATTGTTTCGTATAATTTCCTTATCATCAACATCATCAGTGTAGTCGGCATGGTCTTCTTCGTCGTCTGAATGATATTTCCTTGGGGGTTCTAGTCGCTGTCCTCGCGTCGATAGTGGAATGTATAAGATTAACATTAAGCAGAGAGCGGAGTATTTCATCTCCAGAGGCTGTAGCAATCCTCCAAATCGGCGTCGTCATCAGCTAACATTGTACTTCTGAAAGAGTAATACATTTTGTAGTAGTAAAGGAGTCGTTAACTCTTTTATGTATATTCTCTTATGTATAAAATATTAATTTCCTATTAGACCTGGAGGTAATGACAGATTTTCAGACGTGATTTTACCCAGTGTGCCTTTTAGCGGATATTATCATGTGCATATTCTGATGATAATAAATGATAAATTAAAGAATCATCCCGGGTTCTTCATATATTAAAGTTAGTTAACATTTTTGTTTGAAAATTAATAGTGGACCGGAGCTCATTAAAAAATATTAGAAAAAGATATTAGAGTAGAAAGATATGGGATAAAAACCATGTTGTTCAAGAAATGTTTAACGCATCAGAATCTCTTTTTACGAAAATTTTGGGTGGTACTGAAAAAAAATGAGCGATTGATTCTTGAAGATGTCTATTTTCGTACGGGCTCCTCTGCACGCTATTGAGTGTGGAACGAGTATATAATTTTTAATGTACAAAGCACCTTCACTTTTAGTTGTAGTATTTTTTTTCCAAGCGGAACACGGCATTTGAGAAAGTTCCGACAGTAGTCCCTAACTTTTTTTTCACGATATGGATTTCAATTTTTTACCATGTTTGGCTAAATTGAAGCAATACTAACATATGCTCTCGCATAACACATGGGCGCGTTTCAAAAATAAAGTTTTTAGAGTCATTTTTATGACGCCGCGCCGTGTATAGCGAGCAACAGCCACTCACTGGGAGGAGTGCGAGAGAGAATTATATATATATATATATATATATATATATATATATATATATATATATATATATATATATATATATATATATATATATATATATATATATATATATATATATATATATATATAGAGTGCGAATTATCGACTACGGCATTGGAATAGGAGCGCATTATAAATATAAATATTGTGGAACCCATTCCAGAAGCTTTAAGTAAAATATGCAAAACATTTTCCAATACATTTTGATGTTGATGATGTTCAAAAGAGTCGTCATCGGTGGTTGAAGAGGCATCACAAGTTTCAAGACTCATACCCAAGCTGCCGTTTTCTTGGGAAGGTGTTTCTTTTGCTTATGTAATGGCTGTAGCATGACTGATGATATTTCGCATCCAACGCAAATAAATCAGTATACAGTTCCATCGATGCAGTCATATTGTAGCCTCGATCTATTGGCATTGATAAATTCTGCGTAAGGCATTGGTGATGTATATTTTAGATTAATATGACATAAAAACTTGCTTGAATCAATGAAAGATACTTTTAACTGCCCTCTAACATGCTTTAAAAACTACACCAGTTCCCAGAATGTATGTGAGGTACGTCTATCAAGAGGTAATTTATTCTTCGTCTCAGATTCTTTAGCTGGCAGCAGTATTACAAAAGTAACATAAAAAAAGCATGAAATAATCGACATAAGAAACATGTGGTTTATCTGCAGAAAGCCGGGAATTAGAAAGAAGAAAAACTTGTTTCAATAAGTACTGATACTGGCGAGAAAACCAGAGCAAAGGTTTTGGAAGCGGCCTCTTTGCGCCAAGACTGTGATATGAATGCATCGATGAAACTGTATACTTATCTATTTGCGTTGGATGCGAAGTATCATCAGTCATGCCACAACCATTAAATAAGCAAAAGAAATATTAAATATGCTTCTAAACCGCAGCTGCAAACTCCATCTGCAGAAATACCTTCGCAAGAACACGTCCTGAAACTTGTGATGATGAAAGATTACACTGTGCGGCGCCCTGATGATATGCATATTTGCGTATTTGTCACCTGAAACAAATATTTGCTTGCTGCCTTAACATATATATGCCGCCCCAAGAATATTTATGCCGCATGTTTTTTTTCAGGTATTTGTACAATTTTCAATTTCTGAAATTTATAAAAAAATAATAGTCAAGTCAAATGCATCCTGAAACCTCTGCTTCGGTGTTTCACTCTTTCCGCTAGCCTTGCATATCATAATAAATACCCTTCAAAAAACATACGGGGTAAAATCACGTCTGAAAATATATCACTATCACCCGGTCTATATAGGTATCACTGATAATATAAGTGATACTGCTCGCTGTCGAAGCGTAATATGATTTTATCGTAAAATTCCACGATAAATATTGTATATTGCTAGTAATAACTCATTACTAGCGTAATGAGTTATTACTTTGTAATAACTCAATAATTAATGTTAATTTTTGTAGTGGATTTTAATTTGTTACAAGATAATTTGTACTTGATAACTTGAACTGTATTGATATATGTATTGTTTAGATTTTAAGATAAAAGCTATTAAAATTGCGAA
The DNA here is from genome assembly GCA_964058915.1 of Tetropium fuscum. Classification (NCBI taxonomy): domain Eukaryota; kingdom Metazoa; phylum Arthropoda; class Insecta; order Coleoptera; family Cerambycidae; genus Tetropium; species Tetropium fuscum. The sequence goes on from CAXKVY010000320.1 coordinate 572,948, forward strand.
AAGTAAAAAAAATGCCATACCTACTTAATTTTTATAAACATCCTATTAGAATAAAACGTTAAAAATTAGAGAGAAATACAATTATTTATATACAATCGATTTAATCAGCATTTTTAAGGACGTATTTCCTTGCATAACGAATTTAGGTCTATATATATATATATATATATATATATATATATATATATATATATATATATATATATATATATATATATATATATATATATATATATATATATATATATTGTGAAAAGTAATCTTGGGTTTGTAGCATTTCATTACATAGAAATAAGCAACTAGACGAATAAGAAAGAAAACACACTTACCAGTACTATATCTGGACACACATACGGAAATGAATCACTATGCATATGAAAACGAACCACTTAGAAGTTGTACAAGTTCTTTCACCTTTCTTGAGGATCTTCAGAGCAGTATACGATTTATTTCATTGATCATTCATACTTGAATTTAAATTACCAATACACCAACACTTGCAGTGACGTTTTATGACATTAGTTTTTGACGGAACTCATTCTTAGAATACACAAACCTAGTCTACTATTTATATTTGTTCTATTTGAACATATTATATATAAAAGCATTAGGCATACATTATTTCTATGTAATGAAATGCTACAAACCCAAGATTACTTTTCACAAAATAAATATGAATAGCAAAGAATTTCAAAGCTAATATATATATATATATATATATATATATATATATATATATATATATATATATATATATATATATATATATATATATAGACGGTCATCTGCAGAAGCAGAATGTTGGTATTCTTAAAACACATTAATGATATACAATTAATCCAATTAAGGACAAAAAGGAGCGGGCCGAGATGCCTGCCCTGGAGAACTATCCAAGAAGGTGCGATGTCTTGGATTTATATCCATTTGCTGTTACTACTTGTGATTTATCACTGTATGACCAAATTCACTTTATTACATTTGTATACACACACATTTCAGCGAGTTTAGGCAACAAAATAGGGTGTTCTAACTTGTTAAAACTTTGGCTACAGTCGGTGCAGTATGGTGTACTCGCATCAGTTTGACATTTAAAGTCCATGGTTTTGTGTAGGTATATGGTATATACTCTGTATATAAATACATATAATCGTTATTTTGAAAAAAATCCATGTTACTGTTCAATTAATATATGTTTAACTGCAGCCAAGATAGGTACTAAATTGTTTTACCAAATATTGATAATTTACTTATTATATAAGCGGGAATGTAAACGGCGTTATATGAAGATAGGTTTAATCTTTTAAATATTTTTAATGAAGCATTATATTTTTTTGCATAAATGAAGCATTATCATGTTAACATTTCAATGTTAGCCTAAATGAAGCATAAGTGAATCTAATTAAGCATTATCATGTTTGCATAAAATGATCAAAATAGGTTAATTCGATCAATTCAATTCCATGTAATATCTTCCAGTTTCTTCATCTTTTTATCTATTTGAAGTAAAATGATTTCATTTACCGCAAATCGATAAACGAAATGAAAGTAATAATGACCAATAATGAGATGGACGTTGTAGATATTATTTTACAGTATAAATTGAATGTGTATACTCGTATCTTCTTTAATTATTAGTTTATAAATTAGTGCAATAAAATTTAAGAATTTCCAATATAAAACCAATCGTCGTACTTGAGATGATTTTTGGTTGTTATGTGAATTCATATAAACCAGCATTTCTTAGCCATTTGGTGGCTAGTGAATTTTACATTACAGTGCATCTACTGTCCCTGGCTTTGTTTTGTCTCTAATAGGTTAACCATGAGACCAGTGAGTACCATGGATATGCGGAATTTGGTATACCTAAATGACAATTACATGAGAAATTTACGTTATTCATTAAAATTTTAACATGACATGACACTTAGGTACAATGATATTTCTTAAGGCCGTCACTCAATTAACAATCTACTACAATCTTATTCTCGAGCGGCGATCGATACACATTCCAAGTTGTAGTAAATATAGTTTCACTACACCTTTATTTTAATTCATTCAAAGGAATATAAGATTAATAAATCAGATAAATACGTACTTTACTGTGGTGAATGGTATATTAATATTAATAACACGATATCACTTGCACAATCACATACAGACACGACCACTACATAGTATACGCGGCGTCGCGTCTAGTTAGGTTGCGTGGCGCCGTCGTCGGACGCCCTTAGTTTCGTCGGGTCATCACGCAATCGCATGGACGCTGAAGAGTAACCAAATGAGTTTGCAAAATATGTCACGTGCTAGGTTGATCTTTTTAATAGTTAAACGTGACACGACAAACTGAGAAGACAATAAATTATCGATCTTAGTGAAACGCTTTAGCAACAGCAAAAATACAATTCAGGAGCAGCAAGTCCATTAAACCACCAAATTGAAAATTCTCAGTTAGTCTTACTATGATGGTCATGTAATTTTTCTCAAAAAGGTTATCCAGTGTCTAACCGCGGTGTTTCAAACCAAAAATTCTGAAATAGCATTTTTTTTATAGCAACTATTTTATTAATGTGAAAACCAATAATATAAAAAGTAAGTGGTTCTTATTAAAAAAAACGTTAAACAAAACCTCTTAAAATAAAACCTGGCTTTTTTATGGCTCTTATAAATTCTATTCGGTTTAGGGTCACAGTCACTGAAGACATAAAATATTTTTAACAAAAAACAAAACAGATTTTTTTCTCTAAACGATGGACGTATCGAACCGTCTTATATAAACTTTCTTAAACGTCCATCCGTCCTCTACATAAAAGTATAATGGTTCGACCCTTATACTTTTGTCCCTGTCCGTCCATAAAGATAAAGGAGATATGATTTTTCGAATGAAACCATACGAGTTTTTCGAATTTCCAAGCAGTTTTCGATACAGAAAATATGACTAAAGGGACAGGGGCGTAGTAAATAAAAAATGTTTAGGGGAAAATGGATAAAATATAATTAATTTTTTTAAAAATTTTAACACACCGCCCGCCCGAGTTTGGAAACATAGGGCGTATCAATTCTCGCATAATTTTACGCGTTTCCAAATGTTTGCAGATTTCTATATCCAAATTTACGGAAAATCCAGTCTATGAAATCTATGAAAAATCAATATCAATCACAAGCATCAATATAATCTACGCAAGGTCTTACGACGACAAGCAGACGAACAAAAATCCAATGACTACCTCAGATTCTATGCCGCAACGATCGTTTTCGAGTTACCGTTGAAATAGTAAAATTTATAACTTTCAACTTTACCGACCCGTATATTTTAACCCGTTTGAAATATCAAGCCGACGTACATAACTAAGCGTCCGTCTGCGAAAATAAAGGAGATATGATTATTTGAAGGAAACGGTGTAATAAAAATGAAAAATTTCTAGGCATACCCATAAAAATATGAATTTTCTAAAAATTATCTTATAAACCCGAAAACGGTAGGTACTGCATACTTAAAATGAGGCGTAAATTTCATTTTAGATATCAAAATTTTCAATAAAGGAATAGAGGCTTAGCAAAATCGAGTTTTTATTTATTTAAGTTAATGGAAAATTATCGAATTAGACCTATGTTTACCATGTAATAGGGCTTAGAAAGAACTGGCCATTTTCAAGGATGGTAACCTGAAAAATCTTGTGTTGTTAACCTTATAATTGACTCTGCAAACGAGTTATCTCGTGGACCTATAAAAAATACAAGACGATAGCTAGCGTCTGTATTAATGGTTCCAGTTGGAAAAAGAGGTTGCAAACTTGCGATATTATTTAAAATGAAGCACTTGGTACGTTTTTCAGTTTGCAGCACTTTTGCCTTTTTTTTTGGAAAATAGCGAATTGTTATTTTTTTTGTTATTTATTTTTTTATAATGATCGGGACCTTCAAATGTGTTGAAAAATCAGATTTAGTTTTAGTAATGTATCTCCAATCTTACGTCAAAATTTGAGAACTTTTGGAATTTTGTTAGAACAATTGACTTTGAATGTCAGTTATTTTACTAGTAGGCCAGTAAAATACTAGATATAATATAAGAGATAGATATAATAATTCAGGACCGGATTCATAATACAGATTATCATCTTGAAAGGTAGGCAACAAGAATTACAGTTGTATTAGTTAAGAAAACATTTATGTATACTCTCCTAGAAACAGATTAATTGAGACTAATTCAGTATATTACCAATAAAACAAAAATAGTAAATTATTTAATATTAAGTTAGAAATGTAAATAGTTAGGCAGATATAATAAGAGTAACTATATATGACTGGTAGAAAATACCGCAATTATTTACTATTGCAGCTATCTAACTATTTTCGAAACTATCTTCACATGCTACACAGAAAAAAATAAAATCACGATGATATTTAATTGGAAATGTTTAATTCTAGACGCAGCCAAACCTCCACATTCAATACATATGATAGTTACAGATGTCACATGAAATAGCTATTAAGGGAACTAATTGGGAAAAGTACTATTTTGTGTAACGAGCAGATTTCTCCGACCAGAATGCGAGTTACACAAAATAGCGTTTCCCAACGTGTTTCATATAAGATTTTTTTCTAATTTTCACCAATTTTGTAAGAAAATGTTTTGTTTTATGAGAAGAAAACTATGAACTTTATACGTTTAAAAACAATCCAGTAGGTTGTAACGGTGTGACAGCTGGTCACTTTCATCACTTGTCAGGTCTAAATAACCTACTATGAAATGAACTTTTCTGTCGACCGTGTATTTACGAGGTTAATTAATGTATACAAAATCGTTTATTAATGGCCCCTATTAATGCATGATTTTCTATTAATAAACGATTTTAGTGAAACATACGCATAAATTTAAATTTCCAAATCAAGATGCCGTGTCATCAATCTGTCACTGTCTATAATGTCACGCTTTATATTTGAAATATAGTTTTGTAAAACGTCTTCTTCTGCCTCCATACTTCCTGACAGTGCTGCAGACTTTTCAGCTATTAAACGGCTGGGTGGTTGGAACTATTATACACATATCAGACATACATTATAAAATACACACCTATATAGAACATAAATGACTTTCATTTCCACCAATTTTATTGCATCCATATTTTTACATTATTGAGAATATTAAAAAAATGCATATCAGTGTTTTCGAAATACATTAAGATTACAATATATTTATAATTTCACGAACAAAAGAAAAATTAACGACATTTTTATTGCCCTTCCAAAACTTCTTCAGGAATTAATTCAAAATGCATTATAGACCTTCTCAGTCTTCTTATGCACACACTGCTCCCCTTGGCTTCTTTGACATACCCTGGATTACAAATGCAAAAGTTTGGAGCTGAGCAGACTCCATTTGGACATCCTCCGGGACAGAAGGCGACGCATCTCTGGGTACCTTCACCCCCAGGACCCTCAACATAACCTGAAAATGATATGTTTAATGTGTATCCTTATGGCTGATAATTGCAGTAAGGATAGGAAATACCTTTTTTGCAAGCACATTGCTCTGGACCAATACAATCTCCATTCAAGCAAGGCTTTGAGCAATGAGGTGTACAAATAGATGCTGAGTCTTTATCTAGAGTCCAACCAGGTTTACAGCTACATCTGTGATATAATAAGATATACGATTATTAGGCATATTAATAGATAGGTTATGTAAAAATCCCAAAAGTGAATAATTATAAAAATAGTAATAATAAGTTTAGCGTAATTTGGGGCAATATACCAACAGGGCAAATGCCCAATTTACAACTGCAGATTAGTGCGGGATTGGTTAGAAACATTCAAGTTTTGCCTCAATCCGATAAAAAACGCTTTCGGTTTTGGTTTTGCCAAGCCCCGATCTCAATCCAATAAAAAACGTTTGGGGACGATTGGTGAGGAATATTCATGTCAGAAAATTTCGCCCGCAAAATAGGGAAGAAGTTTAGCCGGCCGTTGAGAACGCTTGGAAAAATGTGAATGCAGATTACTGTCGAACGTTGGCTCATTCTATGCCAAGACGGTTAGAAGCAATAATTGCTAGCAATGGACCTATTAAATATTGATTTTAACATAAAGTGATAATTGATTTAATCATTACATATACATTTACATAGGGTCTTCTTTGAATTACGAATTGTTATTGTTTTGTTTACCTACAATGTTATTATAAATACTCACATATATACTACTGTAATAAATTCTCATTTTTTTTGTTTCATTATAGATGCCTTTATAATGCGCATCCTTACTAGTAATGCATCCAGTTTGTTTTTTCACTTTTTCTTATTTTTTGATCATTTGTGCAGAAACTTTTACTTTTATATTTTTTAATTACCTTAAAATGATATTTTAAGTTAATACGTACCTATTTGGTGCAACACAGTCCCCATTCCTGCACCCCTTGGGACAGTCTGGGACGCAGGTATTGGCCGATATCTTAAAACCTGGCTTACAGGAACAAATATTGGATCCTATACACGTCCCTTCACCGCAACCACCTTCGCAGTAATATTCGCATTTGTTATTTTGTCGGTTTAATGTAAATCTGAAAATAAAAATCAAATTCAATTAAATACTGTTATATTAGTAAAGTAAAATAGGCTTTTATTCAAAAAGTTGGTATTAAATTAAGTACCATTAGGTATTATTAAGGTTCGTATATCTAAATTTTTTCATTCGTTTTCCAAAAATGTTGCTTTTACTTTAAAGCAATGTCATAGATGAAGAATTTTTAAATCCGCTTCTCATAAAATACCGCCTTACATAGCTGGCCAATAGGTTGGAATAATTAAAAATTTTAATGTAATTTTGGATGCATATATCTACTGAACAATATGGAATATCAAATTACGATTTTCAGGACGTTTTTGGAAATTTCTGGAAAACAATTTCTGTTTTAAAAGAATACGATATAAATACAATATGAATTACTTCAGCAAATATTTCGCTCAAAACAATTTACTCATGGGCTAGTTAAGAAAAGATAAAATAAAAAAACATTACCGATTTAGGGAAACAGCAATACATGTTCCATTGATAAAAATAAAATCTAGACAGCGTCTAAAGCTAGTAATCTTGTTAAAGCTAGTTTTATAATTAGTTCAAAAATAGCGAAAACATTGAAGTCATTTTCTGAGCTACAGTTTGTTAAAGAGTGCCTAGTAGATGTTGCAGAACTTTTGTGCCAAGAAAAGAAGAAAGAGTTTGAGAAAGTGAGCTTATCGCGACGTATTGTATGTTCGACGCATAGATATGATGGCTAGTGATATCAAAAAAACATTGAAAGATAGATTGGCTGATTTTCAAGTATTTTCGATTGCTTCGGATGAGAGTCATCTGACACAGCCCAGTTAGGTATTTTTATACCAGGTGTTGATGAAGAATTTGCTATGACAGAGGAATTACTGGCTTTACGGCCGCTACAAGGGACCACTACTGGAAAAGATATTTGTACAGAGGTGCAAATTACTTTTGAACAATATTATTCAATATAGCCTTCAATGGTCGCTTCACGAAAAGGTTTTATCGGAATTCTGAAGTAAAGAGCCGATATGAATGTGCAAGAATGTGATTTACTAATTCTGCATTGCATTATTCACCAACAAAACTTGTGATCTAAATCCATTCGACTGAAGAATGTTATGGATGTGGTAGTAAATACCATTAATTCCGTTAGATCCCGACGTCTCAACCATCACCAGTTTAAAGCACTTTTGGATGAACTCTCTATAGAACACGATGATGTGACATATTATTGCGAAGTAAGGTGGCTATTCAAAGGATTTTACCTTTGCTAAAAAGGTTTTATGACCTTAGAAAAGAAATAGCTGATTTTATGGAAATGAACCCAACTTGGCTTTGTGACTTGGCATTCCTGGTAGACATCACAGGATACTTAAACGACCTGAACCTGAAGCTTCAAAAACAAGGGCAATTGGTAAATCAGCTGTTCCGTCATCTTGAAGCTCTTCACAACAAAATTCGCTTGTGGAGCTTGCAAAATTCTCACCGAATCTCCCTGGTGCTTGAATTAATAACAGGAAATTTTTCCTCAATCACGAATATTGTAAGTAAATTCAACAAAATATTCGCGGTTTATGATAAAAAATAGGCACGCGCCTGATTATTTAACTTTATAATAGGTTTCCATCCAATCAGTCGTAGAGAAATGGTCACTTATAATATCACAAGAGCGAATAATGTCACGAATATTTTGTAAATTTTTAATTTTTAAAATAATTAAAAATAATTTTCTTAAAATATTCGTGACCGAAAAAAAATTCTAGGAATAATTTACGCTCGTGTAGTATTTGCTAAGAAAATTTCACACCCCAAGTATAAATTAAACTTGACATTTTACTATAGTGCAATTTGTATTTTCTGTTAAATTATTGTATTTTATGTTAAATTTATGTTAAATTATAGAGAATAATAAAAATATTATATCCTAGATATGTCGTTTTATTAACAAGTACATTATTTAGTGGTTGTAAAGAAAATAGATAAGATGGCAATGTGTAGATCATATAATATTTACCTTCTCAACTGTCAAAAAATTTCCACTTACAGTACTTACAAGTATAGGTGTGAAATTTTCGTTACAATATCCCGGATATATTCAATAAAATTTATTTATATAACATTTGTACTGCCAAAGCCAACTTAATTTTAGAAACCTTTTAATATGAAAGCTCTTATGAAAGCTTTCGTAGACCCTGACGCGTCTGCTAATTCAAATTATCTTAGAATAGAATAAATTAAAAATAGCTCACATTAAGAGACCGTTTTTTACCCAGATTTAAACATTATTAAGGGAAATATTAACGGCTCCGAAAATGCATTGTTCCAATATAAATTATATCTAAACCTACCCTTTAAAGCATGTACAATGCTCGGCTCCGGTACACTCTCCTCCAATACCGCATCCCCCAGTGCAATGTGGTGTACAGTATTTGCGATCAGGACTTAAATCGTAACCTGCGTTACAAGAGCATAAGCCAGTATTTGTGCATACCCCGTTCAGGCAACCAATAGGGCACGTTGGAAGACAAGTATTATTCTGATTTTTAAAATATCCTCTTCGGCATTCACAAACATTCGGGGCTGTGCAGTTTCCTGTTGGAAAGTAAAATATGTGGATATTCTCATGAATGTATTGTGTATGAATGTATTGTATTTTATAACATAAAAATATTAGGGTTGCCTAAAACTCAAACTGAGCCAAGTACAAAGAGTTTACTGTCTGAGAACCCGTTGATATATAACTAGCATTGTGTTGTTTGGTAATTTGTGTAATTGCAAATTTATTTTAATAACAAGTTATTATTTTAACAATCGACGAAACAGTATATGGTTAATGCGACAAAAAAGCACTTGAATGAATTAAAAGAAAATTTAAATGAATTAACTATTGAAAACTATTAAAATGAATTAAATAACTATTTCCTCCAAATGATATCAATATTAAATTTAATGTTTGTGTTACCTAGTATACAGAGTAGATTTACATGACAGAGTACATAGTGTAGTGTACATAGTGTAGATAGAGTACATAGTGTAGTGTACATAGTGTAGATAGAGTACATAGTGTAGATAGAGTACATAGTGTAGTGTACAAAGGACAACATAGAGCATGCCGCTTCTGCTTTCCCCTTCCTCGCAGACCGCCCGTGGGGTGCGAGCATGATACAAAGACAACGGTATGTCAACGCGCAAGTAATATGACGTCAGGTGAGGTGCGACATTTGGACATTTCCAGTTACTCCGTAACATGGTACCTTAAAATCAGATTGTAGGGTGTCGTTTTTTTATTAAGCTGTAACTAAATGTGACACTCAACATCATTTAGAGCATAGTTTTGGCCATTCATCATGTGAGTAACAACTTTTTTTAGTAGGGACGAATTTTGCAAATTAATTTTTTCCTTGCGTGCGAAATAATTTGAAAGACAAGTTTTTTAAAACGTACATTGCGCTATTAAATCAACGGCTCGGGATATAACCATGAAATTATGGCTACTTAGAAGACAGTGCTTCCGATGGCAAATTAAGCGTTTAAAACATGGGACGTTTTTGAAAAAAATAGCCGTAAAATCGCTACTAGCAAATCTGTACACGAAAACTTTACCCTGCGGCGAGTTAAATATTGTTATGTTAATTATTAAGAATTTATATATCAATATATCGAGACTTGATTAACAAAAAAAAAAAGAAATCCCGAAAAAAATGGCAACAAACTCGTTCGCCAGGCGATAAACGAGTGCTAAATAATCTTTGCGAACAGCTGAAAAATGAAATTAACGCCATCAAGAATGAACATTTTGAAAATTTTCTTAGGGAGTTATCGGGTGACGAAAGCACCGACTACTCCCTCTGGAAGGCAAATAAATTCTTGAATAGGCCAAAGAATCATGACCCTCCCATTCGAAAATATGATGGCAACTGGGCTTGACGAGATGAAGAAAAGACAGAAATATTTGCTGATCACTTCGCAAATATATTTCAGCCACATGAGCCTAGTGGCATAGAAGAGCCACCACAAATTACTAACAGAGATGGCACGATAATTGAGCCAATAACACCTGCTGAGATAACCGACACCATCAGACACAATCTCAGTAGAAAGAAGCTCCAGGTTATGATCTAATCACTACACAAATACTTAAGGAGTTGCCCCGCAAAGGCATCATGAAACTGACGCATCTCTTCAATGCAGCACTACGACTCCGATACGTGCCAATATAGTGCAAGATTGCTGAAGTAATAATGATTCCCTAACCTGGCTGGCAAACCTCCTGAAAATAGAACATCATGCCGACCAATTTCCTTATTGCCGATTATATCCATGCTGTTACAAAAGCTCCTTTTGCAGAGATTCGAACCAATCATTGAAGAGAAGCAGCTTATTCCGTCCCACCAGTTTGGCTTCCGCATTGAATAAGCATTCAACTATGGATCAAGTGCATCGAATTACCGATCTAATTGACAGAGCACTAGAAGAGAAAAAAATCTGCGCAACGATATTCCTAGATGTGGCCCAAGCATTCGACCGAGTGTGGCATTAGGGCCTGGAATAAAAACTAGAAAAATATTTGCCACGATAAATAAATGAGCCAAATTCTTCATTCACACATTACTGAACGTCACTTCAGAGTTAAATATGGAGAAGAATATTCTGACCTCAAGAAGATTTCTGCTGGAGTACTGCAGGGCAGTGTCCTTGGATCTATTCTCTACCTGCTGTATACACCAACGACATCCCACAAAACGATGGAGTAGTTACGGCAACATTCACCGGCGACACTGCTCTGCTCGCTACTGACCAAGACATACAGTCAGCCACGAACAAACTTCAAACAGCAGTCAACAATGTCACCACTTGGACAAAGAAATGGCGCATCAAATTAAATGAGGCGAAATCGATTCACGTCAATTTCACCAACAAGAACTGTGACTATACTCCAGTGATTGTCAACCAGCGAACAATCTCACATGCCAACGAAGCAAAGTATCTAGGCATGACCCTAGATGCAAAACTTCGATGTAAAACACATGTGAAGAAGAAACGTGAGCAATTAAACCTCAAATTCAGACAAATGTATTGGCTCCTCGGGAGTCACTCTGAGTTATCAATACACAACAAACTGCTTATCTACAAGCAAATTCTGAAGCCCATATGGACTTATGGCATCCAACTCTGTGGATGCACTAAGATATCCAACATTAAATTAATTCAAACGTTCCAGAATAAAGTACTTCGAAGCATCGTCAAAGCGCCGTGGTACATTCGCAATGAAGACATCCATTGTGACCTGAATATGCCCATGGTTGAGAATGAGATTATGAGGTTTGCAGGCAAACATCAGAAGAGGCTAGACCATGAAAACGTGTATTTAGGGATTTCGCCAAATTTAGTTAACTAATTTAAATATTTATATTGAAATCTGTATACCCGCGTTGATTAGGTATTATTGCAAACAAATTGGCTACCAGAAACAATTATTTCCCCAGCTAATACTCCGCGAATATTCAATTACACTGGTAACTCTATTATCAAAGCTACCAGTAATAGTAGTTTTGCTGTTGCCTCTTTGTTTGTAACAATAATCAATGTATACGCACGTATACAGATTTCAGTATAAATATTTAAATTAGTTAATTAAAATTGGCGAAATTCCTAATTAAACCTAAAAAAAAATAAGACTGCCAATGAATAAAATGAATTTTACCATTAAAAAAAGATAATTTGATGTTATTAATATTCTGGATAATTATTACGTGACTGTAAAAGTTGTAATAAAAAGACGAAATATTATTTTAGTATACAAATACTTCTACTTGCAGATGTCAAATTTTGAAAAGGCAATTAGAGTTCTTCGGTGAGCATAAATATGCCAACATTACTCCAGGCTATGTAACAAACGAATTAGAATCTAGATATAGATATTTAAAAAATAGATATCTATTTTGTAGCATATGTAATTTATTGTAATTAATTTCATTATGTTAAAAGGGAACAGAATTATTTAGAAAACCATTTTTGTGTTAAATTAGTTTTACAATTACTTGCGTCGACATAAATCAGTATAATTAGGTTGTTGCTTCTTAGGTTAATGTAAAATATACTCTAATAAATATTTATTAATAGAAGCAATTTCATGATTTCTATAAAAAGTCTATTAACTGGAATAAAAACAAAATTTTTTCTAAGTTTCATAAAATTTCCCTTTTTGTGGTGCGCATTCGGAACAACCTTGGTATTGAATCGAGATATAACCGAAGGTTACATCTGGTGGAGCACTGAGACTTGCATTGCAAACGTAAACAAATGTCCGCGCAATGATTTATGAGTCGCCATCGCTTTGACCTGCGAACTTCAAAGGGGCTATACTACACTATAAGTTTTGATCGGATGATTGTTTGTTTCAAAAAGTACTATACAATTGAAATGAACGAAAAATATATATTATTAATAATTTTGCAAAATTATACACAAAGTGAACAGAATATTAGAAAACATAGTCGCAAGAACAAATTAAAGCACCTAACCTGAATAGCGTATACTCACTAGAAAATTGTCTGATGAAATGTACTGTACAGCCGGTACAGCTGTGCTAGATCACATGATTGATAACCAATGCGAATGCCAAGAGCGACCATGCTACAGCGTTGATCGTTGCTCTCACTCACATTCAGTAGGTAAATACTACCCACAGTGTATCTCTCTCTATCCCGTGCAAGATTTATTTTAATGTTGCGAGTTATTTGTTACACCCCCGTTATCTGACTTTTTGCAAATATTTTTAAATATATCTAATTAAGATACTATTAAAATTTCAGCGTGAATCAATCACTTATTTTTTTATTTTATAAAATACAACTTTGTGGTATTGCGGTTTAATGTTAACCGGTCCAAAAGTGTCTGCGAATAGTACTTGTTGGCTTCTGAATCAAACACTTTTTTGGCACATATGTTTTACACCTTTCTTATATTACGCACCATCATGACTGTATGGGTATAGAGATAGTAAAATCGCACCTAGGTAGGTCAGACAAATTACCTACACATCTTGCCTATAGATACTATTATTGTGTAAAATGTCTACCTGACTAAAACACTTCATGAAACAGGGGTCATACTCTGGGACTATAAGTTAAGGGGCGATTAAAAGTAAAATGCAAAATTAAAATATTTATACAACAAGTTTTGAGAGTAAGTTTTTGTCAAATGAAAATGTGGGTTGCGGCTTTAGACAAAGTCGAAATTCGATAAAAAGTATATAGAATATTACCATTTTCACAACCATCCTCGCATACTGGCTCACACTCGAAAAAGCTATGAGGTTTTCTGGCCCATCCAGAGCAGCATATTTCTATTTTGCTGTATCCTTCTCTTGACTGAAAAAGAATGCAAGCAATGATTATACAAATGACGAGGATCGAGAGGCTTCATACTCCTGATCAAAGAGCCTCTCTTCATATTCTATTACTACAGATCCAAGACTTTATATTATTTTCTATCAATAGATCTATTAGACAGCGGAGATTTTTAAATCAAGCCGAGGAAATTATTTGCACTTGAAAACACTTGATACGACAATAGTATATTGAACAACAAGTTTAGAATAGCAAAGTTTTATTAAACGAATATAGCTTTTGAATACGAGCGAGCAACTCAAGCTATATGAGTTTAGAAAAACTGCTTTTCACACGAGGATTATTTATACTATTTTTTGCATTTTGTGTTAGTCACTATATGTAAATAATCATAGACAGAAATTTAAAAATATGGAAACTTCCTAATGGGTTTACAAGGTTTAGTAGATATGTGCGTAAAACATATTTTTTATAGCAGTTTTCTAATAAGGTAGAAAATTTGGGGTTTTATTAACCTAACCACAATAGAAGTATATATCAAAAATTAACTATCCAATACATTATTTTACCACATATTTTCATGTGTTTATTAGCTCTCAAATAGCTACATATACAATAATATTTACGCATTGATTGATATCAAATTAATTTCTTCACATCTTACCCCATTTCCTCGAGGGATAATTCCACGCCTGTCTTCGGGACTAAGAAGATCGACGGTTCTGAAATTAATTAAAAGAGCTATTAACTATAATGATAATTAATATCACATTGTAGGGAACTCATATGGTGTAAGTATTAAAGTTGATAATAATTGGTGGTCTTGAAATATAGAAATTATTATATTTGATAATTGTTAGGATGCTATTCAAATATTGGTATGGTCGTTTGTATTCTATGAGTATAGAGTGCAATCCAATGAAAATGTCTGTCCACTCCTAATATTTCCGTAGGGCAACTTTGAAGAAAGAGCAACTGGAGACTTACATGTCATGACTTACATACAAGGCTTACTTACATACAAAGACTTACATACAAGGAATATTGTTGGGAATTATGTTACAGCCTCCTCCCAAGAAGAAAAACCAGCACTGACGGTATCATCTAGGAATGGTGGTACATACGCTCTTGGACATGATTGTCAATTTTCACAATAAATTTCCGTCCGAGGCTGTAATATAATTCCTATCAAGGTTCCTTATAGGGAAGTCAGTTGATCTATTAATTATAAAATAGGAACATAATACATAAGGATCTAGTATCTAGTAACTGATAACCTTCAAGAGTAATGAGACGCTGCTTGGTTATATTTTCAAAAACTAGTGGTATATTATATGGTAGGAAATAATAATAAACCCTGTTTCAGTGGTAGCTTGCGGATTCTGCAATATGTGAAATGTTTTTTGCAAATATCACTGAATCAGCTCCATACGTACTTCTGGCCGAATAGTAGAAAAATGACGGAAGTCCGCTTAAATTTGCATAAAATATACGTCATTTAGAAATTTTTGTAACCCTGTTGCGAAACGAAATTTAAATGTTTTAAATATATTACAGCACTCGCTCCTTCATAACACTAAACTATCAATTTTCATTTCTTACAATTATATCGTTCCAAAGCAAGGTTGACGAGATTAAATATTTTTTCAGCTGTACGATCTGGCACTAACATAAAAGAAATCTTGTTCCATTCCCTCCATTTCCAATTTTCCTCCATTTGACTCCAATATTTTAACCTATATATACAATGATTTGTTTAAATCAATGGCAATGAAAAAAATCATTCGTTCAGCTGCAATACAACTCTGAGAAGAAACTCTAAACTCCTTTAGAACAAAATTGCCTGACGATTGTACTGCTGAAGATGCTGAAGATTTGATGACAGGGGAGTGCAATTACGTGCCAGAGCTTTTAACTTGCTTCTTGGAATTAATTTGGGGTGATATTTCTCATCTGTCAGAAAACGCACATGAAAATAAAAAAAATAAAGAAAAAACCCCTGGTAATACCCCACAAGGGCGAAGTCTCAACCCTCTTGGACTTCAAATAACCGAGATACGCCCCTGGCCTCATTTAGAATAGTGCGGTATAAGAACATGTGGGCTACCCCTGTAGATCTTCGAGATGCCTTGTATACAATCTAGAATGGGATGGAATAATTGAGAATAATTTAGAATGGGATGGAACAATCGAGAAGCTTCTAGAACGCTCTAAAACCTGGAAAATAGTATATAAGGACTAGCTGATCGCTACATCAGTCAGTTGTAGTTGAAATCCTCTTAGAAACAAGACCAAGTAATAAGTAATTAAAAGTGTTCAGTAGTAATTTATCATTGTAAACAGTTGTGACTTGTTGTGTTTGGAAGTTAATTTTAAGTGTATTTGGATTCTGGACAGTGGACCACTTATTATACGAACCCAGTGTCGTAACAATATCTCCGTCATCAGAGACACTAGACGCATATACACTATCAACATCTGACACGTATTCGAGGTCCCCACGACGCTCGAGTAAATCACCATTTAGCATATTATCTATGATAATATAAACTCACCAACAATAATTTATTATTGCGAGTTTAAAATGTTTTTTGGAATTTTCTTAGTCCGAATTTTTTGTTCGAAGTATTTTCGGACTTTTAGAATACATATACTTAAATATTAGATGTGTTATAGAATACCAAATAATATTATTTGATTAACAAATATTATTCTCTTATTATGAATGACCAGTAGTGTAAATAAACAATTTTATTATTATTATTATTTATTTTAACCAATCTCATGATAAACAGCAATCTCTTGGTAAGTCCATTATATCATTATTTTAAACGTGATAAATATATTCTCTGAAATGTTTATTGTAGATTTAAACTCATTAGTAAATGTAAATAATATATCTGATGTTATTCTCCAATTGACAAGGTCAAATATGACTATTAGCAGAGGAATTAACAAAAATAAGGGCAATGACATATTTCGGAAAATTGCAATATGCGGTACGAGTTTGCAAGTCTTCTAAGATTGACGCGTGTTAATAAAATTTTGAGTGTTTTACTACACCATTAATTCTGTTACTATGTATCATTTAAATTAAATGTCTTCGTCATAGCTTATTTAAAAAGTGTCCTTGTTGTCTTAGCTATTGGAATTCGGCGCGGTTAAAAACTGATATTTTTGGCGTGTTTTGTAATAATTAAATATAACATCTTTGCATTTAAAATTGCACTAATGAACAAAATTTAGTTAGCAACTTATGTTTTGTGTAAAGGAAACCATGAAAATGTTATTGCGTTTACGAAAGAGTGGATCAGAAAATGTCGTGACATGATTGAATTTCGTAAGTGTAAAAACTATAATTATGGTGACATTATATTACCGTTATTTACAATAACTAATATAATAACTGTATTTTCTAGAACCCTATTATAGAAAAAAACAATTGGGTGTGTGCTTATGACCACGCGATAGACGTGAAAACTTCTAATTTTCGAATTTTATATAATATATACTGTAGCCCGTATTACCACAACCCGCAGTCGATTCGATTCAACCCAATTCAATTCAATTCGATACAGAGAGGAAAACAATTGGACGATAACCTGACCAGACAGAACCTCCTGATATATTGTCCCTCCTGTCATATTCCTTTGTGAGGTGGTTCTTGCTGCACTTCAGGCATCTCGGCTCTCCGTGGCAGTTGGAGGTGGCGTGCCCCCATCTTTGGCAGCGGTGGCACTGGATAATGATTTTATCATTTATATGGCGCTCCCATCGGACGGCATTATACTCGATGATCTTCACTGTTTTTTGTAGATGTTTCAGTGTTACAGTATTGTTGGTTACTACCATATAACTGTTGTATTTTGCACCGCTCATCTTGTATAATGCTATTATCTTCAACTGGTAGCCTTGTTCCAATTCGGTTTTAATATCTTCAGTACTTATACCGTTGATGGAGTCCTTGCAGGACGAATGCGTGGGTCTTACTTCTTTTGGGGGTGAATATATCATACATTCACCCCCAAAAGAAATAAGACCCACGGTAGATTGCCTTGCTTGAAATTTTCCATGGATGTGTGCCAGTCTTCTAATGTTTCAGTATATAAAATTGTCGATTGATTGCTTGTTTCCAGTGCAATTTGCATTTCAGGTTGATTTTTAAGTATTCGGTCATCCGATTGTGGTTGTCGAAAGTCCCTTGAACAATGATTGGGGGCTGTTTGACTTCTTTTAGCTCGATTTCTCCTTTCTAGAGCTCCGTATCTTTGCTAGTTTGGCCGGTGGGGGTCTCAGGTATTTGGTTATCGTTGGTTTTACCTGCCCTATGCAGGCTTTGGAACTTGTTCTGCGTTTTTATGTCCGCAGCGGATTTTGTAGCTGTGATGTTTGGTTTCTTGGTTGTTGAAGGGTGTGTGAAGGACGTACGTTTCTCAGTGATACGTCTCTTATTTGCAAGTTTGCACACATCTTCAATTTTGGTGCTGTTTTCAGGGCCTGTGTCCATTTTTTTAGGTCCCGTGTCAGGAACTGACATGTACCTCGAAATTTTTTGCCTTTTTTTTCACGGATTTTCCGGGGTTTTAGGCGTGTACTCGATGCTGCACTGGTTGTATACACTGTTTCTACCACAATAAGGGCCTTTGAAATGCTTTAAAAGCAAGCTTTACCCGACTTTACCCGTAGGAGCGTTACATAGCCGAGCACAAGAGAATAATGATATTGATAATTAAATGAAATTTACTAGTAAACTAATAATGTAATGAAAATAAATATGAAATTAGTTACTATGTTACATTCAGAAGATATCTGTGATAAATCAAAGGAAATCATCAAATTGTGATCAAATTAAAAGATCCAATCTTCACCTACTAAATACTTTTCAAGTTTTTGGTCCCAGCACTCTTCACAGAAAATATGTCACACTTTCTCGCTCACACTAGTACATTGTTGCTTTCTCAGTTGACTTGACAATCATTAATATTAGAGAAACGTAAATATTTCGAGATATATATTGAATAAAAAAATATATTGCAAATTGTTGAAACTACCGCATATATGGGGTACATTACATTATGTCTAGGGGTAGATTGAACCAGTTGCAAAGGTACAGGTATGTAGCAAATAAAATAGAATTTTTATTAAAGAATATTCAACGAAATTTCCATATAAAAGGGGTGCACATGGTATTTTTAGGGAACATCCCAATCTCTAAAATTAGATTTGATATAGATGATGTTGTTGCTGTTGGTCTTGCAGTTGCTGACATTAGTGGCACAGCAACAATATCTTTCCTTTCTACAGTTGAGGTGTTATCAAAATTGGGAAAGAGAAATATGCAATATGAAATAGGGAGTTAACCTCCCCATCTTAAACAAATTATCCTATTAATTTAAATTGTAATTAATAACATTCCCAACGTAATAGCATTGTGTAGTTCTTTAAATAAAAATATACCTATAGTTTTTTTTTAAAATTTAGGAAAATAAGTACCCTTCTTATTAATATTCGTATATAGTTTTATATTCCCCTCCATTTCTAGACTTGGACATTGTTTGCTTTACCGACTTTTACCGTTCAACCACTGCACTGGTTGACAGTATACCTCAGTCATTGGATGAATGTACGCCATATGTGTCATAATAACAAAATATTTTTTTAAATGCAACCAGTGAAGTAAGTTGAGTAAGAATTCATAAGACAATCGTTAGTACATACGAACTATTACATATATATTTTTCTTTACAATTTAGCAAATTAGTGTCTAAAATATGGATATTTCAATGAACGAAAACAATTTTACCTCGAAATTAAGAAATTGGTTGAGATGGTACTGCAGAATTACGAAGCCGGATAATTCAAATCACAACAGTAATAAGCAGCCTGGTTGAATCTACCCCTTGTTTGAATCATACCCCTTTGCCCTACATATCTACGGCAAATTCGTATAATATTTCAGCAACTTATGTTTGGGAGAGTGTAGTTATGATTGATTTCTTTGCCCTAGAATTGTGTTTCTGGGGCAGAGCTGACACCTGTGCAGTTTAATACAAGAGAGGTGCCTTAAAGGGATTAGATATAAATTTTGATTTATGGCTGTTTTCACTCGTGAGGGACAGAACCTGGTTCTAGTTTAATGATAATTCATATCTAGCAAGTCTCGTGGTACACTAGAATATTTCACGAGAATAACGGATTTATATTTAAGTTTACATTTTTATTGCCACTTAAGAATTGTTGATTCCTTAAACTTCAGATAATATATCGAATGTGATGGAATAAACAATATCTTATATTTCTCTTTCGTAAATATTTGCTTTTTAATCTATCTTGAGGAACTGGGTGTCAATGGTTAGCTGACTAATTAGATATCCTATCAAAAGAAAATATTCAGGTGGTCAAAATATCAAAATTCAACATGGTGAACAGACTAAATATTGAGATAGTGGATGATAATATTTTTATATTATGTACTTATAATATAGATCACCTAAAGGGGACTAATATTTATTTTAATACACTATAATGTTATTGAGAAAATACCTTCAAATAAACATATAGTACCGTCCTCTGGGTTCCTCTACTAAAAATAATACGAGTGAGCTGAAACTTTGTATACATTTTTACTTTTATTAAACTAATACTATATCAAAAGTCCCCACCGATATCTTGTTTGCGTGTCAAGTTAATCAAGGTCAAATGTCAAAGAAATTGTTTTTTCGCAAACATTTTACGTTCTGTCAGTCCTATGACTTTTTTGGTAATGTAAGAATAAATATTAAAAAACCCTCTAAAAAAATGTTATATACATGTTTCACTTAAAACCAACCGTTTTCAAAGTATAAGCCAGGAAAACACACGAGGTAGGGCGCAAGGCGCGTTTTTTCTACATGGTTTCCCCAGTAGGCCTAATCCATGGTTTTGCTTCTTCTACAGCTCCTCATTCTCGAAATCTGTCCCCTCTTCCACGTCTCCATCCTCTGTCATCTCCTACAAGTTCACGTCCTTTGTCCCCTCCTCCAGATTCTCGTCGTCGTCCCCTCCAGATTCTCGTCGTCTTCCCCAACATTTTCTTTTTCTTCTACATCTTGTGTCAAGAGTTCCACAAGAACAAGCTCTTCATCCTGAATAATTTCTTTGATAGCGCTACTATCGACATTTGCGTTGAGACATGACTGGCCGTGACAATGGCCACACAGTATCGAACAGGACAGTTCAACTTTTCTGCACCCGCATTCTTTGGTGCAGTTGCAAAAAATAATATTAAAAGTACATCTGATGCAGCTGGTAATAGAGTCTTGAGGGGTTCTAAAATGTTATTAATTATCGTCCATCCCCATTGTTCAGGATTTAAATTATTTCAAGCCAATTCTGTACTTGATAATACACTCGACTTAGATGTTGATATGCAGCTGCGACAGTAAGTACAGTTTTCAATAGATAATTCTGTTTTAGGAGCTCCATAGATTGCCAAAGAATGCGTAATCCATTTCCACAATCGTTTTTACTTTACAATTTTCCTGTTTAAAAACTTCCGCAAATTGATGCAAATCACGCCTCTCGAACATTTTAAAAACTTTAATTTTTCCTTTATTAAAAAGTGCAGACATTGTGTCACAGCCAGTAATAGCGTGCTTTTTACAATTTAGAAATTTATTTAGGCTAGAAAAGGAGTAGGTATGTATTTGCTTTTATTTTTTTTCCCACTCTCTGATTTAAGGAAGAAAACACCTTGGTTTGAAGTAGCACGTACTATTCGAGGAACCAGTAAATCTTTAACAATAACAATAACAAAAAGTTATTGTTTTGTTATTGCCAACTAGCTATTTAAACTACCGAAACCTGCCTGGCGACCGCTACCTGCGAGAATCGGGAAAAAAAAAATATCAGAATAATAAAACCTCATATGTCTGATCACAACAGACTTATATTTACAATTGATTTAATTACTAAAATTATGAAAATATTCTGTGTAAGCCAATGATAGACTGAAAGGAACTATTTATTGAGGGACTAAATAATGTAAATTGGTTACTATTTTATAAGATACAGAATACTGATGGACCTGAAAACTTTCTGACTCAGACATTATCACAATTAATTGTATAACGATTCTTTAAAGAAAAACTTATTATTATTATTAAAAAATTATTATATTATATATTATTATTATAAAAAGTAGAAAATAAAGGTTTTTTGTATGATCCTAATGTATTGGTACCAAGTGACTTCTAAAAAGTATACCTTGAAAAAAAATGACAAAGTCAGATTTTAATATTTTGTGTGTTCTGTTTAACATATCGAATATGACTAAGTCGAAGCAGTCGAAATAGATTTCATCTAAAAGTGCTCATGTTGACTTGTACAATTTCAGTGCTTACCTTCTAACAGGAGAAACTGACTATGTCGACTTGCTCACTTTTAGTGGTAGATATTTGTACCAGTCTGCATAATGTAAATCAATATTTACATTATGCAGACTGGTACAAAGATCTACCACTAAAAGTGACCAAGTATGGTCAAGTGATCACTATGGTCAATACTATAGTGATATCGCAGCTCAGTTGTGTTATCTATTTTATTATTTTAATAATAAAAAAGTGATAATGTGTTCTAGAGCTAAGTACATTATGTCCATATGCACTGTGACTAAAGTACGAGTGGACGCTGAAGGTAAGTTCTAAGTAAATTATTAAAAACTACTTTTTAGGTTAGGAATGTAATTTTCAAAAGAAACTGTAAGTTTCAAAAGTGCTGTTTCTAATTTAAAATATGTATATACCTATTTATTTTATGTTAATTAAATGCCTTAATTTTCTCAATCTCTTTTGCTTGTACTGTAGATATCCACCATTTAAATAATAGCAAAGCATCCAGAAAATCGCCAAATATACCAGCCGGATTGCACCAAGATCAAGGTACACATAGTTATAAAGAAATATTAACAGAAACAAATGGTAACGTAGGTACCTAATATAATTTATAGTAGTATAGTAGTTAGTATAGTATAAATATTGAGTTTTTTTAGCGTCTTCCTCAGCAAAAATTACTATTGACAGCGACGATGAAACGTTAAATAAGAAAAGAGAGAGACTACTCAATGAAACTAAGCTGCAGATAGAAATGAATGAAGAACATAAGAACATACATTCACCAAGCAATATAGAATGTGGCAGTAGTGACGAGTATTTTCCAGATGGTACTTCTAGTAGCGACAATAATCAGGAAAATATGAAAATTAAAAATGGCCGTTGGAAAAGGTCACACCCGGAAAATTGGAAAAAGAACTTAAATAAAAAGCGAAGATCTTTCGGCAAAACCTACATGAGTAGGAAAGTTGAAAAGTCTCCGAAAACCTCGCGGCCAATAAAATGCCAAACTTCTCGGTTTAAATGCTCCATAAAATTTTCTGAGGATGACCGTAATTGGATCTGTTCTAATTATTGGCAAATGAATTATACGCGACAAAAAGACTTTTATTTTTACCTGTGTTGAGACGGCATTATCTAAGTGCATTATCAGCCGAATATATTTTTTTAAAAAGAACGATGTCAAGCTGCAGATATACAAAAATTTTTTTCTGAGAACTCTTCATATGAGCCATGGTCCGGTAGACAAAGCATTACAAGGCTCGAATGAATTTGGAATATTTAGTAACTCTGATAAAAGAGGTCATATAGTATTCCACCAAATAAAACATGTGATGACCTAGTAGCACGAATAAAAAGCCATATAGAAAGCTTTCCAACAATGGAATCAGACTACCGCCGTAAGTCAACGAAACGTCGATATCTAGATCCATCTCTATCAATATCCAAAATGTATGAGCTTTATGATAATGAACGTTTCAGAAATAACCTATATAGACGAATATTTGGCACAAATTACAACCTAGCATTTTTTCAAGCCTAAAAAAGAGCAATGCGCAGTTTGTGAAAAATAATATACACGTAATCTTGTTACACGTGAAGTATATTAACAACATTTAAGGCGCCGTGATGAAGCAAAAAAGTGCTAAAGTGATGCAAAAAAAGTGATAAAGACAGAGCTATTACCGAGAAGATATTTTTAAGTGCAACTTTTGATTTGCTGTGTGTTTACAATTTAACAATTTATGCAGCAGTACCACCAAATGATGCATATTGCTTTGCCTGGAGTGAATTAAATGGTCCAAGAGGTAGCTGTGAAAGAGGCACGGTACTGTTGAATTGGATAAGAGAAATTCTGAAAAGTGTTAAAGAACTTAGTTTATTCTCCGATACTTGCAGTGGTCAGAACCGAAACCAATCTGTTGCTGCTCTCTTTTTATATGTTGCTCAAAAATTCCATTTGGATGTTATTCAACATAATTTCTTGGAAAGAAGTCACTCATACATGGAAGTTGATTCCATGCATAGCGCCATTGAGAGAGCAAAAAAATGAGGCCATTTACACCATGAATGATTTATTAAATATTTTCAAATTAGCCCGATCTAAGCGATTAAAAAATAAACGTAGCGGTCCCTATAAAGTCACAGAATTGAGGTATGGAGATTTCTTTGATCTAAAAGTACTTGCAAATTCCTTAATTAAAAATAAATCAAAGGACACCGACGGAAATCAAGTGCAATGGCTAAAAATAAAAGTTATACGATACGAAAAAACTAAACCTGGATGGATCCTTTTTAAATACGATTACAGTGACCCTGAATACCGAACTCTTTGTATATTTGGTCGTGGAAGGCCAGCAGAGATGCCTGGGAAGGCAGATATGCCTATCTCCTTAAATTAGTAGCAAGTAAACACATACCAATTGAATATCACGACTGGTACTGCAAGTCTCTACCTGTGGACAAAAAAAAAGAAAAACGTAGCTCCGCAACCCACTCTCTCAGAATCTGACTCAGAATAAAAAATTAATGTACATTTATTAAGACTAATAAATAAATATATGACCAAGTCATTGTTTAAATTTTTTTCTAACATCAGATGTGATCAAGTCAATTTTTTTTAATAATTTTGTATCCTGCTGAAAACTTTGCCAATAAATTTTCTTTACTTAAGCGTAAAATTAATTTAAAAAATGTGGATTCTTTAATTGCAATTTAAAAGAAACCATTGTTTTTTGGTCACTTTTTGCAGTATACCCACGATATTACCTATCTATGTAATAATTAATGTATATTTTTTCAATTGAATATCGAAAATAATAATTTTCAAAAATTATTTTGATATATTTACCACTTATAAGTACTTAAAATATGGTATTACCTGGTATTATATAATTGAAAAAAAATTTATTTATGGTATCTTGATTTTCGTGTTACTTCTCTGTGGTTTGCTATTTTGTAATAATTAGTCATCTGTAAATGACTTACACTACGTGCCATGTGACGATGACATAAGTAGGAAAAACATTTCAACAAACAAGTAAACAAATTTGTAGTCTTTATTTAAATATTACTTCAGTACCACAATCTTATATTAATTCCACTACTAAATAATATGTTTATATATTATAATATGTTGATTATAAAATATTTAAAACAATTCTCAATATTCTAACCGCAATAATAAAAGCCTATATCACTAAAAAAATATGTACTTTACAAACTCTTGGCATTAACTTATTGTTACTAATTAGTAATTATTTATCTAAATGTATTACAAGTTATATGTCACCAATGATATGACAAGGAAATATGTATGCATGTTTATCGCATGGGCATAGAATAAGCAGGTGATCTACTATAGCTGCTGTCACATTTATATTACTTTCACATTTCATATTTTCCATGGATTCCATAGATTTAATGAGGTATTTTTTATGTCCTAATTTTTCTAATTTGCACCTATTTTTCTTAAAGCTGAACTCAATAATTTATGGCCTATTATGTAGTGACTTTCAGTTGATTAATGCTTTTCTTAAAAACACAAGGTTATAGCCATATTACCCGAACAAATAATAGTTCTTAGAACTGTATAATAACGCAGTGTGCCTAACAACAGATATAAGAAACACTATAAATCAATCAATATAAAAATACTTACGGTACTTCCAAGTTACAAATTCCTCTTCGTGTGTGGTTGGCAACGTGTGTTCCTCTAGTTTGAGGGACTGCATCCAACAACACTGTAGAATATGCCAAAACTACACCGGCAATCATCAAACTTTTGCTTCTCCACATTATATTGTGTTAAGAGTAACTACACTATGACTAAACTGGCAATGAAATGAAGTATACTAGAGAACGAGAAAGCGAATTCAGCGGATGCTAACACGATGATCAGTTTATCAAGAACTACCTACTCCTTATAATGTACACGGAGTACACAAAAACATCATGGATTTTAAATTTAGTGATATATACACTGTCCATTTTATCACGGCCATCGTGAATATCTCGTTTAATATTAATCCTGCAAAAAAAATACTTTTACAAAAAATCCGCGAATTCTTATAAGCTACAAAATGGTTTTAAAAAATTTTAAATTCATGGCCTACTTTAAGAGTTGAGGCGGAAAAACTTGAATTTGCTGAATACTTATAAACCATATATCTTTAGTTGAAGGAATACAGAAAAAATGTTCAGACAAAAATGTTGGCAAAATAGAGACCTTTAATGGGGCTCTATTATTTTTTTCCAGAACTGCTGGATTTTGCGATTTATCTTGAGGGTGTTAAAAAATTTTAACGGAACAAGTGGAAAATGGTGTCAGCAAATGCAGATTTTTTCTCATTTTTTAGCGATATAACATATGTCATATTTATTCATTAGAACTAAACAAATATAGAAAAAATTTTCCCTAAAAAAATATTTTCTCTTTTATCATACTTGTCATGGAAAAATATGATAAAATAAGTGAACTAAAACATCTAGAGTTACTGCATTTGAGTTTACTCCAATAAAACGTTAACACAATTACAAGTAAAAACAATGAAGGAATTTCAGTACAGACAAAACAATAACACAATAACTATAAAAAACGAATGTGACACACAACAATGAAGCAATTTTTAAAATTTCATCACCAAATTTTGCTAAGATGTTAAACTATAATATGCGTAAAATCTTATACAATTTATCAAAATAACTACTTTCCTAGCTATATGAAATTTTGCACCCTTAACGAGGTGGCGACGCTGCTCACCAATATCAAATGTTATATAACCCCCTTTATTAATATTATTATTATTCTTTACTTTCAATAGCATTTATTTGTATGTAGTTCTTAAACAAAAATAATTTGACCGAATGTTTCTAGAAATTGAAAAATTTATTATTCAATATAAAACGTATAAGCTTGGAATTATAAAACGATCAGAAGTAGGTCATGATTGTATTGAAGGTTTAGACATTCTCATTAAATAAGGATACAACATATTATATGAAAATTGAAGCAAAAATACACAATATTATTGATTTTCCTTGAAAGATATGATATTCATAATAGTGTTGTTGCATATTCTCACTAAGGACCTATTTGCAATTTAATTCTGAACAATAAAATACATAACAAAATAAACATAAATAAGTATCTATCTATGCATATTCAAGGGAAATTAATAGAAAACCAGAGATAAATTATAAAATGTGGAACATTCTATAGGATACTCTTTGCAGATTAGCTTTCGACTGATACAACCAATCAATCCATTTGATGCAATATCATTCGAGATCAATATACATGGGCAGCATTTATGGACAACTTATAATTATCTGCTGATTACTCTGAGGTCGAAGTAAATAATTATGAGGTAAGATATTATTAGGGTTTTTTGGGACACCGTATATGTGACATGATTATTACAATTTTATGCTTAATAAAGCTTATCAGTGAATATAAATTTAAATTTGAATAAAATAGTTACAAGTAATCATGTATTATGTTATTCTTTAGACTAATTCCTTTTTTAGTATATATATATATATATATATATATATATATATATATATATATATATATATATATATATATATATATATATATATATATATATATATATATATATATATGTATATATATATATATTAGCTTTGAAGTTCTTCGCTATTCATATTTGTTTTGTGAAAAGTAATCTTGGGTTTGTAGCATTTCATTACATAGAGAAAAAAGCAAATAGACGAATAATAAGGAATACACACTTACCAGTTATATATCTGGACATACACACGGAAACGAACCACTTAGAAGTTGTAGAAGTTCTTTCACCTTTATTGAGGATCTTCAGAGTGATGTACGATTTGTTTTATCGATCATTTATACTTGAATTTAAAATATCTTGTGTGATATCACTTGTGTGAACAGTGATATCTTATGACATTAGTTTTTGACGGAACTGACATTCACAGAAAACACATACCTATTCTACTATTTATATTTGTTCTATTTGAACATATTATGTATAAAAGTATTAGGCATCTTCTGGATAACTGTCCAGAAGATGTTAAACTTTAAAATGCATAAAATCTTGTAGAATCTAATAAAACAACTACTTTTCCTAGCTATATGCTAGAAAATATTGAATTACATATACAATAGAATTCTGAAGCATTTAAAGAGGGAGCGATACGGAAATTGCTTGCTTAGTCAAAACTTATATCATTTGTTATAAACAAATATGAATAGCAAAGAACTTAAAAGCTAATAAATATATTCCAGGGTAAAAATTAGATTTTTTTCGAATTTTAGAAACACGAAAAAGCGGAAAAGTGTCATCCAATTGACATTTACTGTACAAATAGGAATTATTAAAAAATGGCTGCATTTCCTAATTTCTCAATTGTACACAGTCGTCGACTGTAAATATTTTCTTTCGGTTTGAGCTTGTGTCAGCCACAGGAATAGGTTCTTTGATCTTACTGAGAATGTCCGAAGATTTTTTAATCTGTGTATCAGCCCTACGCGGCCAAAAAATAAAATATTGCAATCGTTTCGAGCTAAAAAATCAACTGTTGTATTCTCATTATCTACTTGTTTGACTATACCCGAAAGAAAAACTAGTCTAAAAATTCTTAACTTCTGTTTTATATAGGTAGTGTTAATTTGATTTAATTAACTAGTGGTAACAAAATGATACTGCTCATTTTCACAACATACCTGGGTACCAGTTGTCTTCGTACATAACAGCCACCCATTTATTATCTGTTACATGAACATCGTGCTCTATATATTATTTTTATCAGCATCTAATTAAAAGTTAAGAAATGCTAATGCAGTTTAAGACAGTCATATTTTACTATAGTAGGTAGCAAGTGCTCACAATTCAACTATCAGTTTGCTATGAAAAACTAAATAAGCTCCTAAAATAAAACTAAAAACTAAAATAAGCTCCCTTTTGGGGAAGGTGAATAAAAAATTTTAGTTTTAGTTTTACGATGTTGTTGAGTTTTGCGCAATGTATTCAATTTTCTCTTATATTCCAAAATTTTTAAATATTTTTTTAAATAAAT
Source organism: Tetropium fuscum (assembly GCA_964058915.1). Classification (NCBI taxonomy): domain Eukaryota; kingdom Metazoa; phylum Arthropoda; class Insecta; order Coleoptera; family Cerambycidae; genus Tetropium; species Tetropium fuscum. Next base: position 602,268 of record CAXKVY010000320.1, read on the forward strand.
ATATTAAATTTTTAATTTTTAACTCTTCTCATCAAAGCACGAGTCCTAGCACGTATTTTGTCCATTTCTGAGACGATGGAGTAACTCGCCTTACATCAATTTGGTCTTCCGTATCTGACTCTGAAGGAGTATTTGGTAAGACATTTTTCAATAGAATCTTTTTGGCGCGGGACGTGGCAGTAGTTTTTTCCAAATTTTCTTCTTTCTCGGTGTTGTCTTGGTGTCAATTCTGCAATTAGTTTAATTTAACTTCTTTTTCTTTTCGATATGCTTCTCTTTTCTTCTTCTTCCTCTCTTCTTTTTGGTCTTCAGTCATATTCGACAAAAATACATCTTGTTTCTGTAATTTGCTTTTTTCATGTAGGCTTTATATGCCATTTTTTTTTGCTTTCCTTCGTCCGAAACCCTTCTATTTTTTTCTTTTTCTTAACCAAGTTTTTATTTTTGGTTCCAGTATCACAGCCATTGCTTTCTATTGAAACAAATTTTCGTTTGGTTACTTTGTTCATAATAACATTGGCTTCCAATACTTCTTTGTTACTTGTTTCCAAAATTTTATCGTACATATATGTGTCATCGGTCACATCATCACATATTATTGCGTTGGTGTCTTTAATAATGGCATTGCAGTGTCGTCGGATTTTTCAGTCTGTATTTGCTTAGATTCAGATTCTTTGGAGCGTTGTTTTAGAGTTTCTTCTTTTTTTACGGCTGGCGCTGACAGAAGAATATCAGGCTATTCCTCAAGACAGAATAAGTAATCTTATTAATTCGATGCCACGAAGAATGCAAGCTGTCATTGCTGCGAGAGGAGGACATACACGTTATTAAAATTTGTCTTTGTTAATTAATTTTGTGATATACCTAGTGGATGTTTTTGTTAATAAAAATAAGCTTGAAATCAGCGTTTCATTTAAAATTTTGCTGCTCGCAGAAGAAATGAGATAATGGGATGAATCAAAAAACAAAATGTTTACAATACGTCTAAGATGGCAGCAAACAGTTTGTAAACAAAATTATTCGCCTCAATTTTTCCACAGGGTGTTTTGAGTTTACGACAAAAAACAACACTTTGATTTACCCCTGTATAATATTGCCTGGACGAAAAATATGACTTATTACAATAATTAAAAAGACACACAATGAACTGGTCTACAGACAGGTAAAAAATTTATGAAAATCAGATGAAAAATAAAAAAGTTATAAAACATCAAAATTGGGCAAAATTTTAGGGTGACGGAATTTTGTGCCGGGGAGTGTATAATCATTTCATGTTTTTTTTATCAAGAAAGTGTAAGTACGTGAAATAAAAACAAAGAACAGTTCACTTTACCATAATTATGTATATGACAATTGTTATTCGGAATTTAATATAGGTACTTCATTGCGTATATGATGACGATTGCGCTAAACCTCATAGTTTTTTTTGATATAATCACGAAAAACTGTGAATATTCATCATTGCACCCTCTTGCCCCCCCCCCCCCCGCAAACCCGACGCTCGTGGTTGTGTAACTTTTTGGTACGAACCATAAGGAGCATAGTTCGTAAGTATTTCGCGTTGGAAAGAACTTTTTTTTGGATGTTTGGGTTTTTATCTAAAAAGATCTCAGAAAGAAAGAAAGAAAAAAAGTGAAATCTCATTTTGTAACAGTTGCATGTGGCTATAAACTACCAATTAACCAGTAATTAAATACCAAGAAACATGGCATTTATTTACCAGATATTACTATAATTTTAGATAATTCAGGTGACTAAAATTAAATAATTAAGAAAACTATGAAGAGTAGGTAATATTTATAGATTGTGAGACAAAACCTATAGTTTTAGATAGTTTTATATCTATCGTTGCCAGCCTTAATCATCAAAGTCGTTTGTTCATAAATAGTTATTTATGCAACAAGAGCAAAAAGTAAACGTTTATTGCATGTGACGCGACGTAAAATTCACGTCGAGTGCGAAGTTAAATACAATGTTTTTCGAGGTTCATGCAAAAACCAAAAAAAAAAATTTAGGTGGCATTAATTCCATGACATTAGCTGACAGATAATGATTTTTATGTCAAAACACTGCAGTAGAATGACAGATCAGTGCAAAAAAAATGTGATTGCACTGGACCATTAAAGAACCAGTTTTTGCATTAAATATAATTCAATAATGTTTTATTTTTGCATGAACGCAGAAAAAACAAAATTTTTAATTACGCATGTAATTGTTAATGATACCCTAAGACATAATATTACCAAAGGATATATTGACGGGCCGAGTCAAAGGCAGTTTCTCTTATATTGCGGATGAGTGTTCCATAGCAAGAAGACCAAATTGGTAATTAATTGGACTGACAGAGGCTATCAATATGACAATTAAATATACCCAGTTCATTGAAAATAAAGCGACGTTCCATACTCGAATGATGTCATGTGCAACAATAAAATGTGTTGATACAATATGCATATTTATTGGAGACTGTTTAAGAATATTGATTAGATTAGTGAGAAATAATATACCTGAAAATGTTGACATCAAGCAATGTTATAATTGGGAGGAAAAACATGAATTTGAAGGAAATCTCTGTTAACAAAATATACTGCTGTTACTAAAATTAGTATCTTTCCGATTCAAGTAGATTCAATAACTCTACAATATATTCTTTAACGATAATAATATGAAAATACTACCACACGTTAAGTACACTGTTAGGTATAGGTACAGTCGTGAGCAAAAAGAATGGGACGTCTTATTTTTTGTTAAAATTTAGAGTGTACATCTGACTTTAATTTTTGTCTTGATATATTTCCATACCAAAAAAAATAGTTTATTAAAAATTTTGTACTAGTTTTTATTAGTTTTATGGCACAAAAATCATTGGGTTTTATTGATATTTCTTGAAAATATACATTTTTATGTCTCAAATAAGCTGTGATTTTTTGGGGCGTAATATTTATTTTTTGATTTTTTGCGAGGTTAATTTGAATAAAAGGATTAATTTTCAATCGCAAAAGTTGATCAACAAAATGTTGACGTTTGAAAATATCTGGACGGATTTTTTGTGATGAAACCTCTACTTTAAGATGGTGTAATTATACTCTTCTACATTGTTTATTGAAATGAAGTATTGGGAGTGATGCAAAACTATGATTAACCGTTTCTGAAAAATAAATTGTTTAAACAATAATTTTATCTTTAAATATTGCTAAAAATTAGCATGCTAAAAACTACATCCGACAAAAATAAAGTGGAAATAAATTTATTAAAATAAATATTTAAAATAATTTCAATTTACAAAGTTAGAATGTGAATTCAAAATTCTGTGTCTATTTTTTTTGGAAAGTTGCTCATCATCACATTCAATATAGATTTAGGTTTCTTCAGGATCTCCGACAAGCTCTTCGACTTCGTCAAGATCCTTGAGTTCACTAAGAAAGACTCTCTAATGTTAATTTGAACATTTGTTGTTGTTTCGTCATCAATTTCCTCTGAATCGCTGATTTCCACTAATGGTTGTTTTTAAGCATTAGAACAGTTTTCGGACCCGTGATATTGGACCATTTGATTCCATGTTTGCGACAGATGCATCTTTTACTATCGCAACCAGTTTAACATCGACAGCGAGTTTTCAGCAAACTTTCAGGAATTCATTATTTTTCTGTCAATTGCTTATTTGAGTTTATTAATTGTTTTTTTTAGGAGCTTATTTGAGACATAAAAATGTACATATTCACCAAATTTCCAATAAAATAAATCAATCAATAAATCAATTTTGTGGTAGATAAAATAAAAAACAGAAACAGAAAATTGGCGTTTTTATTTTCTTATAGATCTTTCAATTAACTACATCTTTTTCATTTAACTTTTTTCGATAGAAGGTCTAATTTTGGCGGAAATCGTAAAAGACTAAACCACTAAAAACACACCTTTCCCACCCTATGCTAATACTGGCCGTTTGTTTGGGTTCAATGTTCAATCGATTTGTTACAATTTATATACTATTAATCCTAAAAGAAAATTGTGAATTGGCCTCTGAAAACTGGTTCGGCACTGGACTACTTTCTTGTTGCCCTTTCCATGATCGCTGTCTCTACCAGGCTAATCAGATTGTCAGCAAAATTATAAATTAATTGAAAGCGTTAAAACAATCAAAACACAACATATATTCAACAATCAATGTATTAACTAAAAATACAAGATAATAAATAAGTATATTGATTTTATTGTTTTCCTGTGTAGCAAACATATTTTAATCTTCAAACATTTTCACACATTAAGTGCAGTGTCAGAAAGTTTTAGGTTATGTAATTAGAAAATTAATTGACATTTTTTAAGTTGTTTCATAGCATAATGCTGACATCAGAATTTTGTTCGGCCGCAAGTATTAATATAAAGTGATTGGTCGTAAGGAGTTTTCTCGGCAATCTCTTCATATGTACCTCGGCAGGGAATTTCATCATACACTGGCTCAGTGTGTACAACTTTTTGATTAATATCTATATCCAGTGGATCAACTATGGAGGCAGCTCTATAACTCCCTGTTGATGGAGGATGATCGTACACATATTCTCTGAAATCTATAAGATTTTTTTTAAAGGAAAGTAGTTACGGGAATATGGGAAACTTAGTATAAATAATATAATGTTATAATAAAAATATAATTATAATGGAAATTAGAAAGTTCAAAGAAATCATAAGATTATTTCAATGATTTTACAGATTCGGTTATCCACACATAAATTGGAAATAGAAATAACATTTCCCTATACAATGATTTCTCGTATAGGGAACATATCACCCACAGGGATACACGGTAAGCGTCAACACGTCGAACAAAAAAAAACTTTAACAAAAATTTTAAATATTTCAAATAACAAAAATTTTAAATATTTCAGTACACCAATGCCAATATCGTTACATTTTTGAAAAAAAATCGCAACATAACGATATAATCTACACTATAGTCTACACTACTAAACAAATTCGTGCACCATTATTTTTATCATATATTTTGAGATATGTAATTTAAACTTCAAATACGCGTTGAACTATAATTAATTTATGTACTTGGAAAATATTGTGTGAATGCCGTTTATTGTAAATAACATAGCCACAAATGTTCGAACACCACAAAATATGAAATTAAATAAAATTACTCAAGAATAAAATGTTTCTCCTGTTTAGTCAGTAATCAGTTTAATGTTTTGTCGGGTGGTGGAAAATGTCAAAAGAAGTCCAAATGTTTTTGTGTTTTCAATTTCTTAAAATTTATAAAATAAATGATGATTCAATACATATTTCAAGTTTGATATTGAAGTTCAAATAGTGACTACCTACTTATATTTTTGAGTAGTGTAGGTATATAATCTGTGAATACAATTCCGACAACAGAGTAAGATTAGTATAACTTCTGGGAGAACTTAAGAGTTCAGTAACGAGTGGCTAGGGATTTGCGACAGCTCCAACATTTTACACCTGTGGCATATAATTGGCCTATCAAAGTTAGCCCATTGACACTTAAGGAGTATATCTTAAATTATGATAACGCACCTGATTTTGTTTGATTTTGACTACTCATGTTACATACAATATGAGTTTCAAATGCTTTCGCTTCCTCTTTATAGTTCTGGTATTCACTTGGTGTGATGTATGATGGGTTGTCGAATGTTGGCAATTCTAAAAATAACAAAATATTACAACGATTATCGCTACGCCCTATACCTATATCCAAAGCAACATTTACTGACTTCATAATTATTTTAATTATTTTTCCGAGGAAATTTTTTTATCGAGAATATACCTATTTTTCAGACCTATTTGCCTACTACTTGTTTAAATAAATTTATATTACGTATAAAGAAATATTATTTTTATTATTTTTTTGTATTCTAGTGACAAAATGTAGAACCAAACTTAAAAAAAAGTTTGACCCCGACGTGATTTGAACACGCAACCTTCTGATCTGGAGTCAGACGCGCTACCGTTGCGCCACGGAGTCATGTATGCATGGTTTGTAAATTAAGATATATAAGCTCTAATTTTAATAATTGCTGATTAATGTGTATAAAATGGAATTTACATTATGTTCATGATACATTTTTAATTATCAATTATATTATTAATATCCTTATTAATAAGTTCGTTTTTATGTACAATGTTAATAGAATTTTAGAGTTAATGCTGCCATCTGTTGGTGATTATATGAAGCAGCTGAAAATATTCAGAAATATAGAATACAGAAATCTAACGCATTTAATAAAATTCAACATAAACGAAATACCAAGTACATTAAGAAGTACTAGGAGTCTGTTATAGATGTCACAATTAGACATTTGGAGGTTGGAGGTACAGTGACTATATACAAGCTTTGATTTTATTATAATCAAAGATACAAGACAGTGGCGACAAGCATCAATTAGCTCGACCCATCCGCCATTAAAAGGCGAAATTTTTCGCGGTTTTGTATTATCAGCACAAGAATTTCAAATTTTTTGTTTAAAATCGATTATTTTTGAGGCATTTTAATGAAATATGATATTTTAATTTGGTGTTTTATGAGAAAGCCGAATAGCTCTGACAAAAAACTCCGTTATAGGTACCTAAAAAAACAATGGCTTGATAGAGACAGGGTGGCCACATATTGTGTAGCCATGTGATTCGTCCGCCAAGTTTTTTCAATTTTAACATTGCGCTTATGGAAGAATAGTAAAGAAATGCAAATAATATTGAATTGGTTATATATTCCGAAATGTCTTCTTTCTCTGATGCTAAATAAAGACAGTAAAACTTTGCATGAATTTTACTATTAGAGAAGTTCAGTGTCTTTCATGCTACAGGGGGATCTTATTCCAATTAGATTAAGTCTATCATCGCAAACATAATTACTTTTGTCTATGTTAAGTTTGAATAGAATATTATTGAAAATTTTTCGCTGAGCAGATTCCAATTGATTAATGTAAGTAATATATGTAGCGAAGACCCCGGATTATGTAGCTGTATTACAGGAAAGAGCGTACAAGAGAACTATACAATAAAGTAACTGATAAGATATTAGTAAACTTGAAACATTTGCGCTATCGCGGAGTCGCGCTCTCCTCACGATATGGACGTATTCTGCCATAGAGCGCGCCACTTGTACACGCGCACGGTCTCTATCAAGTCACTGTATTTGGAGGTTGCCAAGCTGTCCACTGGCATAGAATTTATTATATTCGTCTGTAACAGTAGTGCTAGTAAGCATTCGATTCGATAAAGCGATGTGGTTAGGAATGATTTCTAGCTGCTTTTAGCTGTATCTAGAAAAACATGCTGCTCAGTCTTAATTCCGATTGTCTTAAAAAATGTAGTTATTTATATTGATGATAGTTCGATTTTGTGATACGTCCGTTTTTAAACGTAAAAGTAATCGCAAACAGAGTGTAAAACATTTGGGTGAGCCCCCATATAGGGGCTACACCAATGGGCTTATTGTGGAGAAGGCAGTGGTCATTTGTTACATGAATTTTTATAAAATTAAATTGACTACCAAAATACAAATTCCCTACCAAGGAGCATGGCGGATTTCCGATGCGGGTTTCGCCTGTAAAGTTCCTACATACAAAGTACTGATGAAATGTCAAAATGGCAAATGAATATTGCCATTTATGTTTAGAGGCGACTCAAAATCTCTATCTCGCGAATTTTAGGGTATCATTAATTTTTTTTTTGTCAATAGAGTATTAAAGGTGGACATTGTTTCTATTTATGGTTGAAATTGACTCAAAATCGGCGTTGAAATGTTGGGGTCACTCACAGGTCCCGAATTTTTTCTCAAAATAAATATTCAAGATGTCGGACATGTTTGCCATATATGCTTCTATTGACTTTAAAATCGGCATCTCGGATTTTTTGTCAAAATAAATATTTAAGATAGCTGATTCAAGATGACTTACGAAGTTAAAGTACATATTTACATGCAAAACAGTAAATTAATATAATATTTGTTGTTTATAAATTCTTTACCTGGCAAAGGTGTATGGAAAATACTGGTGGTGTAAACAGAGACAGTGGATACCCCACCATTTTTTCTGTTCGCTATGCTATCTTTTTTCTTCCCTCTTCTAAAGTGACCCACCACCAGAAATATTAGAGCTAAAATAATCAAAGCTATAGTAGTGGCAGCCGAAACACTAACACTATTGATGAGGTAACCATCGTGCGATGGAAGAACGTTTTCATTTTCCATCTTGTCCTTGACTAATAAGTAGGTTGTTCCTTCATAAACCGCACGTGAGGTGGTAACTTTCACATCTTTTTCTGATAAAGGATTTACAATTTGGTCATATTTTATTTCAACTGGAATTAATAGCTCCTTGTTTTCATTGATTAGAAAATTATTCTCTAAATTGGATTTGTCCTCTATTTTGTTTTTATATAAAGTAGCTTCAGTTGTTTTGTCTAATACATCTAGTGTTGACCTCGGTGGTGGAGAAAATATTAAATCAGCTTGTTCGTCGCTTCTACTCAGATCACTTGATACCTGAAAACTATTTAATGTTGTCATTGTTATCTTCGTTGTAGATGTATTTGGTAGATCATATTGGAAACTTGTGTTTAAACTAGCGATATATGAATTTTCTTGATTAATGGATCCATTAACGCTGGAAGGAACTTCTTGGGAGTCATCAATATTTATTGCTACTTCCTCATCTTTAGTTGCAAACGTAATACTACTTAAACGTGTAGTTGCTTCTACAATATGGTCAACTAAATCAGATCTCATTACTGTACTATCATATTTCTCCTCTACAGTAGCTATAGTGTTAGACTTATAGGTAGTGATTTTTGAATTTTCTTGATTAATGGATCCTTTCACATTGGAAGGAACTTCTTGGGTATCATCAATATTTATTGTTACTTCCTCATATTTAGTTGCAAACATATTACTACTTAAACGTGTAGTTGCTTCTACAATATGGTGAACTAAATCAGATCGCATTACTGTACTATCATATTTCTCCTGTACAGTAGCTTTAGTGTTAGACTTATCGTTAGCGAACTTTGAATTTTCTTGATATACGGATCCTTTCACGTTGGAAGGAACTTGTTGGATATAATCAATATTAGTAGTCGCAGATCCCATTGTTGTACTATCATATTCCTCGTCTACAATAGCTTGATTTTTAATATCACCAGATACTGATATACAACCTCCATTAACAGGATTGCAGTGTTTGAATTCACAATCACATATTTTTGTACAGTTTGAACCCCAGAAGCCTACCTCGCATCCTACAAGACAAACAGAATCATTTTATTAGAATAATATTCACGTTAATTGTATATTATAATTAAAACAATATAATTATAATAATGTAGATAATTGAAATTAGAGTATATACATAAAAATATGGAAAAGAAGCAACGTCAATCTTCTAGGTACAGTTGCCGCCACTCAAATTTCAGCTGAATTTTATCGTTGTAAGTCAGACTTTGTTTAGTGGCGTACCACAGGGGTATACGAGTATTAATAAATATATTATTTTAGTATTTTCTATTACAATGATGAGTGGAACGACATATAGTATGAAAAGGTTGACACTAATATTACTACTTCTGTAATCTTCCCTATCTACACAGTATAATTCTTAAAAAGGTTAATAAAACAAAAGTGAAGAAAACTAATCTCTATTTTAAAAATTAACAACAAAACATTAATATTAGTCAAAGTTTTATATTTTACATTAAGAAATTCAGTAGTAATTGATCATTGTAAACAGTTGTGACTTGTTGTGTGGAAGTTAATAAAATGTATTTCGATTCTGGACATTACTCACTCATTTTTACGAACTCAGTGGCGTAACAGTATGCAACTGAAAGCTAGGGGAAAAAAGCAGATTGGAAATAAACTGCTCGTTAATAGATTCGCCTAAAAAAAATTTATGTCTATTTTTATACTATTGTAATTTTAAAAATAGTAGACTGATTTTCAATTGGTTTTCAGCATATGAAAACCTAATCTTTTCTCTATGACCCGGTACATTTTTGTTATCAAAATCTTCATTGCAATGGTATTGTACAGGGTGGTGCAATCCTTGTGCAAATTTCGTTGAAATTGAGGATTATCCCGTTTTCACAAGATAATTTTCTTAATTTTCTCATAACGATTTTAAATGCCGCATAAAATTCTGGGGTAGGGGTGTATCAGTGATTTTCAATTTTAATTTCTGTAAAGGTGTTAAAGAACAATTTATAGAATTTGGCGCTTTTCCGTATTTTTTTAAAATTTTCAAAACCTAATCTTGGAAGAAATTGGATTTTATCGCCTCACTGGATTTGCAGAAACCTTCCAAACATTTCAAAAATCCGTCTACTATTTTTAATGTTACAGTAGTATAAAAATGGACAATAATTTTGCATTAGCCCAACCTATTGACGAGCAGTTTATATGGCAAACAAACAAATTATGTGTACCTACTAGTATCGCAAACTTTTCCACTATATCCCGGATTACATTGACATTTTCTGTCTCTACATATACCATTTTTACAATTCGGACAATGTGATATGCACTGGTAGTCCTTTTCATAAAATTCGGGGCAGCATTTCTCTACTGTTTTCACCTGCGGGACTGCCTGAAAGTGATCAATTATTACACATTGAAAATATAAATATAATATAGAATATAAAAATATAATAATATAATAATCAGCAAATTTACCAATGATGTGATTTTTATTCTAATAATATGTCATAGATCTCAATAGGCAGTTAGTAATCTAATATATCGAGTTAGACAGTTAGTCTCTGATCTATATAAAATACTCTATTTGACAGTCATATTTTTGTCACTTTGACGGCGATAAAAAAGGTGCATAATTTTTTGTCGCTGATAAAAATTCCTGTTCTTCAAATAGTCGCAAGTCAAGACGTCAGTTATAATTAGTAAGTATTGATAAAGTATGGAAACTATACTGTACAATATGTGTCGTTTTGGGAAAATTTCGACTCAACAAATTACAAAAAACACAGAAAAACCAATTCCGCAATAAAAAAAACGAAATCGTCAATATGGAGACAATTTATGGAGTTTTGTCAAATCCGAAATTACGAACTGCCCGAAATAACTAAAATAACAAAATATAGTAAATATTTTAAAGCATTGGGCTTATATATAACATGAAAAAGAATGTGTCAAGGTCCAAGGAGTTCTCCACCCCGGTCTTCGGAACTAACTCTTCTAGATTTCTATCTATGGGCCAAGATAAAAGAAATTGTATAAAAACATCTGTGAATACAGGGGAGGATCTGGAGTATAGAGTGAGACGGCTCTCAAGGATTGGATCATGCAGAAATTCAAAAACTACTACGAATCACGTTATGATCCATGAACGCAAACACGTGAAAATGAATAAACAAAAACGTTATGTTAGACTAAGTTAGTATTTAAGCACCCAATTTAATATTTTAATAAATTTCAGTTTGATTCTCAAAATAATGAATTAGGGTAGCAAATTTTATATTTAAAAATAAAAATTTTGTTTTTCTGTAGATACATCTAATAGGCCATCTAATAGGCCATATATATATATATATATATATATATATATATATATATATATATATATATATATATATATATATATATATATATATATTTTTTTTTTTTTTGTGAAAAGTAATCTTGGGTTTGTAGCATTTCATTACATAGAAATAAGCAAATGCACGAATAAGAAGGAAAACACACTTACCAGTGCTATATTTATTATATTTCACAAAACAAATATGAATAGCAAAGAAATTCAAAGCTAATATATATATATATATATATATATATATATATATATATATATATATATATATATATATATATATATATATATATTAGCTTTGAAATTCTTTGCTATTCATATTTATTTTGTGAAAAGTAATCTTGGGTTTGTAGCATTTCATTACATAGAAATAAGCAACTAGACGAATAAGAAAGAAAACACACTTACCAGTACTATATCTGGACACACATACGGAAATGAATCACTATGCATATGAAAACGAACCACTTAGAAGTTGTACAAGTTCTTTCACCTTTCTTGAGGATCTTCAGAGCAGTATACGATTTATTTCATTGATCATTCATACTTGAATTTAAATTACCAATACACCAACACTTGCAGTGACGTTTTATGACATTAGTTTTTGACGGAACTCATTCTTAGATTACACAAACCTAGTCTACTATTTATATTTGTTCTATTTGAACATATTATATATAAAAGCATTAGGCATACAGTTATCCAGAAGATGTTAAACTTTAAAATGCATAAAATCTTGTTGAACCTATTGAAAAACAACTACTTTTTCCAACTATATGCGGGAAAATATTGAATTATATATACAATAGAGTTCTGAAGCATTCAAAGAGGGAGTGATACAGAAATTGCTTGCTTAGTCAAAACTAAAATCATTTGTTGGTTGTATGTATTAATTGTTTCTTCGAAAATTCTCGAAAAAAAATCCAATTTTCACCCTGGATATATTTATTAGCTTTGAAATTCTTTGCTATTCATATTTATTTTGTGAAAAGTAATCTTGGGTTTGTAGCATTTCATTACATAGAAATAAGCAACTAGACGAATAAGAAAGAAAACACACTTACCAGTACTATATCTGGACACACATACGGAAATGAATCACTATGCATATGAAAACGAACCACTTAGAAGTTGTACAAGTTCTTTCACCTTTCTTGAGGATCTTCAGAGCAGTATACGATTTATTTCATTGATCATTCATACTTGAATTTAAATTACCAATACACCAACACTTGCAGTGACGTTTTGTGACATTAGTTTTTGACGGAACTCATTCTTAGATTACACAAACCTAGTCTACTATTTATATTTGTTCTATTTGAACATATTATATATAAAAGCATGTAATGAAATGCTACAAACCCAAGATTACTTTTCACAAAATAAATATGAATAGCAAAGAATTTCAAAGCTAATAAATATATCCAGGGTGAAAATTGGATTTTTTTTCGAGAATTTTCGAAGAAACAATTAATACATACAACCAACAAATGATTTTAGTTTTGACTAAGCAAGCAATTTCTGTATCACTCCCTCTTTGAATGCTTCAGAACTCTATTGTATATATAATTCAATATTTTCCCGCATATAGTTGGAAAAAGTAGTTGTTTTTCAATAGGTTCAACAAGATTTTATGCATTTTAAAGTTTAACATCTTCTGGATAACTGTATGCCTAATGCTTTTATATATAATATGTTCAAATAGAACAAATATAAATAGTAGACTAGGTTTGTGTAATCTAAGAATGAGTTCCGTCAAAAACTAATGTCATAAAACGTCACTGCAAGTGTTGGTGTATTGGTAATTTAAATTCAAGTATGAATGATCAATGAAATAAATCGTATACTGCTCTGAAGATCCTCAAGAAAGGTGAAAGAACTTGTACAACTTCTAAGTGGTTCGTTTTCATATGCATAGTGATTCATTTCCGTATGTGTGTCCAGATATAGTACTGGTAAGTGTGTTTTCTTTCTTATTCGTCTAGTTGCTTATTTCTATGTAATGAAATGCTACAAACCCAAGATTACTTTTCACAAAATATATATATATATATATATATATATATATATATATATATATATATATATATATATATATATATATATATATATATATATATATATATATATATATATATATATATATATATATATATATATATATATATATATATATTCTCCTATCTTTAGCGCCCCAGATAACATGCATCGCCCATACATTAGGGCCTCGCGCGATTTATGGCGCCAGTATACCTGACGCCTTAATGTAAACCCTGTTTTCTCCGTAAGTATCAACATTATTTAGGTCTAGTTTACTGTGACTGAAGCTCCCAGTAAAGTTGCACACGGTTACATATTACAGTTTACTTTAATTTTTAAATTATAGTTCTAATAGGCCAATACAAAAAAAATTACATGAGGTTGTAATGTTAGAAGTATGGTCAAAATTGTATATTTTAGTTCACGGTTTTACCACTTGATGGAGAATTGTAGTAAACGTTTATTATTTACTTTAACTGAATTACGCATATTACAACCTCAACCGATATGGCAACATTGCATGCCGCTCTGGCAGCGATTATGATGCATTATATATTTACAATTCTTACCTTCGGTTGGCTTGTACTCTTCTACTGAATGGTATGGCGCGCGCTGAATACGAACCGATATTAATTATTACTGAAAGATGGTTTATAAGTATAGGCAGGGTTGAGATGAATCAAATCATGAATTTAATAGCTGATTTTTTTAAATAAAATCATTAATTAAAAAAAAATGGAATTCAATTGAATAATTAATAAAAAAACATTGACGCATTTTCATGGTAATATTGTCATATTTATTATTTATTATAACAACTGAAACGAAATTTAGCTGCTTTTTTGAATGGTTTTATTTAGCTTGACTCTTGTCCTCGTATATTTGTGTGTTTGTTTATATGTTTGTTTCAAATCTTGCAACAGCTTTTTACACTACTTCCCGATGAGCCAGAGACTTGAAATTTGGTAGGTGTATAGTGTTTCGCTGATAATACAATTCAATTTTTTTTTATTTCGAAAAAGTCAAAATAGCGGATTCAAAATGGCGGCTCTCCTATTTATAAACTGGTATGTCACAAACTTGAAAATTTGCGGCGTTTAAGGTCACTCAATTCAATTTTTGCTTCAAACTTAAAAAAATCAAAATGGCGGATATAAAATGGCGGACTATCCTCTTTATGAATCCATTTATCTCAAACTTCAAACTTTGCGGTGTTTAAGGCAACTTAATACAATTTTGAACTCAAACTTTAAAAAATCAAAATGGCGGACTATCCTATTTATGAACCGATTTGTGTCAAATTTTAAATTTTACGATGTTTAAGGTCACTCAATACAATTTTTGACTCAAACTTAAAAATAAAATGGCGAACCCAAAATAGCAGACTATCAAATTTATGAACCCGATTTGTCTCAAACTTGATAGGTACTTGGGAGGTAGATAGGGGTTGTTTATGCTTACTTACTGGGCTCATTAATTTGCTTTTAACAAGTCCTATACATTATATTTGGTGAGGAGGGTTTGATGATGGTAGCAGGAGGTGGACAGTGGAACTTAAAAAAACTAAAAACTACAAAATTAAAATAGGTAAAAGGACTATTAACTTAAATGGTCTTATATTAAATCATCAGTTATACTAAAAACTACAACATAATTAGCACATAAACCTGCACCTTCCTGGGATTCTGACGTTTGGTAAGAAATAAAAACGTGGGGGGGGGTCATAAAAACCCTATTTCAAATGCGCACCACGTCTTTATTTTGTAGTCTTTAGTACAACTGATGATTTAAAATAGAAAAATAGTTTAAGTTCAAAGTTTTTTTACCAATTTTTATACCAATCATGATTTTTATCAACCCTGACCGGGTTGAGATGATTTAAATCAGTTGATTCAAATCACGATTAAAATCATGATTTTAATCAATCTGATTTTTTAAATATAATCATGATTATTTTTTTTTAATTAAGACACTTAGGAATGTATTTATTCATAAAAAAACCTATATCAATTTTATGGTCATATTGTTATATTTATTATAATAATTGAAACAGAATTTAACTGCTTAGCTGCTTGTTACAAAAATAGCAATACAACTTGAAAAAACTTTTTAATACAAAAAAATATGTCGAGTTTTGCTTCGTGTATTTGTTTGCTTGACGAAACAAGATATACATATGAATATACATAAGTTCCAGGATTATTACCTACTAATATTTTTACCTAAGTTAAAAAAGACCGTCATGAAAAGAACAATCCTAAGAGTAACAAATTTCTTAAAACTGGCTGACCACTAGCGCAATCATCCTACCTATTAAGGAAATAATAGTTTTTGCTGTATTAAAAACTATACTGTACTCAAATTGTCTTTAAAACTAGAATATTTTTTAACATACTTCTTAAAGCGGTACCTGTTGAGTATTTTAATTTAGTTGTGTGATTTATAATAGACATAATGATCACAAGATATTTTAATACATTTGAAGTATATAAGTAGGATACTTTTGTACCTGTTTAACATAAGTAATATCAAAGTTTTAATATACAGGGCAGGGCAATAGTGCGTCCTATTTTGATAGCTAGAAAAAAGAAAATGACAGGTAAACTAGGTAAAAAGTAAATTATTTTCAAATATAGTGGGTAATGATTTCTACAGAAGTTATGTATGTCAGTAAATTTTAAGAAGTCTCTTTCAGGACTCCTATGTATTATTAAGACTATCTCTCAACCACTTGAATGTATTTCTTTTTTTTTATAGAAACAATGCCTACTGCATAATATGCATATTGAAAAAAATCACCTGTCACCATCATGGACTTCAAGAAAAAAAAATCAGTTACGATACATCTGTGCAATGTTTTTCAATGATTATATTTTCAATCAGTATATTTTTGGAAAGTGAATCAAAAATATACAGGGTGGCCATACATGATTTTTCAAATTATAACATTTCACAACTAATTCCAAATAGTCTTAGAGCATACAAAATCTTCATGTCATGTTGACATTGTCGAAAAATATATGAAAAAATTAATCCGCCATTTTGATTTTTTAAAATTTGTGTCAAAAATTATATTGAATGACTTTAGACACCCCAAACTTTCACGTTGGAGACAAATCGGTTCATAAATAGGATAATCCGCCATTTTGATTTTATTAAGTTCGAGCCAAGAATTGTATTGCGTGACCTTAAACACCGCAAAGTTTCAAGTTTGAAACAAATTGGTTCATAAATAGGATAGAATCTGCCAATTTGATTTTTTTAAGTTTGAGGCAAAAATTGTATTGAGTGACCTTAAACACTTCAAACTTTCAAGTTTGAGACAAGTCGGATCATAAATAGGATTATCCGCCATTTTGGATCTGCCATTTTGATTTTATTAAGTTCGAGCCAAAAATTGTATTGTGACCTTAAACACCCCAAACATTCAAGCTTGAGACAAATCGAGACTAAAAAAGGATAATCCGCCATTTTGGATCTGCCATTTTGGTTTTATTAAGTTTGAGCCAAAAATTGTATTGAGTGACATTAAACACCGCAAAGTTTCAAGTTTGAGACAAATCGGTTCATAAATAAGATAGTCCGCCATTTTATATCCGCCGTTTTGATTTTTTTAAGTTTGAGCCAAAAATTGTATTGAGTGACCTTAAACACCGCAAACTTTCAAGTTTGAGACAAATCGGTTCATAAATAGGACAATCCGCCATTTTGGATCTGCCATTTTGGTTTTATTAAGTTTGAGCCAAAAATTGTATTGAGTGACATTAAACACCGCAGTGTCAAGTTTGAGACAAATCCGTTCATAAATAGGATAGTCCGCCATTTTGATTTTATTAAGTTTGAGGCAAAAATTGTATTGAATGACCTCAAACACTGCAACGTTTCAAGTTTTGAGACAAATCGGTTCATAAATTAGATAGTCCGCCATTTTACATCCGCCATTTTGATTTATTTAAGTTTGAGCCAAAAATTGTATTGAGTGACCTTAAACACCGCAAACTTTCAAGTTAGAGACAAATCGTTTCATAAATAGGATAATCTGCCATTTTGGATCCCCCATTTTGATTTTATTAAGTTTGAGCCAAAAATTTTGAGTGACCTTAAACACCGCAAAGTTTCAAGTTTGAGGCAAATCGGTTCATAAATATGATAGTCCGCCATTTTGATTTTTTGAGGTTAGAGTCAAAAATTTTATTGAGTGACCTTAAACACGGCAAAGTTTCAAGTTTGAGACAAATCGGTTTATAAATATGTACACTACTTCCACTCCACTTAGTAATAAAACCGCCAGAAATAAGATTCAAATGAGTTTTTCGGCTGTGCTTCTGTAACACGCCTGTGTGAGAAGTGGTTATCTCAGCCAATAGCAGCGAATAATCGATATTGATGATCTGGCAACAATGCATGAGGTTGTAATGTACCGTATATCAACACATATGAGTCCGGAATATTTGTATTTTGGTTAATATATATACAACTGACACGCTAAAAATAGGAGTTTGTTAAAGAGGTCTCAAAGTTTGCTAAATAGCAGGAAAAGTGTATATGAAATTCTCATGGTACGATCTTCTAATCGCTAGAGGGAACTAGGATTTGCATTTCAACGAATATACATGAACAAAATAAGAGCTAGTACGTCTCCTTCTATGGGATGCCATAAGGTTGGGTTATGGTAAGACGCCTTAATACCTCAAGATGTATATATATATATATATATATATATATATATATATATATATATATATATATATATATATATATATATATATATATATATATATATATATATATATATATATATATATATATATATATATATATATATATATATATATATATATATATATATATATATATATATATATATATATATATATATATATATATATATATATATATATATATATATATATATATATATATATATATATATATATATATATATATATATATATATATATATATATATATATATATATATATATATATATATATATACATATATATATATATATATATATATATATATATATATATATATATATATATATATATATATATATATATATATATATATATATATATATATATATTTATATATATATATATATATATATATATATATATATATATATATATATATATATATATATATATATATATATATATATATATATATATATATACTACATACAATTACTACATATATTAATATTAATATATTCTATTGCTATTGTGTCGGAGTTACATGAAGAACTTATTTGAAAGATGAAAAGCTCTTTCAATATTATCCCTCTTGTAAAATACATTTTAGTACATGTGCCTATATGACCAAAGAATGTGTCAAACAATACCTTTAAGGAAGTTATGTACTCGCGTGGCTCGCAAAATAAATTTTAACGACCTTTTAGAATTCGCGTTTACACTCCGCTAATAGCAAAAAATAGATCATTACGTAACCAGAAAAGAAATTACGTAACTGTTCCTTTCAGCACAGACTTTGCTTTCAGCAATATAAAGCAAATTGCAATGGAATAATTTGCATAGAATTTATCGAATAAATATTTATATGTATATAATAAATACTTGCTTAGACTTATATACCAGCTGTATACCAAAACCATGAAAATTGCCTCTGAAAATAGTCTCCACATTCGTAGTGTAAGCGTCTTTGATACCAATTCTGTTTAGATGGTTTGGTGCAAGTGTGTGGTTGAATCTGAGTCTACCGATATTTTTGACTGTTATTTTTAGCCTTTGGTGGCTGAACACTGGAGTTTTGGGGGTAATGCTCCTATTTTTATATTTGCCTTTCTCGTCATTATTATATAAGTTCATCCATACTCGCTAATAGTTTATTTTGTTGATAATGGGGCTATTGTAGTATGTTTCCTCTCCATGTCCAAAAGCTTCCTTTTCATATTCGTCTGCCATTAATTTACAGTTACATTGCACCGAGCCTTTATCTAAGGTAATGATAAAGTATGTCAGTAGGTAGTAGTTCTAATATGTTTTTTATTTTCTCTAATACATACACTTCTACTTGTCACGTATTATAGCGATATCTTTGTGTTAGGTTTTTACTATATTCAAGAGCTTTTATGATTTCCACCAATTCTGTCGCAAAAATGCTAAAACAACTATTTAATTTCAATTTACTAACTGTACGATTTGTTGAGTCTTAGAAAGAACATCTTGTGGAGTTAGAATTTTTGGATCTGCAAAATCTGCCTGAGTAAGATAATAAGTTTTAATATCTAACAAATTAATTTTTTAATACGTTTTTATCCAAGCAGTTGCAGATAAAAGTATATATTTTATGTTTAATTTGTTGGTAGAAGGCCGACAATGTCATCGTACCCGTGATATTGTGGTATTATTCTTCTTTATCCACATAATCTGAGAAATTTCTGATGCAGAATCTATATATTTTGATCTTCTTGAAGAGTGCAATACTGTTCAAAACTATAAGGGTCATTATTATTTTTCCAACTATTAACTCGCCGGATCTTAAGAAGGTACTTGTTGCATCAATTATCACCTGAAAATATGTTGATAGACTGTACCATATAGATACCCACTTCAGAACGGGGCCATAAATAATTTCGTACTCCAATAATTTTTTATGTAATAATGTTACGAAAATGTATCTTCATTACTTAATAAGTATTCAATACTAATTGGACTATTAATAATTATTAAACCGCTTTTGGTTTTGTTAAACGCGCCGTAGGTAATATAAACATGATAGGGTTTAATATAGATCGACGGGAACGTTGCTAAATATTTTATTGTCGTCTTTTTTTCTTCCACATGACTGATGCTTTCACTTATTATGCTTGAAATTATTAGACCGGATAGAGATATGTTCAAGTTTACAAGTCGTACTTGTTACGTAATTACATTACATCTGCTCCGTAGATTAACTCATGTAACGCTCATATGAATCCAGAACGGTTAGCAGTGTTAGACAGCTAAACTACTTTTAGAGAGAGTTCTGGAATCGCGTACACCGAATGAAACCATAAAAGTTAGATATGTTTGCAGGCGACAAAACAATGTAATATTCAAGGCGGTGTAAATATTGAGAAAAATGTTATACTCACATTATTCCTAATTGATTACATCGATTAGGTAAATGTATAGTTCTCATATAAAATATAATTATAACATTTTATATATTTTTATCAATAAATGTGTCAAATTTATAATATAAATTTATAAATTGTAATACTGTTATCAATAACTGTGCCAAATTTCATCGACTTGCAAAGGGATTCAGCGGATTCGGGAAGCAGATTCGGGAAGCTTACTTTCCGGGTTACAATTTTTCAAATTATTCCACATCCTTTTCCGGTTTGAAAATCTCTAAAATACTATGACCTCTTACGGCTTCCTAGATATCTTTGAATCTGGATTGTACATCCTAATTTTAAATACTAATAAAGATTTTTTTAAACATTTCCTGACTGAACTCCTGACTGATTTCTGTAGTGGACCCTTTAAAGAACGACGCCTATGAAGGTTCGGTGATTCTGCAAGCCTTGGCTTGCTCTCTAGCTGCTATTTTCACACCGGTTAAATAAATAGTACACTATAGGGCTTTCGTTTGATATGCAAACTAATGGATTGCGGTGCTCAGTGGC
Organism: Tetropium fuscum; assembly: GCA_964058915.1. NCBI lineage: Eukaryota > Metazoa > Arthropoda > Insecta > Coleoptera > Cerambycidae > Tetropium > Tetropium fuscum. The sequence continues at coordinate 623,512 of CAXKVY010000320.1, forward strand.
GCAATTATCCTAATATAGGATATAAAATAAAAACAATTATCTTATCATTCTCGTAGAACAGAGCAGCTGCCCACAACTGCATGGCGGAAAGGGCAAATTAAAGACTGGCTGGAAGAAAAAAACATGGAACATGATGATTCACTACTTAAAGCTGAATTATTGATGCTGACAAGGCAACATTTTCCAGCTCTGAAGAAATATGTAGTGGATGAAATGGCCAAAGCAAGAGGAATGAAGGTAATTGGATTGCCTCCATATCACTGCGAACTGAACCCAATTGAGCCCATTTGGGCGCAAATAAAAAGTTGGAAAGCTGTTAGAAAAAATATAACATTTATGTTAGCTGATGTGAAAAAACTTCTCAATGGTGCAATCAAAGAAGTAAATACGGCTAACTGGATAAAATGTATAGACCATGTGAAGAAGGTGGAATCAAGAATGTGGGAGCTCAATATTATGATGAATACTCCGGATACTCCCGTTAAACTAGTCATAATAAATGTAAATGAAGACAGTAGTGAAAGTGACTTATTTTCAGATAGTGAATAGTGATATGAATTTCTGATGTGAGTTTTTGTGAAGAGTGCTACTAATAAGTGACAGTGAAAAATACCAATGTGAGTGTAACTATATGTGCAAATAATATCATATCCCGCAAATTGGTGACTTAATTTGTTATAAATTTTACTAACAGTCTTATCTATACTAATAATAAGTAACCTAACCA